>CM028381.1:66230345-66426110 GCA_013146195.2 Codonopsis lanceolata
AAAACGTGAGGAGAAATCGTGAGAAACTAAAGTCAACTCTAAATTGAATTTTAAAGAGAAAAGAAAACAACAATAAAGAAAAACATAGTAAAGATTGATAGAGAGATGAAGAGATAGCTTACGATTGTCGAATGAAGGAGTTAGAGTAATCGAGAAGGTTCACTCAAGCATAATGATTGAGATTAAAAGTGATAGATTTTGGAACGCTTTGTCTTAACTTTGATTGCCTAAGCAACAAGAGGTATGGAAACAAAAAAAATTGAGTAAATTTGGAGTATCAAAATGATATTAACCCGTTTTTAAACGATTAGGAAAGAAATTTTGCAATGCATTTATATTGGAGTGTTGCTACCGGCAAAAAACCAAGAGTATACCCACATTCGAAGGAATTGAAAACACATTCCAAATCGAGGAAGGAATAACGAATAAGTATTCGGAAGAGTGAGAATAGGAGTAAGAATGTATGGGAGGAAAAGGCTTAAACCGACCAACAAGGTGGATGGAAGTGTGTAAACCGACTTTCACATGCTTGAACATCCAAAATATTGATGTCGAGGATTTCGACAAAACAAAATCCTAGACATTAGTTAGCCTAAATCAATTGCACACGTAAATCCAAGCTTGATTTATAATATATATTATGAACATTGGGGCTTTTTAATCATATATGTTATCCTCAACACTTGACATTGTAATCTCAAAAAAGTATTGTTATCGTCCGACTATTGAGATTATTGTTTTTTATTTAAAAACCAAGGTAATTAAACCGCCCTAGCCGTCCTATTTTAGCTCGATGGTAGAGCATCTAAGCTTTTAACCTGTGGTCGTGGGTTCGATTCACCCACCTTACGGACGGTATCTTAAATAATAAGCTATCTTTTAAATTATGATGATTAGATTTCACGAAGTAGTCCAATAATTAAACTTATCAACTCATAAGGCATGTATGTGAATTAAACATGCTCTCTTAGCCCAAAAAATAAACAAATAGTAACCAAAAAAAATGTAGAGCACTAATGACTAATGAGCATAAAATAAATCACTTAAAATGTCAAAAAAGATGAAATTTAAACACATTAATTCTTGATTGCCTGCAAATAGTAGCATGCACTCCCTTCTCTCTTTGCTCTTTAATATAGAGAATTTTAAATGATTAGGAAAGAAATTTTGCTATGTATTTATAATGGAGTGTCGCTATGAGTTAAAAAAAAACCAAGAGCCGATCCACAAAAAAGCACATAGAAAAAAGGGATAAAAAGAAAATGTGAGGGAAACAAAGAAACTAAATTCAACACTAAATTGTATTTTTAAAGAGAAAAGAAAACAACACTTTAGAAAAACATAGTAAAGATTGATAGAGATGAAGTATATAGCTCATGGTTGTCGAATGAAGGAGTTAGAGTAAGGCGGAAGGTTCACTCAGCATAAAATCAAACAGCTTGAGATGCAGTTTGCAAGTATGAAGAAGAAACCAACAAATTAAGTTGAACTACAACATAAAGATTACACGTTAAAAAAAAAAAAGAACTACTACTATAGACACCTAATTTCAGCACTTTTATAATGTCCCATAAAATATTATTACAAATTAAAATGGACTAAAGAATTACCTTTTATACATTTAAGGGGACAAAACATCAAAAGGACTAAAGTGGAGGACTCAATAGAGAGAAGGAAGCAAGGAAGGGGTCAAAGTGCATAAAAAGATTACCAAAAAGAGTCAGCCAATGACACCAAAATGGGATGTACCGCCCAATATGGCTTGTACGACGCCAATTTTGCCTTTTTGGCAAGCCTCGCTCGCGCTTCCCCTTTTTCCCTTTGTTGTAAACCTTTCATGGTCGCCCCTCCTTCCTTACTTTTTTCGCCTCTACTCAGACCTTCTCTTTCCCTCGTGTATAACAACAATTTCTTCCAATCCATTTGTACCATCCTTGGTATGCCCTTTCGATCGATTCGGGTAGTTGTTTATATAATAAAAGCATTATTGATTCAACACACACCTTCTAAATCAGTAGTCATCAAGCAAAAGAGTTTTCATAAATTAGTCATTTATTCATCACAACTCAAGAAGTGGTCCAATAATCGAACTTATCAACTCATAAGGCATGTATGTCAATTAAACATGCTCTCGGTTCCAAAAAAATAGTAACCGCAAAATGTAGAACACTAATGAGCATAAAATCAAATAGTTAAAATGCCAAAAAAATAATAAAGGGAGAAATTTAAACACATGAATTCTTGATTGCTTTGCAAATTGCAAACAAGAGCATGCCTCTTCTCTCTATGCTCTTTAATTTTGTGTTTTTTAAATGATTAGGAAAGAAATTTTGCAAATCATTGATATTGGAGTGTTGCTACTGGAAAGAAACCAAGAGTAGACCCACATTCGAAAGAATTGAAAACACATTCGAAATCGAGGAAGGAATAACGAAGAATGAATAACAAAGAAGGATTCAGAAGAGTTAGAATAGGTGTAAGAATGTGCGGGAGGACAAAAAGGTGAAACTAACCAAAAAGGTGGAAGGAAGTGTGTAAACCGACTTTCACATGCTTGAACATTCAAAATATTGTTGTCGTGGGATTTCGACAAAACAGTAAATCCTAGACATTAGTTAGCCTAAATCAATTGCACACGTAGAATCCAAGCTTGTTAATAATATATATTATGAACATTTGGGCTTTTTAATCATATATGTTATCCTCAACACTTGACATTGTAATCTCAAAAGTATTGTTATCGTCTACTATTGAGATTGTTTTTTTATTTAAAAACCAAGGTAATTAAACAGTTAAACAGCCAGCCGTCCTAGCTCAGCTGGTAGAGCGCACGGCTTTTAACCGTGTGGTCGTGGGTTCGATTCCCACGGACGGCGTCTTAAATAATTAATTACTTTTAAATTATGATGATGATGATTAGATTTCAAGAAGTAGTCCAATTATCAAACTTATCAACTCGCATGTATGTAAAGTTAAACATGCTCTTAGCTCCAAAAAAAAATAGACTAAATAGTAACCAAAAAATGTAGAACACTAATGACTAATGAGCATAAAATAAATCATTTAAAATGAAAAAAAAGAAGAAATTTAAATACATGAATTATTGATTGCTTGCAAATAGTAGCATGCCCCTTCTCTTTTGCTCTTTAATATCGAGAATTTTAAATGATTAGGAAAGAAATTTTGCTATGTATTTATATTGGAGTCTTTACGTAGTTACAAAAAACCAAGAGCTGACCCACAAAAAGCACATTCGAGAACAAAAGAGATAAAAGAAAATGTGAGGGAAATTGAGAAACTAAATTCAACACTAAATTGTATTTTAAAGAGAAAAGAAAACAACACTAGAAAAAAACATAGTAAAGATTGATAGAGAGATGAAGTGATAGCTTACGGTTGTCGAATGAAGGAGTTAGAGTAGGCGGGAAGGTTCACTCAGGCATAAAATCAAACAGTTGAGATGCAGGTTTGCAAGTATGAAGAAGAAACCAACAAATTAAGTTGAACTACAACATAAAGATTACACGTTAAAAAAAAAGAACTACTACTATAGACACCCTAATTTCGTACCCTTTTATAATGTCCTATAAAATATTATTACAAATTAAAATGGACTAAAGAATTACCTTTTATACATTTAAGGGGACAAAACATCAAAAGGACTAAAGTGGAGGACTCAATAGAGAGAAGGAAGCAAGGAAGGGGTCAAAGTGCATAAAAAGATTACCAAAACAGAGTCAGCCGCGACACCCAAAATGGGATGTACCGCGCCCAATATGGCTTGTACGACGCCAATTCCTTGCCTTTTTGGCAAGCCTGCTTCTCGCCTTTTTCCCTTTGTTGTAAACCTTTCATGGTCGTCCCTCCTTCCTTACTCTTTTTCGCCCTACTCTGTACCTTTTCTTTCCCTCGTGTATAACAACAATTTCTTCCAATCCATTTGTACCATCCTTGGTATGCCCTTTCGCGATCGATTCGGGTAGTTGTTTATCATAATAAAAGCATTATTGATTCAGAACACACACCTTCTAAATCTGTAGTCATCAAGCAAAAAGAGTTTTCATAAATTAGTCATTTATTCATCACAACTCAAGAAGTGGTCCAATAATCGAACTTATCAACTCATAAGGCATGTATGTCAATTAAACATGCTCTCAGTTCCAAAAAAATAGTAACCGCAAAATGTAGAACACTAATGAGCATAAAATCAAATAGTTAAAATGGCAAAAAAAATAATAAAGGGGAGAAATTTAAACACATGTATTCTTGATTGCTGCAAATTGCAAACAGTAGCATGCCTCTTCTCTCTATGCTCTTTAATTTTGTGTTTTTTAAATGATTAGGAAAGAAATTTTGCAAATCATTGATATTGAAGTGTTGCTACTGGAAAGAAACCAAGAGTAGACCCACATTCGAAAGAATTGAAAACACATTCGAAATCGAGGAAGGAATAACGAAGAATGAATAACAAAGAAGGATTCGGAAGAGTTAGAATAGGTGTAAGAATGTGCAGGTGTAAGAATGTGCAGGAGGAGAAAAAGGCGAAACTAACCAAAAAGGTGGAAGGAAGTGTGTAAAACGACTTTCACATGCTTGAACATTCAAAATATTGTTGTCGTAGGATTTCGACAAAATAGTAAATCCTAGACATTAGTTAGCCTAAATCAATTGCACACGTAGAATCCAAGTTGGTTAATAATATATATTATGAACATTTGAGCTTTTTAATCATATATGTTATCCTCAACACTTGACATTGTAATTTCAAAAGTATTGTTATCGTCTACTATTGAGATTGTTTTTTTATTTAAAAACCAAGGTAATTAATCAGCCAGCCGTCCTAGCTCAGCTGGTAGAGCGCACGGCTTTTAACCGTGTGGTCGTGGGTTCGATTCCCACGGACGGCGTCTTAAATAATTAATTACTTTTAAATTATGATGATTAGATTTCAAGAAGTAGTCCAATTATCAAACTTATCATGCATGCTCATCTCCAAAAAAAAATAGACTAAATAATAACCAAAAAATGTAGAACACTAATGACTAATGAGCATAAAATAAATCATTTAAAATGCAAAAAAAGGAGAAATTTAAATACTTGAATTATTTATTGCTGCAAATAGTAGCATGCCCCTTCTCTCTTTGCTCTTTAATATCGAGAATTTTTAATGATTAGGAAAGAAATTTTGCTATGTATTTATATTGGAGTAGTGCTACGTACTGACAAAAAACCAAGAGCTGACCCACAAAAAGCACAGTCGAGAACAAAAGAGATAAAAGAAAACGTGAGGGAAACAAAGAAACTAAAATCAACACTAAATTGTATTTTAAAGAGAAAAGAAAACAACACTTTAGAAAACATAGTAAAGATTGATAGAAGAGATGAAGTGATAGCTTACGGTTGTCGGATGAAGGAGTTAGAGTAGGCGGGAAGGTTCATTCGGGCATAAAATCAAACATTTGAGATGCAGGTTTGCAAGTATGAAGAAGAAACCAACAAATTAAGTTGAACTACAACATAAAGATTACACGTTTTAAAAAAAAAAAAGAACTACTACTATAGACACCCCAATTTCGTACCCTTTTATAATGTCCCATAAAATATTATTACAAATTAAAATGGACTAAAGAATTACCTTTTATACATTTAAGGGGACAAAACATCAAAAGGACTAAAGTGGAGGACTCAATAGAGAGAAGGAAGCAAGGAAGGGGTCAAAGTGCATAAAAAGATTACCAAAAGCAGAGTCAGCCGCGACACCCAAAATGGCATGTACCGCGCCCAATATGGCTTGTACGACGCCAATTCCTTTCCTTTTTGGCAAGCCTTTTTCCCTTTGTTGTAAACCTTTCATGGTCATCCCTCCTTCCTTACTCTTTTTCGCCCTACTCTGTACCTTCTCTCTCCCTCGTGTATAACAACAATTTCTTCCAGTCCATTTGTACCATCCTTGGTATGCCCTTTTCACGATCGATTCGGGTAGTTGTTCATAATAATAAAAGCATTATTGATTCATAACACACACCTTCTAAATATGTAGTCATCAAGCAAAAAGAGTTTTCATAAATTAGTCATTTATTCATCACAACTCAAGAAGTGGTCCAATAATCGAACTTATCAACTCATAAGGCATGTATGTCAATTAAACATGCTCTCAGTTCCAAAAAAATAGTAACCGCAAAATGTAGAACACTAATGAGCATAAAATCAAATAGTTAAAATGCCAAAAAAAATAAAAAGGGGAGAAATTTAAACACATGAATTCTTGATTGCTGCAAACTGCAAATAGTAGCATGCCTCTTCTCTCTGTGCTCTTTAATTTTGTGTTTTTTAAATGATTAGGAAAGAAATTTTGCAAATAATTGATATTGGAGTGTTGCTACTGGAAAGAAACCAAGAGTAGACCCACATTCGAAAGAATTGAAAACATATTTGAAATCGAGGAAGGAATAACGAAGAAGGATTCAGAAGAGTTAGAATAGGTGTAAGAATGTGCGGGAGGACAAAAAGGTGAAACTAACCAAAAAGGTTGAAGGAAGTGTGTAAACCGACTTTCACATGCTTGAACATTCAAAATATTGTTGCCGTAGGATTTCGACAAAACAGTAAATCCTAGACATTAGTTAGCCTAAATCAATTGCACACGTAGAATCCAAGCTGGTTAATAATATATATTATGAACATTTGGGCTTTTTAATCATATATGTTATCCTCAACACTTGACATTGTAATCTCAAAACTATTGTTATCGTCTACTATTGAGATTGTTTTTTTATTTAAAAAACCAAGGAAGTTAAACAGCCAGCCGTCCTAGCTCAGCTGGTAGAGCGCACGGCTTTTAACCGTGTGGTCGTGGGTTCGATTCCCACGGACGGCGTCTTAAATAATTAATTACTTTTAAATTATGATGATGATGATTAGATTTCAAGAAGTAGTCCAATTATCAAACTTATCAACTCAGAAAAAATGTATGTGAGTTAAACATGTTCTCAGCTCCAAAAAAAATAGACTAAATAGTAACCAAAAAATGTAGAACACTAATGACTAATGAGCATAAAATAAAACACTTAAAATGTAAAAAAAGATGAAATTTAAACACATGAATTCTTGATTGTTGCAAATAGTAGCATGCCCCTTCTCTCTTTCCTCTTTAATATCGAGAATTTTAAATGATTAGGAAAGAAATTTTGCTATGTATATATATTGGAGTGCTGCTACGTAGTTAAAAAAAACCAAGAGCTGACCCACAAAAAGCACATTCGAGAACAAAAGAGATAAAAGAAAATGTGAGGGAAATTGAGAAACTAAATTCAACACTAAATTGTATTTTAAAAAGAAAAGAAAACAACACTAAAGGAAAACATAGTAAAGATTGATAGAGAGATGAAGTTATAGCTTACGATTGTCGAATGAAGGAGTTAGAGTAGGCGGGAAGGTTCACTCAGGCATAAAATCAAACAGTTGAGATGCAGGTTTGCAAGTATGAAGAAGAAACCAACAAATTAAGTTGAACTACAACATGAAGATTACACGTTAAAAAAAAAAAAGAACTACTACTATAGACACCCTAATTTCGTACCCTTTTATAATGTCCTATAAAATATTATTACAAATTAAAATGGACTAAAGAATTACCTTTTATACATTTAAGGGGACAAAACATCAAAAGGACTAAAGTGGAGGACTCAATAGAGAGAAGGAAGCAAGGAAGGGGTCAAAGTGCATAAAAAGATTACCAAAACAGAGTCAGCCGCGACACCCAAAATGGGATGTACCGCGCCCAATATGGCTTGTACGACGCCAATTCCTTGCCTTTTTGGCAAGCCTGCTTCTCGCGTTTCCCCTTTTTCCCTTTTTTGTAAACCTTTCATGGTCGTCCCTCCTTACTTACTCTTTTTCGCCCTACTCTGTACCTTTTCTTTCCCTCGTGTATAACAACAATTTCTTCCAATCCATTTGTACCATCCTTGGTATGCCCTTTCGCGATCGATTCGGGTAGTTGTTTATCATAATAAAAGCATTATTGATTCAGAACACACACCTTCTAAATCTGTAGTCATCAAGCAAAAAGAGTTTTCATAAATTAGTCATTTATTCATCACAACTCAAGAAGTGGTCCAATAATCGAACTTATCAACTCATAAGGCATGTATGTCAATTAAATATGCTCTCGGTTACAAAAAAATAGTAACCGCAAAAAGTAGAACACTAATGAGCATAAAATCAAATAGTTAAAATGCCAAAAAAAATAATAAAGGGGAGAAATTTAAACACATGAATTCTTGATTGCTGCAAACTGCAAACAGTAACATGCCTCTTCTCTCTATGCTCTTTAATTTTGTGTTTTTTAAATGATTAGGAAATTTTGCAAATCATTGATATTGGACTGTTGCTACTGGAAAGAAACCAAGAGTAGACCCACATTCGAAAGAATTGAAAACACATTCGAAATCGAGGAAGGAATAACGAAGAATGAATAACAAAGAAGGATTCAGAAGAGTTAGAATAGGTGTAAGAATGTGCGGGAGGAGAAAAAGGCGAAGCTAACCAATAAAGTGGAAGGAAGTGTGTAAACCGACTTTCACATGCTTGAACATTCAAAATATTGTTGTCGTGGGATTTCGACAAAACAGTAAATCCTAGACATTAGTTAGCCTAAATCAATTGCACACGTAGAATCCAAGCTTGTTAATAATATATATTATAAACATTTGGGCTTTTTAATCATATATGTTATCCTCAACACTTGACATTGTAATTTCAAAAGTATTGTTATCGTCTACTATTGAGATTGTTTTTTTATATAAAAAACCAAGGTAATTAATCAGCTAGCCGTCCTAGCTCAGCTGGTAGAGCGCACGGCTTTTAACCGTGTGGTCGTGGGTTCGATTCCCACGGACGGCGTCTTAAATAATTAATTACTTTTAAATTATGATGATTAGATTTCAAGAAGTAGTCCAATTATCAAGCATGTATGTAAATTAAACATTCTCTTAGCTCCAAAAAAAAATAGACTAAATAGTAACCAAAAAATGTAGAACACTAATGACTAATGAGCATAAAATAAATCATTTAAAATGCAAAAAAAAAGAAATTTAAATACATGAATTATTAATTGCTGCAAATAGTAGCATGCCCCTTCTCTCTATGCTCTTTAACATCGAGAATTTTAAATGATTAGGAAAGAAATTTAGCTATGTATTTATATTGGAGTGCTGCTACGTAGTTAAAAAAAACCAAGAGCTGACCCACAAAAAACACATTCGTGAACAAAAGAGATAAAAGAAAATGTGAGGGAAACAGAGAAACTAAATTCAACACTAAATTGTATTTTAAAGAGAAAAGAAAACAAAACTAAAGAAAAACATAGTAAAGATTGATAGAGAGATGAAGAGATAGCTTACGGTTGTCGAATGAAGGAGTTAGAGTAGGCGGGAAGGTTCACTCAGGCATAAAATCAAACAGTTGAGATGCAGGTTTGCAAGTATGAAGAAGAAACCAACAAATTAAGTTGAACTACAACATAAAGATTACACGTTAAAAAAAAAAAACTACTACTACAGACACCCCAATTTCGTACCCTTTTATAATGTCATATAAAATATTATTACAAATTAAAATGGACTAAAGAATTACCTTTTATACATTTAAGGGGACAAAACATCAAAAGGACTAAAGTGGAGGACTCAATAGAGAGAAGGAAGCAAGGAAGGGGTCAAAGTGCATAAAAAGATTACCAAAAGCAGAGTCAACCGCGACACCCAAAATGGGATGTACCGCGCCCAATATGGCTTGTACGACGCCAATTCCTTGCCTTTTTGGCAAGCCTGCTTCTCGCGTTTCCCCTTTTTCCCTTTGTTGTAAACCTTTCATGGTCGTCCCTCCTTCCTTACTCTTTTTCGCCCTACTCTGTACCTTCTCTCTCCCTCGTGTATAACAACAATTTCTTCCAGTCCATTTGTACCATCCTTGGTATGCCCTTTCGCGATCGATTCGGGTAGTTGTTTATCATAATAAAAGCATTATTGATTCAGAACACACACCTTCTAAATGTAGTCATCAAGCAAAAGAGTTTTCATAAATTAGTCATTTATTCATCACAACTCAAGAAGTGGTCCAATAATCGAACTTATCAACTCATAAGGCATGTATGTCAATTAAACATGCTCTCAGTTCCAAAAAAATAGTAACCGCAAAATGTAGAACACTAATGAGCATAAAATCAAATAGTTAAAATGCCAAAAAAATAATAAAGGGGAGAAATTTAAACACATGTATTCTTGATTGCTGCAAATTGCAAATAGTAGCATGCCTCTTCTCTCTATGCTCTTTAATTTTGTGTTTTTTAAATGATTAGGAAAGAAATTTTGCAAATCATTGATATTGAAGTGTTGCTACTGGAAAGAAACCAAGAGTAGACCCACATTCGAAAGAATTGAAAACACATTCGAAATCGAGGAAGGAATAACGAAGAATGAATAACAAAGAAGGATTCGGAAGAGTTAGAATAGGTGTAAGAATGTGCAGGTGTAAGAATGTGCAGGAGGAGAAAAAGGCGAAACTAACCAAAAAGGTGGAAGGAAGTGTGTAAAACGACTTTCACATGCTTGAACATTCAAAATATTGTTGTCGTAGGATTTCGACAAAATAGTAAATCCTAGACATTAGTTAGCCTAAATCAATTGCACACGTAGAATCCAAGTTGGTTAATAATATATATTATGAACATTTGAGCTTTTTAATCATATATGTTATCCTCAACACTTGACATTGTAATTTCAAAAGTATTGTTATCGTCTACTATTGAGATTGTTTTTTTATTTAAAAAACCAAGGTAATTAAACAGCCAGCCGTCCTAGCTCAGCTGGTAGAGCGCACGGCTTTTAACCGTGTGGTCGTGGGTTCGATTCCCACGGACGGCGTCTTAAATAATTAATTACTTTTAAATTATGATGATTAAATTTCAAGAAGTAGTCCAATTATCAAACATGCTCTCATCTCCAAAAAAAAAAATAGACGAAATAGTAACCAAAAAATGTAGAACACTAATGACTAATGAGCATAAAATAAATCATTTAAAATGCAAAAAAAAATGAGAAATTTAAATACATGAATTATTTATTACTGCAAATAGTAGCATGCCCCTTCTCCCTTTGCTCTTTAATATGGAGAATTTTAAATGATTAGGAAAGAAATTTTGCTATGTATTTATATTGGAGTGCTGCTACGTACTGACAAAAAACCAAGAGCTGACCCACAAAAAGCACAGTCGAGAACAAAAGAGATAAAAGAAAACGTGAGGGAAACAAAGAAACTAAAATCAACACTAAATTGTATTTTAAAGAGAAAACAAAACAACACTTTAGAAAAAGCATAGTAAAGATTGATAGAGAGATGAAGTGAGTGCTTACGGTTGTCGGAGAAAGGAGTTAGAGTAGGCGGGAAGGTTCATTCAGGCATAAAATCAAACATTTGAGATGCAGGTTTGCAAGTATGAAGAAGAAACCAACAAATTAAGTTGAACTACAACATAAAGATTACACGTTAAAAAAAAAAACTACTACTATAGACACCCCAATTTCGTACCCTTTTATAATGTCCCATAAAATATTATTACAAATTAAAATGGACTAAAGAATTACCTTTTATACATTTAAGGGGACAAAACATCAAAAGGACTAAAGTGGAGGACTCAATAGAGAGAAGGAAGCAAGGAAGGGGTCAAAGTGCATAAAAAGATTACCAAAAGCAGAGTCAGCCACGACACCCAAAATGGGATGTACCGTGCCCAATATGGCTTGTATGACGCCAATTCCTTGCCTTTTTGGCAAGCCTTCTTCTCGCGTTTCCCCTTTTTCCCTTTGTTGTAAACCTTTCATGGTCGTCCCTCCTTCCTTACTCTTTTTCGCCCTACTCTGTACCTTCTCTCTCCCTTGTGTATAAAAACAATTTCTTCCGTCCATTTGTACCATCCTTGGTGTGCCCTTTCGCGATCGATTCGGGTAGTTGTTTATAATAATAAAAGCATTATTGATTCAGAACACACAATTTCTTCCAGTACATTCGGGTAGTTGTTTATAATAATAAAAGCATTATTTAACCGTGTGGTCGTGGGTTCGTTTCCCACAGATGGCGTCTTCAATAATTAATTACTTTTAAATTATGATGATTAGATTTCAAGAAGTAGTCCAATTATCAAACTTATTAGCTCAGAAAGCATGTATGTAAATTAAACATGCTCTCAGCTCCAAAAAAAAATAGACTAAATAGTAACCAAAAAATGTAGAACACTAATGACTAATGAGCATAAAATAAATCATTTAAAATGTAAAAAAAGAGAAATTTAAATACATGAATTATTTATTGCATGCAAATAGTAGCATGCCCCTTCTCTCTTTCTCTTTAATATCGAGAATTTTAAATGATTAGGAAAGAAATTTTGCTATGTATTTATATTAGAATGCTACTACGTACTGACAAAAAACCAAGAGCTAACCCACAAAAAGCATAGTCGAGAACAAAAGAGATAAAAGAAAACGTGAGGGAAACAATGAAACTAAAATCAACACTAAATTGTATTTTAAAGAGAAAAGAAAACAACACTTTAGAAAACCATAGTAAAGATTGATAGAGAGATGAAGTGAGTGCTTACGGATGTCGGAGGAAGGAGTTAGAGTAGGCGGGAAGGTTCATTCAGGCATAAAATCAAACAATTGAGATGTAGGTTTGCAAGTATGAAGAAGAACTACTACTATAGACACTCAAATTTCGTACCCTTTTATAATGTCATATAAACTATTATTACAAATTAAAATGGACTAAAGAATTACCTTTTATGCATTTAAGGAGACAAAACATCAAAAAGACTAAAGTGGAGGGCTCAATAGACAGAAGGAAACAAGGGGTCAAAGTGCACAAAAAGTGAACCAAAAGCCAAGTCAGGCGCAACACACAAAATGGGATGTACCGTGCCCAATCTTGCTTGTACGACGCCCATTCCTTGCCGTTTTGGCTAGCCTGCTTCTCGTGTTTCCCCTCTTTCCCTTTGCTGTAAACCCGTCATGGTCGTTCCTCCTTCCCTACTCTTTTGCCCCTACTCTGTACCTTCTTCCTCCCTCGTGTATAACAAAATAAATTTATGTCCATTTGTACCATCCTTGGTGTGCCCTTTCGTGATCGATTCGGGTAGTTGTTTAGCATAATAAAAGCATTATTGATTCATAACACACACCTTCTAAATATGTAGTCGTCAAGCAAAAAGAATTTTCATTAATTAGTTGTTTATTCATCACAAATCAAGAAGTTGTCCATTAATCGAACTTATAAACTCATAAGGCATGTATATGTCAATTAAACATGCTCTCAATTCCAAAAAAAAAAAAAAGTAACCACAAAATGTAGAACACTAATGAGCATAAAATTAAACAGTTAAAATGTCCAAAAAATATAAAGAGGAGAAATTTAAACACATGAATTTTTGACTGCTGCAAACTGCAAACATTAGCCTTCTCTTTGTGCTCTTTAATTTTGTGTATTTCAAATGATTAGGAAAGAAATTTTGCAATGCATTTATATTGGAGTGTTGCTACTGACAAAAAAAAAAGAATAGACCCACATTCGAAGGAATTGAAAATACATTCGAAATCGAGGAAGGAATAACAAAGAATGAATAACGAAGAAGGATTCGGAAGAGTGAGAATAGGTGTAAGAATGTCCGGGAGGAAAAAAAGGTGAAACTGACCAAAATGGTGGAAGGAAGTGTGTAAGCTGACTTTCACATGCTTGAACATCCAAAATATTGATGTCGTAGGATTTCGACAAAATAGTAAATCGTAGATATTAGTTAGCCTAAATCAATTGCACACGTAGAATCCAAACTGGTTTATAATATATATTATGAACATTGGGGCTTTTTAATCATATGTGTTATCCTCAACACTTAACATTGTGATCTCAAAAGTATTGTTATCGTCTACTATTGAGATTGTTTTTTATTTAAAAAAGCAAGGTATTTAAACAGCATGTCGTCCTAGCTCAGCTGGTAGAGCACATTGCTTTTAACCGTGTGGTCGTGGGTTTGATTCCCACGGATGGCATCTTAAATGATAAGTTACCTTTTAAATCATAATGATTAGATTTTAAGAAGTAGTCCAATAATCAAATTTATCAATTCATAAGGCATGTATGTGAATTAAACATGCTCTCAGCTCCAAAAATAGTAACCACAAAATGTGGAACACTAATGACTAATGAGCATAAAATAAAACACTTAAAATACAAACAAAAGGAGAAATTTAAACACATGAATGCTTGATTGTTGCAAATAGTAGTAAAGATTGATAGGGAGATGAAGAGAGACCTTACGATTGTCAGAGGAAGGAATTAGAGTAGGCGGGAAGGTTTACTCAGGCATAAAATCAAAGAGGTGAGATGCAGGATCGCAAGTATGAAGAAGAAACCAACAAAAATTAAGTTGAACTACGATATAAATATTACACGTTAAAAAAATAACTACTACTATAAACACCCCAATTTTGTACCCTTTTATAATGTCCTATAAAATATTATTACAAATTAAAATGGACTAAAGAATTACCTTTTATATATTTAAGGGGACAAAACATCAAAAGGGCTAAAGTGGAGGGCTCAAAAGACCGAAGGAAACAAGGAAGGTTTCAAAGTGCACAAAAAGAGAACCAAAAGCAGAGTCAAGCGCGACACCCAAAATGGGATGTACCGTGCCCAATCTTGCTTGTACGACTCCCATTTAAACACACACCTTCTAAATCTGTATTAAAAGCATTATTGATTCAGAACACACACCTTTTAAATCTGTAGTCATCAAGCAAAAAGAGTTTTCATGAATTAGTCATTTATTCATCACAGCTCAAGAAATGGTCCAATAATCGAACTTATCAACTCATAAGGCATGTATGTCAATTAAACATACTCTCAGTTCCAAAAAAATAGTAACCACAAAGTGTAGAACACTAATAAGCATAAAATCAAACAGTTAAAAGGCCAAAAAAATAAAGAAGAGAAATTTAAGGACATGAATTCTTGATTACTGCAAACTGCAAACATTAGCATACCGCTTCTCTCTATGCTCTTTAATATTGTGCATTTTAAATGATTAGGAAAGAAATTTTGCAATGCATTTATATTGGAGTGTTGCTACTAGCAAAAAACCAAGAGTAGACCCACATTCGAAGAAATAGAAAACACATTTGAAATCGAGGAAGGAATAACGAAGAAGGATTCAGAAGAGTGAGAATAGGTGTAAGAATGTGCGGGAGGAAAAAAAGGCGAAATTGATCAAAAAGGTGGAACAAAGTGTGTAAATCGACATTCCCATGCTTGGACATCCAAAATATTACTGCCGTAGGATTTTGACAAAACAGTAAATCCTAGACATTAGTTAGCCTACATCAATTGCACACGTAGAATTCAATCTGGATTATAATATGTATTATGAACATTAGAGCTTTTTAATCATATACTAGTCTTTGTGCCCGTGCCTATGGCACGGCGCGAGTAGGGGAGGATGTCAGTACTGGAGGGTGTCAATATTTAAATAAATCAATATATGTTTTAATCACGTTTCAAAAAAGTCTAAAATAACAAATTGAAAATGAAGACCTCTCGATAATCAATTAAAACATTATGATTATTCAACGGTGGAGAAAAAAAATTATAACTTTTATTTGTAATTTTATTTAAGAAAACAAAGGTGATACCTTGTTAAATTTTATTAATAGAAATAAAATTACAAATTTGAGGAGGACAACCAGCTTTGCCCTTATACAATTAATAATCTTTCGTTAAAATATAAACTTTTTTTAACACATACACCAAGGGTATTAATTTTTTAACTTTTTTTAACTGCGTAACCTGTTTTATATTTTAGATTTACTGTGGAAGATAGACACTAAACAATTAATATCTCCTTTTTATGTTGGTATAAAAAAGTGACTATGTGTTTAATGAAAAGTGTATTTTATATTTTATACATATTATTAACAACGTAAAAAATCGGAAGAATTCTAAATTAGTAATTATACATATTATTACTTATTCTATTTTTTAAAAAATAAAATAAAAACAGTTTATCTTTTAGAGTGGTCTTAATAACATAAAAAATTGGAAGAATTCGCAATTAATGGTTATACATATTCCAAAAAAGCTAATACTCATTTTAAAACCCAAACCACATAAAGAAAAACTCAATAAATTGTGTTTTAGATATTTTTAAAAATCGGAAGAATGTTTTATACACTCAATTTAAATTATTATTATCACTTCTATTGATTTAAATTGACTATTTTTCAATTTAAAATTTTGGTATTTTTCTTAACTTTGTAAATAAGACAACATAAAAAATAATTATTTTTCTTAAGAGTCATGAGCATCTAATTTAGTCGTCCAAAATTATTACAATAACTCAATAGTTTTGATGCCGCCTTCGAGACATAAATTATTACAATAACTCAACAGTTTTGATGCCGCCGAGGCATCAAAGCGCTGCTATTTCAAGTCCATAATAACATACACTGGGTGTAGATTTTTAATTGTGTCAGCACTGCTGGTATTTTGGAATTTTGTACCTTATTGTAATTTTAAACATGTAGGGGATTAGTGAGACAGTACACAATAATCCCCTTTCCTACCAGATAAAACCTTTGCTTTTTTCAGAAATAGGGTCGGTGCAGGGATTGGAGAGGATTTCCTCCTTAACTTTACAATTGAGTTGACATGTCAATTGAGTTGCATATTTAGAATTTTTTAAGAGTTTGTTCATTATTAAACAAATAAAAGAAAAGAAAAATTAAAAAGAAAAGAGGGGAAGTTGGAGATCGGCAGGGAGAAGTGGGGGAGTTGGAGAGGGATTGCACAACTACCTTTCGCACATGTGAAATCTAGACGAAATTGAGACCGTAGGATATCGGTAAATGAATTGATCTCAGTCGCTCTTTATCCCAAGTCAATTGCGAGCGTGTTTCCCAAGCTGTATTATAATATAGATGTTATCCTCAACACTTGACATTGTAATCTCAACAGTATTCTTATCGTCTATATTGAGATTGTTTTTTTATTTAAAAAACCAAGGTAATTACGCGGTTGACTGTCCTAGCTCAGCTGGTAAAGCGCATGGATTTTAACCATGTGGTCTTCCCATGGGCTACATCTTAAATAATTTAAATTGTGACGATTAGATTTCAATTGAACCTGCTCTCACACGTAAAATGCAAACAGTAGCATGCACCTTCTCTCTGTGCTCTTTAATATCGTGTATTTTAAATGATTAGGAAAGAAATTTTGCTATGCATTTATATTGGAGTGCTGCTACGTATTGTAAGACCGTGGACCTTCGTGTGTTTGACTTCCTTGTTTTGCATGTCAAATGGCCATAACATTCTTGTTGGCATCTTGTTAGTTTGAGAACCCAAACATTGGTTATTTACCATGATCGTTATTGTTGTTTAACGTGCTAGAAATAAACCTAACATGTTTATCTTGGTTCTAGTTCTTTTAGTTGAGTATTGGTTGTCTTATAAGATTTCTATGCTTTGTATGCCTTTTCGTGGTAGCTTTGTGTATCGTCTTAGCTTCCTTAACTCTTAACTAAGTCTTAGAGAATCTTGGTATGATTTTTACATGTTTCTTGGTCATTACTTAGACCATTGGAAGCTTAACTTTGAGGTTGAGACCCTTCTTGCTTGTATTTGAGCATTTGGAAATTAGGATGCATGACTGCATTCCTTTGCCTTAGAGACTTGTCCATGTTACTTGTGGTTCATGTGGGTTGAATTCTAGACCAAGGTTACTTGTTCTTTCATGTTTAAACCATCCATGTTCGTGGACTTGTTACAATTGGAAATAAAATAATCAACTTATTACTTCACAGATTCAGTCCTATTTTTGGGCAAACTTCGGGAAAATTCAGGTACCAATCTACTAAATAGAATTGGCTTAAATTTTATTTTCTGTTACCTACAAATGTTAAGTTAATACTTGTAAATTTTCATAACTTTCCATGGTGTTTAAGTGCCTCAAATAGGCCACGTATTATGGCTGTCTGTGTGTTATGTTTTGAGAATTCAGAATGTTAACATGAACTTGGAGGGACTGTATTTTGATGAATACGAGTCCGAATTGAGAAATTTAAAATGCTAAATTGTATTTTAAAGAGTCTAGTTTCAGTAAAATAAAAAATTACCTCAATCAGAGTTGTGAGAGATTTATGGAAGATTTTACAAGATTGACTGTCTAGTAACCTTTCAAATGAAAAATTTGTTTTCCAGATTTTGGGATTTTTGTGGTTGAAGGCATTCCCCCTTGCTTCCTTGACCCAAGTCCAACCTTGATTGACCCAATTTATTTATGTTGAATCCCCTTTGACCCATCTTAATCCCTTGATGAGTTTTGATCAATGGTAGGCAAGGATTGACCAATAGAAACTCACTTAGCCCATCACTTGGATTAAACCAATTTTTGACTCCAACATTCCAAGGCTGAACAATTGGCAGCCATTTCCAACTTACGTATGAGAGCTTTCTGGGTTTAGAGAGAGAAGGAGACCCAAGAACACCTCCATCCTTCACCGGTCGATTGCCGGAGATCCTGGAGCCCGATCGGAGTTTTGAGACTACCAAAACGAAGCTCTTGCCTTCCTCTTCGATTGTCTCCATTTTATTTGTTGATCAATCATGTTAATCTAAGGCTTAAGGTATGTTTTCAAACCCAGAAAATTTGTAGGTTCAATATTAGGGCATATTCCCTTCATAATAGTTGTTGTATACATGCATAGGAAGACTTTTTGCCACCCCTAATGGTAATGGGTGTTTATTTATTTCAAACTTGGGCACATAAATTTTTTCATCAACCTCAATCATATTGATTTGAGGTAAAGGGTTATCGACTATATTTGGTTTGGGAGGAGGCTTTTCAATAACCTTATCATCTATTAGGTCCTGGATAGCATCTTTGAGTACATAACATTTATCAGTGAGGTGACCACTGTAGCGATGGTATTCACAGTACTAGGCATGATTCCAAGTTCTGGGCAGGGGGTTCGGTGGCTTATAATTTTCCAAAGGCTTTAGCACTCCCTGTGCCATTAGCCCCTGCAATATCACAGATTGGGGAGCTTGCAGTTCATCATAATACCGGTTCACCCTATTCTGATTTCTGAAATTTCTGCTTGGGCTATTATTCCCTCCGACTATGTTGACAGACCTGTCTGATCCGTAGGATCATGGAACAGTGCTATAATTTTGGGTAGGAAAAGTGGCTGAAGCATTTCCTACGATATTGACGGCTGGTGCTGGTGCGGCTGCCTTTCCTTTAGAGTAACGGAAATAGCTGGGAGGTGTATTGACTTTTAGTTGCCCCGTCCGTATATCTTCATCAATACGGCCATACGGGTTCCTATCTCCACTATTTCTTTAAAATTGCTATAGGGGAGATACCGCATATGTTCTAGGTATATGGGTTGGAGATTTTTAATGAACATCCTGGAAGACTCAGCCGGATCAGGTCTGTCGAATGTCTGGGCCAAGTTTCTTTTCCACCTGACTGCAAACTCAGCACATGTTTCTTTTTCCCTTTGGGTGCACGACTCAAGGTCCCTTTTATTTTCAGGGCTGGTGTTGTCCTTGTATCTTTCAAGGAATCCTTCGGCTATCTGGTCCCAAGTACTCATAGTACTACTATCTGACAACATCAACCATTGCTTGGCAGCCCCTATTAGGGTGAGGTGGAAATTGGAAGCCATAGCTTCAAAGCTAACTCCCCTTGACTGCATGCCTGTGGAATAAGATTTCAAGTGGGATATAGGGCATCCAGTCCCATCAAATTTTTCTATGTCGGGCATTTTGAATTTGGAAGGTAACATTGCTGAAGGTTGCAATGCTAGTGCCCGCGTAGAAAATTCCCCTTTATTGAGAAGTTTGAGCATCATGCTTTTCATATTTTCCATGTCGGCCTCCATTTTGGTGGCTGGGGGAGTTGGCTTTTGGTATATGCTGGCAGGATTAGGGAAGGTTAGGTTAATTTATGGCTGCGGTATCTGGTAAGGATTTTGGGCAAGGCCAGGATTTTGAGCTGGATAAAGGTTCTGGGCAGGATACGGATTTTGAGCTGGATACGGATTTTGGGCAGGATAGGGATTTTGAGCTGGATAGGGATTTTGGGCAGGATAAGGATTTTGGGTTGGTGGATTATTGGCGGTTTCAGTTTGGCGGCCATGATCGTTGAAAGGTAAGTAGGTAGTAACTTGGCCTGACGGGTTATAGCTTTGTGGGTCCATATGAGGGCTATTCTAGAGTGAGTTGGTTATGGGAAAAGGGAGGTCATTTGGGCTCTTGGGTATGTTGGTGCTTGGGAAAGGGTATGGAAGATAGGATGGGTAAGGGCTGACATTTGGGTAATAGGGACTTGGTGGAGGGTTTGGATTTGGGGTAGTGGCAGTGTTTGGGGGGTTGGTGTTTGGCTGGGGGTTTGGGTTTGGAGGAATATGGGAGGTTGATGCTTCTTGGGGAGCTGCAGGGGAAGAGATTACCTCACCACTGGGCTTTGGACCTTGCATAAGACTTGCTATTTGGCTTAGCAAGCGATCATTTCGTGCATCCAGATTTTGGTCTAGCCACTGCTGCATTGCTGGAGTCGGAGCATACCCTCGAGCCCCTGTATCGATACCCATAGCGGACTGCTCACTTTATGCTGCCATACTGCTCGGATCTGTACCCTATTACGCCCTTATCGATCGATCTGATTTTTGTACTTACTTCCCGTATCAACCGGCCAGTACTATCTCTGCCTTTCCAAATTCGGGCCAGGTTTCTAAGGAAAATGGGTTTGGAGGTATCAGAAGGCTGGCTAAAGGCTTTCTGGGCTTGGAGTACAGCGTGCCTTTATTAGTATATTTTATTATTATTTATTTTCCCTACAATTGACCGGATAAGCACCTGCTTTATTTTGACGCCTCAGGACTTTCCACGAATTGGATTCTTTCTCCAGAGTATAGGACCAACGTATTCCACCTGCCTTTCGACTCCCCAAGATCGGACTGATCTCAGGCGTATGGCCTATACTCTTTCCGGGATCCACCATTCGAAATGATCTAGGTCGAGCATTAGAGAATAATAAATCAGCCCCTGTGTATTTCCTTGCGCAATTTTTTTTCACCATTTTTTTTTTGACTTGCGCATTTTATTTCTCCTTTTTTTTTGTTCTCACTTTTTTTTTGCAGGGGCTGATTCACGATTCAGTAATGCAAAAACCGGTCGGTCTTTGAAGTGTCCTGAAAATCTATATGCATTCTAACGATGGCTTATGCAGGGGGTAGGCTGGTCATGGAGTAAGGTAGCAGTTCGGAATATATTTACATGTGTGCGCGTGTGTGCGGTATCTAAAAAGCAGTAAAATCTTTTTTTCAGATATAAAAACAGAAAATAAAAACAGATATGGCATGTCTTGCTGTTATTTGTGGATTTTCTAGGCTTTTTTAGTTTGAGCGCAAGCAAGCAAGCCAATCACATTAAGAAGTAGAAAGAAAAGCGGGGAATCTATCTATTCCTATTAATTACAAATTAGTCCTAATCCCCAAAATAAAATGACAGAATGAATGCAAATATATACATATTTTGCAAAATAAAAGGAAAATAATATACATGACAAAATAATAATACAGAGTCGAAAATGAAACAATATTAAAAATAAAGCTCCGGCCCTTTTATTGTGCTGCCCGGAAATTTATTGCAAATAAATTATTGCATATATATTTTTTGCAAAAATTATATATATATATATATATATATATTTTTATATATTTTTTGAAAAAAAAATACATATTTTTAAACATATCTGTAACAGTTACTGGAAGGAAACTACTGCAAGATGGAGGATCATATCCACAAATATAGACACGGATGTATAGGAACACAATATTCAAATGCATAAATTAATATAACAAACATACTTTAGCCAAAAACAAAGAAAAACAAAAAAGTTTTTTTGTATGAGTCTAGCCCTCCATTTTTATTTAAAATAAAAACGATCTCCCCAGCAGAGTCGCCACTGTGGGTTCCCGGGACTACGCCCCGCGCGCCCTTCGGTAGGGGTGCGCGTACGTGCGATGCGGGACACCACTGCTTTCATTTCATCCTCCCTTGTTTAGGGGAAGACGAAATTAAAAGTGCGAGAGGAGTGCTGTCTAAAATAGCGCGTTTGAATACGTCTCGGTAACTTCAGTGAATTTTAGGTCCAATATGGGAGCTTTGGGTTTTCTATATCAAGTTATCCTTTTTTTAGGGGATACTAGGATATATGAATACATTACCCTTTCATTCTCATTCTCCCTTTTTTAGGGAAAAACGAAAAAGTGCAAAAAAGGATGTTGCGAGGCCCCACTATGGATTTTATGAAAATAGCCTTATTGCCTATTTCGGATCACTATGAGTGATTTGGGTTTTCTATATCAAATTATCCCTTGTTTAGGGGATACCAGGATATAGGAATACATCACCATTTCATTCTCATTCTCCCTTTTTTAGGGGAAAACGGAAAAGTGCAAGAAAGGAGTGTTGCGACGCCCCACTGGATCAAAAATATTTTATAGAGTCGTCATCTTTATTTTAAGGAAGAAATAAAGAAAAACAAAAAAAATGAAAAACGGGTTCGGAGATTGCAAAAAGCAAAAACGGGTTCGGAGGCTAGTTGGGAAGGTGCTAGTTGGGAAGGTGCACCCAACTCGCCTTTCGGTCTCAAAAGCGGTCTCAAAATCGGTTTTTGGCTAAAGTATGCTTTTTGTTATATTTATTTAGCAAATAAACAAAGCATTAAAAGACATGAAATAAAAGTAAACACATCCATGGCTACATTAGTTACGGACTTGCAGTCGTCTCCTTACAATAATTACAAATACATTTAAAAATATTTGGCCATAATAACGGCTCTTTTACATAGTATTTTCTAAATAAATCCGGGCAACACAACGTCTTATATTTTCTACATCGGGCCGGATTTGAAAATAATTTTTATAAAATAAATGCTCTTAAAGGGTTTACCTTTCAAAGCGTGATGTGCTCGCTCTGTCTTTCTCGAGAGAGAGAGAGAGAGAGAGACTTTTTATACTGCTGCTGTTGCGGTTTGGGCAGAGTAACGGCTTATTTTTGATGGTTTTGGCTTTTTTATTCGGGCAGAGCAACGGCTCTTTCCGAGGTTTTTGGACCGGGGAAATAAGGTGGATACCTAACTAAAGGGCTAGGGATCACTTTAAACGATTGGTTTTAGGTTTGGCGGAGTTTTGGCAGGGTTTCGAGGCTTTTTAGGAGGAACTCACTATCACTCTCGCTCTATTTTCTCTCAGCGTAACGAGGACGCAGAGAGTTTGTGATCACTGATCGGTGTGTCGAAGGCGGACCCCGAGCTCCCTATTTATAGGCTGGAGGAGGGACTCATCTGGGAATTATTTTTCTCTCAGCACACTTAAATTCCTTGTACACCGTGTATCACAAGCTGCGCATTGCGTTAACTGGGAGGCCTCCTGTAGCACCTTGGGCACGACCAAAAGGCTCCTTGGGCACCGTGCCAAGGTCCCCTTTTGGCAACGCTAAGGCACTATTCCAGCTTCTGATTTTGACGCTTTTAGCCCCTGCATTTTACTGTTTTGCGCATCCTGCTTTGCCTTTCGCATTCTTAACTCCTGTAACTTGACAATTGTTAAGTTTTCACAGGTCTTGTTTTATTTTTAGTAGTTAATTATTTTAATATTTATAAATAAAAAATATTAGAAAATTTCCAAAATTTTCTGAGTCTTTAATTTTGGCATGGTTACTTCTGTCAATGATAACATGTTGTTAATAATGCATGTAAACTTGTCTGCGAACCTTAGCTTGGTCTAGTTGATGGAACTTTATATCTCCAAAAAATTTTAGTACAAAAATACCATGACTTGATTTATTAAAGAATTTGGATATTTTTATTGAGTTTATAGTGCACATTTCATTCCTTTAGACCTTGTTATTTTTGTGATCATGAACATTTTAAACAGTCGTCATTACATGATTGTTGCATTATATTTGCGACTTAGGGATGATAGCATGCTAAGTTAGATTTGTTAGACTTCTTTTGCTAATATATCTCAAGCACACTTTCAAACCGTGAATGCATTTAAATCTTGATTTTCCCTACCTCTTTTCTAGCGAATGCTTATGTGAAATACTTGTGGAGCTCGTTTTTAAAACTTCGAGTTAGGGAATGATTTGAAACTTTGTTGAATTTCTGTGAAAACGAAGTATGAGCATTGTAGCAGTTAGGATATGATTTAGGCCATCTTTGAAACGTTTGAGCCTATTTATCTCACCATCCCTATTCTATATTAATCCCTAGTGTCCCTTTGAGCTTTATTTAAAAGAATGGCGTGTGCTAAGCACACATCGACCCCCATTCGACATCGTTTCTATTACCCACATTAACTTAACCCTTAAGCTTATACACTTTTACCTACCCTTTGAGAGAGTAGGATTGGGTTGGGAATGTTGTCTACATGGTGGTTGATGTAATCAAAATAGCCTCAATGAGTTCTTGTATTGGAAAAAAAAATAAAATATATATATATATATATATATGAAAAAAAAAAAATGAAAAGGGTGCGAAAATCAAAATTGCACATGCCCTTCAAAAGAAAAAAAAAAGAAAAAGAAAAAAAATAGAAGAAAAAAGAAAGAAAGCAAAGAAAAGAAAAGGATCATTGGGAAGAAAATCTTTATGATGGTTTGATACATTCTTCAACCCAAAAGTCCAAGTTTGGGGGTTGTTGAAGGAAAGTGAGTGATTTATATGGGAAAAAATGAAATATTCTTACTCTCTCACTTTGTAATTTCTTATCCCTTTTATTGTTACCCCTCACCATGGCCTTACATTACAAGCTTAATAAAGTCCTATTGATCTAGTTTCCACATTTGTTTGTGTTAGTTGACATGGTTTGAAAGTATAGTTGATTTGACCCTTGTTTTGAATTATACACACATCTTGATATAGCTCACACTATTTGCATAATCTTAGCTATTATAAGTAATTGAGACTTGAGAGCATTGTATTTCATACATAGTTAGTGCATGGGATGGATGTATAAGCACTTGAATTCTAGCACGATCTCTCTTCGTGTTGTTAACCGGGTATTGATGGTATGTACATGTTTTGTGATGCACACGTTTTTATTTTAAATATTTTGGGAATGAATGTTGTGCTTAACTTGATAAAACTTTCTAAGTTTGGAGATAATCGATTAATGGTTCGCACACATACACGGAGATGTACAAGTGATATTGATGATGATTGAGTGAAAGCCTAGACTTGTGGCTATGTGTTGTTATTTATCATTCTTTGAGGCATTATGTGGTACCATGCCGATGTTTTGACTTGTAAAAGAAAAAAAATTAAATATATTTATTTGCTTTAATTTAGTTTAGTTTAGTTTTTTATTTTACTCGAGGACGAGCAAAGGTTTAAGTTTGGGGGTATTTGATGACTGTGTTTTATACGCAGTTATTGGGTATTATTCCGGCTTAAATTAAGCTATTTCTCGGGGTTTTTGTTGTCTAATATATGTTTTAGTGTTGTTTTATAGTTTCATGAACTTTTGCAACAAATGTGCAAAATATAGGTACTTTTTGCTGAATTGAAGAATTTCAGGGACCAAAGTGCAAAAGCTGGAAACTTGAAGGCAAAAAGCTGAAAATCAGCTTTTCTCCATGGAAAATCAGCCGCCCACTTTGGTGTTGTAATTGCCTTGGGAAACGTGAAAGTCCTATTTGAATTCTTTTTAGTGTTGTAATTATATTGTATCTCATTTTCTTTCTTGTTGTATAATTAATTAGGTATAAATAGATCCCTTTAGGTTAGGAAAAAAAGAGGAGAGAAGTTCTGTATTATTTTTCTTTGGGGTTCAAGGTTTTGTATTTACAATTATGGAGAATTAACTCCATAATCTAGGAATTATAGGTTATCGAATCTATTGTTTTATATTATATTTTTATTCATTCAATTCTTGTTGATCATAGTGTTTATCAACCCCTTTATTATCTCGCTTTGAACAAATGAATGTAATCGCAAGTGATAAAGGTCTAGAGGTGCGGATAACTGCATGACCAAAATGCATATGTCATACACTGGCTCACCATCATGATAAATTGAACCTATCGATGCACGAGAGTGATAAATTAGGGTCAGGTTCATATATATGACCTAAGTGACAGTTAGGCTCCATATGTTCTTGCGCTTAGGATATAGAATGGATGAATTATTTGGAGATGGAGATTGAACGGTAATTTGACAGGCTATATCTATCTTTCGTGAACGAACCCAATGTATTGAATGATACTTTATTTAAATGAACAATAGAGTAGATACAAGTGAATCCTAATTCCTAGGCGATTTACAAATCTTTGATTTATCTCATATTTATCATGCTTTGTTAGTTAGATTATTTTATTGCTTTCTAGTTAATTTAATTTATAAAAACCAAAAACCCCATTAGTTATTAATTGCTTTATTTTAATAGATTAGTTAAATTTAAATATAACTAGTTAGTGCATGGGATGGATGTATAAGCACTTGAATTCTATCACGATCTCTCTTCGTGTTGTTAACCAGGTATTGATGGTGTGTACATGTGTTGTGATGCACACGTTTTTATTGAAATATTTTGGGAATGAATGTTGTGCTTAGCTTGATAAAACTTTCTAAGTTTGGAAATAGTTCATTAATGGTTCACACACACACACACGGAGATGTATAAGTGAGAGTGATGATGATTGAGTGAAAGCCTAGACTTGTGGCTATGTGTTGTTTCATCATTCTTGAGGCATTATGCGGTATCATGCTGAAACCTTAATTTGTGAAAGAAAAAAAATATTTTATTTGTTTTAATTTAGTTTAGTTTAGTTTTTGTATTTATATGTTTTATTTTACTCGAGAACGAGCAAAAGTTTAAACTTGGGGATATTTGATGACTGTGTTTTATACGCAGTTATTGGGTATTATTCCAGCTTAAATTATGCTATTTCTCGGGGGTTTTGTTGTCTAATATATGTTTTAGTATTGTTTTATAGTTTAGTTTTTGTGCAAAATATATGTATGTATATACATACATACATACATACATACATATATATACATACATACATACATACATATATATATATATATATATATATATATATATATATATATATATATATATATATATATATATATATATATATATATATATATATATATATATAATAACAAGCGTGATTTTCCCGCCTAAATGTTTTACATAAATGAAAACACAAATATGCATTGGAAGTTGAAACACTTTGTTTTATTACATTTTTCTTAGTTTTTATACTAAACATTTAATTAAAAAGGCATTGAAAATTAGAACACTTTGTTTTGTTACATTTTCTTTATATATATAAGGACAAATGTGATTAGCACATCCAAATATAGCAAGATCCCTTCAAAATGCACTTGCCAAAAATAGGAAGATATATATAATGACAAATGTAATTTGCTTATCTCAAGATTGCTAGATAACCACTGTAACTACTTACCAAATAAGGATACTATTTACATATGAACAGATATACAAGTATTGATAAGTAAATAAAAAAACATAAGAAGCTGTTAATTAATAAATTATATACCATCAATCTAAGAGAGAATGTCTTTTCTTTTTTTACCAATATGCAAGGGAAATGAGACTAACAATCTAAAAACTCAACAAACATTACTTACTCAGTCATAAATGTGCTTCATCTTTGAATATTAATTTACTTGCGAGTTTTGTCAAGACAAATTATATCCATAGGAGCTAAAGAACAAGTACATAGTGAAATATAATTTGATGAACAACTATGGATCCTTAAAATTTGTCATGTCTAATTTAATACTCAACAAACGTTGTTTACTCAATCATAAATGTGTTTTCTCCTTGAATATAAATGCTCTGTGACCGCTTTTGTTGTCTATAACCATGTAATTTCATCGGCAAAAGTAGTAGCATCAGTTATGATATACTGGATGAGTGGACTTTTAAAGATCAACAATGTCCTGGTGAGAGGTGACAGCATCATCATTACCGGATTCCATTTTCGCTCATTGACATTGGAAGATGAATATGAGCAAGTAAATCGTAGTCTAATTGTTCTGGGAACATGTACGATGACTATAGAGAGGTGTGATTATGTATATGGGCGAATAGCCGATCATACTCTGTGAGAGGTACAATGAATTTAGAGCAATCATAGTTTAAATGTTTTTTTTATTGTCTATTGAATTGGACTTAAATATTTGTAGATATAGTTGTAATAATTAAGTACACATATTATCAGTGTCACATCATTTGGATGACACTATTAATGAAAGGGTTTTTGAGTAGGGGACATTTTGGTCATTTCGGGGGGAGGATGATTGTAGAAAGTATGTAATTTAAGTTGTTTTTCTTTGGTTTATCGTCATTTGAATTTGTTATACAATATTTATTATCTAACAAATTAATATATATTCGTTTAATGACGTATTCTAAAATATATATGATTTTTTCATTCATATAATAAGCAATAATTAAATTCACTTATATTTTTATCCTTACATTTTAATTATGTGTATAATTTTCATAACACACTAACTAAAAGATAAAAACATATTATATTAATATTGATTAATATAAATTACTTGAGTTTTGTTATGTGATAGTGATAGTAGTAGTAATTGTACATATTTAATCATAGTGATAGTAGTAGTAATCGCACATATTAAATGACAAATGTTGTATTCAAAAAAATATTCTAAAATTTATAAAAGAATTTTATTTATTTATTGTATTCTCTATTAATAATTTTACTTTTTCTTAATCGTTGCGTTATAATAATTTGTTCAGTTTATGTACATATCGAACTCACAATCTTTACGATACAATTATTTGTTTATTTTATTTATTGTCATTAAAGTTTTTAAACATGATATTAGTTTACAATAATTTATTCTTTTAATTTTATTTTTCACTTCATGTTGCTTATGTATAATTTGATTGAAAAAAATATATGACGTGTGTTTAACGCACAGGTGTAAAGCTAGTTATCTCCCAAAATTAGCCGCTCACCTTGGTGATATAATTGTCTTGGGAAACGTGAAAGTCCTAATTGTATTCTTTTTAGTGTTGTAATTATATTGTATCTCATTTTCCTTCTTGTTGTAGGATTAATTAGGTATAAATAGATCCCTTTAGGTTAGGAAAAAAGATGAGAGAAGTTCTGTATTAGTTTTCTTTGTCTATGAAGAAAGATTATTCAAGAATGGTTCAAGGTTTTGTATTTTCAATTATGGGGAACTAACTCCATAATCTAGGAATTTGAGGTAACTTGTATCAAATCTTTTGTTCTATATTAATTTTTATTCATTCAATTCTTGTCGATCATGGTGTTTATCAACCCATTTATTATCTCGCTTTGAACAAATGAATGTAATCGCAAGTGATAAAGGCCTAGAGGTGCGGATAACTGCATGACCAAAATGCATATGTCGTACACTGGCTCACCAATCACCATCATGATAAATTGAACATATCGATGCACGAGAGTGATAAATTAGGGTCAGGTTCATATATATGACCTAAGTGACAGTTAGGTTCCATATGTTCTTGTGCCTAGGATATAGAATGGATGAATTATTTGGAGATGGAGACTGAACGGTAATTTGACAGGCTATATCTATCTTTCGTGAACGAACCCAAGTTATTGAATGATACTTTATTTAAATGATCAATATAGTAGATACAAATAAATCATAATTTCGGCGTTTTACAAACTTTGATTCATCTCATATTTATATGCTTTGTTAGTTAGATTATTTTATTGCTTTCTAGTTAATTTAATTTATAAAAACCAAAAAAAATCTTATTAGTTATTAATTGCTTTATTTTAATAGATTAGTTAAATTTATTTTAATCAAATCCAAATCTCTGTGGTTCGACCCTTGCTTCCCAAGCTATTCTACAATAGTCTTGTCCACTTACAAGAAATTAATTAAAATAAGACACGATCAGTTTTGTGTTTGGAGGAGATTTGGCATAGCTTCGAGGCTTTATAGGAGGAGGTACTCACTATCTCACGATCACTCTTCTATCGCTCACAGCGTAAAAATTACGCTCAACAGTGATTTCTTTTGGGCTTTAGGATCCTTCACAAAGTAAGGCTGAGCACTTGTATTTATAGGCGAGAAGAGGGACAGCGCTAGGATTTCTGATATTCATCATGTGCTTCAACAACTTGTACCGCGTGCTTGAAGGCTTGTGCAATGCGTTAAGTCAGAGTGCACTGTAGCAGCTCTGGGCGCCGAACCCTAAGGCTCTTGGCGCCGCGCCCAGAGGAGAATGTATCAGCGCCAAGCCTCATTCTTTGCCTCCTTTTTGGACACTCTGACCCCTGTATTTTACTCTTTTGTGCATCCTGCTTTGTCTTTTGCATTTTAAATCATGTAACTTGACATTCGTTACGTTTCAACAGGTCTTGATATCGCATGTCAATGTTACATACCAAGGGTATGAAATTGGGGTGTCTAGAAGACGCATTAATTAATAATGAGTCATTTGATAAAATGGACCCAAAAGATAAAAGTTACCTACGTCACTACGTGAGCTCATAAAGTCAGTCAAGCATCAAGAAAAGCATCAATCATCAGCAGCAGATGAAGACTTATTCGCCATTAATCTGGGGCTAAACAATGAAACCAAAGAAGTCAAAATCGGCAGCTACCTGCAAGGCTCTGAAAGGGTAACACTTATCGACCTCATTAAAGAATTCTTGGACATCTTTGCATGGTCTTACGAAGATATGCCTAGGTTGGACCCAGCCATTATTGAACATCGAATCCCTATTTATCCGGATGCTCGGCCAGTCAAGTAGAAACTCCACATAATCAAACCAGAATGGTCACTGCAAGTAAAAGAAGAAATCATGAAGCAGCTACATGTCACGTTTATTCGGGTAGTAGAATACCCGATCTGGCTGTCAAATATAGTGACCGTTCCTAAGCCCAACGGAAATGTTCGAATCTACGTAGACATCCGCGCCCTCAACAAGGCTTCGCCCAAAGACGACTTTCCTCTACCCAACATTGATATTGTGGTAGACGCCGTCGCTTCTCACAAAATAAGATCCTTCGTCGACGACATGCTGGGCTATAATCAAATTAAAATGGCAGCAGAGGATCAGGAAAAAACGTCATTCACCACCCCCTAGGGAACCTACTGCTATAATGTCATGCCATTTGCGCTAAAAAATACCGGGGCTACATATCAAAGAGCTGCCATCGCCATCTTCCACGACATGATCCATAAAGAGGTCGAAGTGTACGTTGATGACATGATCATACACTCCAGCGACGCCAACGGTGCTCATATCAAAGACCTTTGAAAATTCTTCGAAAGGTTAAGAAAGCATCAGATGAAGCTTAACACCACCAAATGCATATTTGGGGTTACCAAAGGCAAGGTCCTGGGATTCATGGTGACCGAGCAAGGCATCGAGATCGAGCCGGCCAAAATCAAAGCCATCATAAATATGCCGCAGCCAAAAACTCCAACAAAACTCAAGGGCTTCCTGGGCCGACTGCAATACATCAGCCACTTCATCAGACAGCTGACATCCAAATGTGAGCCCCTATTTAAACTCCTAAAAAAAATACTGACCAGGTCTGGGACGAAAAATGCCAGCTAGCCTTTGAAAAAATAAAAGCCTACCTTACCAATCCACCAGTGCTAGCTCCTCTCCATACACATAAACCTCTCCTCTTATATTTAATCGTCACAGATACGTCAGTAGGGGCTATGCTCGCCCAAGAAAAAGAAAATTCCTATATCGAAAATGACATCTACTTCATAAGTAGGAAGCTGCAAGGAAGCGAGCTTAATTATTCATCATTGGAGAAAAGCTGCACTGACCTAGTCTAGGCAATGCAAAGGCTTAAAACCTATCTGCAAGCTCGATCCATCAAGCTCATCTCCAGGATGGATCCTATAAAGTACATCTTCGGCAAGCCATCACTTTCCAGCCGACTAGCTAAATGGTCATTCCTCCTCAATGAGTTTGACATCACCTATGTCACGCTCAAATCTATCAAAGGCAGCGTGATTGCAGACTATTTAGCTGATCTGCCTCTAGAAGTAGAAGATTCACCTGAGCCCAATTTTCCAGATGAAGGTGTCCTAGAAATTGCCGATCATGACACCAAATGGCAAATTTTCTTTGACGGAGCCGCCAACAAAAGGGGCTTTGGCATAGGAGTCTTGTTAATTGATCCTGCAGATTCCCACAGTCCATTGGCCATAAGATTGGTGTTCAAATGCTCAAACAACACATCTGAATACGAGGCCTGAATCACTGGTCTAGAAAAAGCCCTTCGAAAAGGAGCCAAAGACTTGGAAGTCTATGGTGACTCCACCTTAATCATAAACCAAGTCGAAGGGAAGTGGAAAATCCAGGATCCCCGGCTACAGCTCTATCATGCCAAATTAACAACATTAGCCACCAAATTTGATAATATCTCGTTTCATTACTTACCACGAGATAGGAATCAATTCGCCGATGCCTTGGCCACTCTAGCATCATTGGTCCAAATTCCCACAGAAATCAATGTCCAACCATTTATAGTTGGGAAAAAGGTCACTCCGACTTACTGCTTCAAGATCAATGCTGCTCCTGAAAAAGACCACGAGCCTTGGTATTCAGACATCATGAGTCTGCTTCAGGAAGGAGTCTATCCTCCCAGTCTAGACAAAAGGGGGAAAGTCTCCCTACGGAGATGGGCATCGCAATTTGTAGTCAGCGGTGGCAGTCTGTACAAAAGGCACTATCAGGGCCTAAACTTATTATACGTCGACCAAACAAAAACTGAGCAAATCATGGACCAGCTTCATGGTGGTACCTGCGGGCCACACATGAACGGGCATATGCGATCTAAAAAGGTCATCCGGTAGGGGTACTATTGGAGCACGCTAGAAACTGATTGTATCTGATGGGTACGTCATTGCGACAAATGCCAGCCCTTCGTAAATTTACAGCACGTGCCCCCGCACATTTGATAATACTCCACAGTCTCCTAGCCCTTTTCGACTTGAGGAATTGACATCATAGGTCAAATCCATTCGAAGGGATCTAATGGCCATGAATATGTTTTGGTAGCTGTCGACTACTTTACAAAATGGGTGGAAGCCTCTTCCTACAAAATACTGAATACTCGAAAGGTATCTGAATTCATCAGGACCAATATCATATACCGATACGGAGTACCTTTCAAAATTATCTCCGATAATGGCACACATTTTGAAGGGGACGTGAATCGTCTACTCGACGATTTTAAGATCCAAAGGCATAAGTCCTCCCCATACCGACCACAAGCCAATGGTGCCATTGAAGTAGCCAACAAAACACTAGAAAATATTATCAAAAAATGGCTGATACGGGAAGAGACTGGCCGGAAAAATTGCCACTAGCCCTTTGGGGCTATCGAACTTCAGTTCGTACACCCACTTGGGCTACCCCCTATTCTTTAGCCTATGGTATGGAGGCAGTGCTACCTATCGAAGTTGAGATCCCATCATTAAGGGTGATGATGGAGGCAAACATATCATAAATTGAATAGGTCAAAGGACGCTACGAAGAATTAGCCCTGATCGATGAATGACAGATGCTAGCCCTGGAACACACTCGGGCATATCAAAAGCGAATAGCTCGAGCATTCAACAAAAAAGTCAAGGGCGTAACATTCAAGTCGGAGACCTGGTGCTTCGCAAAAAACCCCCTAGTTATGTTGATACTAGAGGGAAATGGAAGTCTCCCTGGATGGGACCATATATTGTTCAAGAGATCCGGTCAGGAGGTGCAGTACTCCTCACAAATCAGGATGGGGAAGACCTTGTCTAGCCCTTCAACCTTGATAAATTTAAAAGATACTATGCATGAGTCAAAAGATATATCTGGCAATTGCTTCAGATAATGTAGATGCATATATATTTGTTTTAATGCTTTATTTTATTTGCTGAACAAATATAATAAAAGCATATTATAGCCAAAAACTATTTTTGAGACCGAAAGGGCGAGTTGGGTGCCTAAAACCTTCCCAACTCGTAACTTAGCCCTCGAACCCCCTTTTTACAAACTCTGGTTATTTTTGGATTTTCTTTATTTCTCCTTAAAATAAAGATGCCGACTATGTTATAGCATTTTGGATCACAATGAGGCCCGCAACATCCTTTTCTTTCACTTTTCTGTTTTTCCCTAAACAAGGGACGATGGGAATGAAAAGGGTGATGCATTTTCTGTATCTTGTTTTCCCCTAAACAAGGGAGGATGAGATACGGAGAAACCAAAGCCCTCATAGCGATCCAAAATAAACATACGGTCACGGTGAGGCTCGCAACATCCTTTTTTTTGCACTTTTCCGTTTTCCCCTAAACAAGGGACGATGGGAATGAAAAGGGTGATGCATTTTATGTATCTTGTTTTCCCCTAAACAAGGGAGAATGAGATACGGAGAAATCCAATGCACTCATAGTGACCTAGGGCAATTTTAAAAAAGTCCACGGTGAGGCAGGGCGTGTTCCCACGCGCCTTCGCAACATCATTTTTTTTTGCACTATTCTGTTTTCCCCTAAACAAGGGAAGATGAGACTGAAAAGGGTGATGCGTTTTCTTTATCTTATTTTCCCCTAAAAAAGGGAGGGTGAGATACGAAAAAAATCCAAAACTCTCATAATGGACCAAAGCTCACTCGGTGACTGAGGCGTATTCAACGCGCTTTTTGATAACACTATTTCCGCACTTTTAAGTTTCGTCTTCCCCTAAATAAGGGAGAATGGAATCGAAAGCGTGATGTCCTTCCGCATGCCACGCTCCCCAAAAAAAGGGTGCGCGTGGTCCGGGAGAATTTCCGGGGCACCCACAGCCGGGCATATTTTGTTTTCCGAAAGGAGAACATTCATGGTGTGTTCCCTTGAGGCATTGAGAGGGGTAAAATCTTCCAGCTCATTGTCTCGCCTCGGACCTCTTATTTCATCGGTGAATTTTCCACCTCATTCCTCCTCTTTTTTCCTTGCAGGGTGGACATCGGCCTGCCGAACTCTTCCTTGGTCTTTGCCTTTGTAACCCTTGTTTCCTGTGCCCATGGCTGAGACTATCCTTCCTCACTACGAGATGGCTAAATTTCCGTCTCGGGGGGGGGGGAACCTTAATCGTGAATGGACGCTCATTCTTGAATCCTCGGCAACAACTCTTTTGCCGAGTCTTGATTTTATATTGGTGGTAAACTTAGTCATCTTCTTCGGTTTTGTTGTTCCCACCCTTTGCCAGATGGAGTTGGAGTGAGCTTGTTGTGTGCTATGAACATTGATTACGTGTTCTGGCTCAGGGATTATGGTCACCTGTCGTAGCTCGTGTATCCTGGCCTCGGCCTCTTGTATTTTGGTGAGGAGGGGTCATTGGTGTACCTAATAAGCATACTCTTTGTCTATTTGTTCTTAAGTCATGGGCTTTTTTATTTCTTCATGGGCAGTTCCTCTTCTCCGTCGGCTTTTGAAGACTCGATATATGTGAAATGACCATCCCTGAGGTCACCCTCTTTTGGTATTTTGTTTTTGTCGTTGGATATTTGTTTTTCCATCGAAAATCTCCTTTGAGCCCTCGCCGAAAGTTCGAGTACTGAGGGGACAGAGTCCTATCTCATAGAGAGGACAGGTCCCTTACCGCCTCTTCCCTCGTCATATCCAGCGGGCTCTTTTTCTGGGAGATTTGATGCAGCAGGCATAACATTTTTAGAGGCATGTCTCTTGGATTTCACTATCTTCGCTCGGTTAAGGACAGAGTGTGACTGAGAAACTTAGCGTTTCTTGGCAACAAACCAAACTGATCACGTAAAAATCATGGTGATCTTGTCGTTTTGTCCAAGTAAGAAGCAAAGTTAATGACGTGGTCCGTTTAGCTGGGATGATGGCTGGTATCCTGTCAAAGACAAACAAACGCCATCAAGGAGTTGGGTGTATCCCGACTAGAACCCTTCGGCATGAGAGTAAGATTTTCGGTGTAATTGGTAATAAATGTAACCGTTCTTGTCTCAGATTTAGATAGTGTAAATATGATAAATGTAGTAGGATATTTGAAATTGGATTGGGAAATAACAGTAAAGAATGTCTCATATTTATACCTGAATGGTCTTGTGAGGTGGCGCCTCTCTATTCGTGGACATGTTGCGGCTGATAATAAATGATTTGATGCCATGTCAGGAGTGATTGGACTGTCTGATGTCAGAGAAGTGGTTGGTTGTGTGTGTTAGCATTTTCGGCGCATGGCAAGGGTCTTGCCAAAGCCGTCGACTATTGACTGCTGCCGAGGCCGAGCTGTACGAGCCTTGTGTATCGACCTGTCTTCTAAGTAATCATTCGTCAATAATTGTTGGTTTGTGTGTGTCTACCAGGCTCCCTTCAACTCGGCTACCCAGTTGTCTCCAACTCGGCAGGTATGACGTATGTGGGTCCTGCTGACAAGATTTGGGGAATTCTCGGATTACGTCCTTTCAGAACCAAACCAAACTAACATATATATTTTTATTTATTTATTTATTATATAATATATATTATATAACATTTGTTAACATTTTGATCATCTGATATGCATAATCTAGGCCATTGATTTAGTCATAATATATATATATATATATATATATATAGACACACACACATACTAAAACAAACAAAATTTTGATTGTTGGAGGACTATTATTTCTTCTATTGTTTGTGTTTATTTTGGAATTTGTATTCTTTTCTTTATGATAATTTTTTTAGTAGGTTATTTTCTTATTTTGTTGTTAATTCCAAATTAAAATCTTATTTTATGTTATTCTTAATGTTGGTTACGTTGATTAAAAAGAATTTATATAAACCACATAACCAAACCTAACCAAACCAGACCGAGTGGTTTGGTTCGGTTCGGTTCGTTCGGTTCGGTTCCCAAACTTATTCGCTTCTATTCGGTTTGAATTTTTTGGAACCAATTTGGGTGGTTCGGATCGTGATTTTGGCCTAAACCTAGCCACGTACACCACTACTTCTATAATAGATATATGATGCTCGCATCGAAAATTCCCATTGAACTGTGTTCCCAAGAACGCACCGAAGTTGAAATTTACCAGGAGCTAACGATCTTGGTTGAATCTTTGTACCCCACACTATCTAACTTCCACAGTTGCTTCCATAACTGCTAGTTAAATCACTGGAAGAGGTTGTGATATGTAATAAGATATATGATGAAATCCCTCTGCAGAATGACGTTGTTTCCAAGGTTGGGCCTCAATGGGATCAACATACTAGTGGAGTCAGTGAGAAAAGAGAAATGCACTTGTTTTAAATTTGGGTGTGTGTGTATAGAGAGAGAGAGAGATAGGGACATACGGTTTTGGGGGGATTGAAAGGTGAGGGTGATGGAGGTGAGTGGAAGGGTCTGGCAGTATTAATGGAGAGAGAGAGAAAGGGACATTTAAAGAAGGGCAATGCTAGGGTCACACTCATTTTGCACTAAAATATGGGTACTCTATGATGTAGCATACTCTCATTGGTTTGACATTTTGTGGGTCCAAGCACTACAGCTAATGAGAGTGTGCCACATCACAGAGTACCCGTATTTTGGTACAAAATGAGAGTGCCCCAAACATTACCCTTTAAAGAAAAAGAAAAGAGAATTAATTTCTTGGTGGGTTGGTTGGTATTGGAAATGGGAGTCATAAATGAAGAGAGAGAGAGACATTTAATGATAGAAATTGACTAGGGATTGAGAAAGACCATAAATAGAGTCATCATAATTTACGATGCAAAAATACCTATGCAAAAGTTGGTTTTCGATGTACGATTTGATTTTCGATGCACAATTTGGGATTACCGATGCAGGAAATGGAATTGCGATGCATCGACTTTTGAATTGCGATGCAGCGCACGTCTTTTGTTCATTAAAGGTATCTTCGACATTTTTCTCTTAAAAGTGTACTGTAGCGGTTAAAAACAAATATATGATACCTAGGCAGTTGAAAATTCCACAAAAGGACCAACCTGGTTATTTCCCTAAGTTTTTAATCACTTCTGGAAAAACATTTTTGTGGGCGAAAAAACAACTTTTTTATTAATGAACTGGACATGCGCTAAGGATCACTCACCCAGTGCATTGAGATGTATCAATTTGTGCATCACGATAAGCGTCACAGAAAAAATGCATCGAATTTCAATCGTGATATATTGATTTGGAATTGCGATGCATCGTAATGTTTTAAACGAAGGAGATATTTACGAAAATCATAATTAGTTAATTTGAAGAAGATATTTACGAAAATCAATCAATCAATCTATAATTAACCTAGTTGATTTCTACCTTAATTAGCAAATTAAGGAAATTTTGACCACATATTTATGGAATTCAATCTATCAAACTATGAATGATTCCTACCTTAATTACAATATTAATTAAAATAAGGAAATTTTGATTAATCGCAATGCATGATTCTGTGTCACGATGCATGATTTTGTCTGACTAACTAACGCACGCGTATTTTTCATTCATTAAGAGCATCATAACTTTTTATCGTCAAAAATGGCTTTTCCATTTTTTTAAAAAAAACATAAGATACTGTGGGGGTTAAAAGTATCCAAAATTGACCAACCAAATTTCACCCTTATGTCACTCAAGCTAATTGGATTGAAGGGAGATTAGACTAAATTAAGTGCTTGTTTGGTGGAGTGTTTTTAAAAACATTGTGTTTTCTCTTTACACTTAACCCCCACAATGGACACCCTATCAATCACCCTATCCCTAAAAAAAGCTAAATCTAGTACTGATTCTTACGCCGGAGGGCCTTTGCAGGGAGTGCCCCTGCCTAGTTCACGATTGTTTATTCTTATTGCAGAGTTGGGCTTTGAGGATTTGAGGATTTGAGGATACGTTGAAAGCCAGGTATCCAGATTGGGCTTCATCAGTGCATCCGACATATTTTGGACGCATCAGTTGGTTCCATTGCCGGGAAACGAAAGTTTTTGCGGTAGTACATCTGCGTAAGTTGGTAATTGTTTTTCTGGAAGTTTTAACAATGGCTGAAAATGGAGTTAATGGTGGTAGTGGCAGTCGTCGAGAGGAGGTGCACCCGACTCCTAGCTTTAATCAGCTAGCTGGGAATAATGTTCCACCGCCTCATGACGCTCGCCACCAGCTCAATCAGAGGCGTGGAGTAGATTCATTGGCTCGGAGTGCCGAAGCAGCAGTTGGCTTGGCGCACGAATTTCGAGAGGAGGCTCTTCGTCAAAGAACCATATACCTGGGTCAGATGCACCAGCTCAATTTACAGTTGATTGCAATGGGTAAACCACCATTGCCCATCGAGCTGGACCCTTTACCAGCCTTGTCAGCTCCGAGCCAGGTGGCAGGTGTTTCCCGCACCGGGGGTAACCAGATGAATCCCTTGGTCGTTCATTCTCAGCCACGAGCCCAGGGATCTAAGGGGCGTGAGCAGCCAGAGGGCAGTAAAGCTAGCCACAGGATCGTTCCTAGCGTTCATTCGAGGCTGGGGCCACGAGTAGGAGAGGATTCGGCTCAATCTCGCCGTCGTCGACGTTCACCCTCTCCGCCAAAGTCGCATGCTCGCATGTTTCATTCACCCTCACCACGGTGATCTCGTGCTCATAGTCGTCGTTCGCGGTCACCAAGAGGCTCATATGTACACCAACGAAGAACTCCTTCACCTAGGCGATCTCATGGGCGCCTATCTCATCATTCCCAAGGGAAAAAGGACCTGCATCAATCAGCTGAACCAGTTGTTCAGCTCGCTGGGGCGCCTCAGGTTCAGGTGGCGCAGGCCGTGGGGATTACTCAAGCCGTTGGGGCTATGGGACCCCCACAGGCCCCTCCTATGCCTCTGGTGTAGCCCCAGCCCGGGGGTGGTTTGCCTACAACCATAAACATGCAAGACTTCGAGGAATTGAAACGCCGAATGGAAGCCTGGGAGCAAGGTAAGGCTCTAGATGGAAATTTCCTGGGCACGTCGGCCAGCCCGTTAGCTCCCTGGATTGAGAATGCTCCGCCGGCACATGGGATTATATTTCGAATATTAAGGAATATACAGGCAAAACAAAGGCTAGGGATTGGTTGATGTCGTTTGAATCGCAGATCGGCCTGGTGACTTCGGATGAAGCTCTGAAAATTAGAGCTTTTGTTGGTGCGTTGCAGGGGAAAGCTTTAGCCTGGATGGGGGCGTTGCCACGGCGATCAATTAATAATTGGGCTGATCTGCGAGCAAAGTTCTTGGCAGATTTTGGAACGGCGGGCACGTTGGCTAAGACAAGGGCCGATTTGTCAAAGGTTAAACAGGGGGCACATGAGTCCACAGCGAGCTACCTTGAACGGTTTACCAAGGTGTTGGAGCAAGTTCCAGGGTTGACCGAGTAGGAGGTAACCCTGTGCTTTGAAACTGGTTTGCTTGAAGGTGAAGGTGGCTTGAGATCAGAGTTGAGCATGCATGAACCGAAAACGCAAGCGGAAATGCTCATGCGAGCACAGAAGTGGTGTGCCGGGGAGACGGCAAAAAAGGAGAAGAAGAAGGAGAGTAGTGAAGCTGTTGGAAATTCTAAGGGAAATGGCCAGGCGGGAAGTGGAGGCTATAACAAAAGCAAGTCCAGATATGACCGGCCAAAGGAATTTCTTCGCGAATCAGACTTAACTCCGCTCAACACACTACGCGAGGACATCATGTATGAGATAAGGAATGAACTTCCTAATCCACCTCGCATGAATCCGGCGACAGCTGCTGAAAGGGATCAAACAAAGCGGTGTGCTTATCATGATGACTACGGGCATACCACGGAAGAATGTTGGCCGTTGAAGAAGGCCATTCAGAAATTGATTAATGAAGGGCGGTTAGACCGCTTCAAACGAGATGGAGGTAATAGGGGGAATGCCCCCAGGAGAGAAGCTCCGCCGATCAGGGGGGTAATAAATGTTATAATGGATGAGGAGCCTACTCCGACCCAGCTCGGAAAGCAAATATACTCTTTATCCAGAATTGTGGATCGGCCTACTGCCTTGCAAGATGGAGAGCAAGCTATTCAATTTACTCGCAGCGAGCTGGCGAGTAATGTGGCAGGCGAACAATCCTTGATCGTTTCAGCACTGGTGGATGGCTGGGTTGTGCATCGAATTCTGGTAGATACTGGAGCGTGCCGAGATGTTATGTATTATTCATGTTTTCAGGGGCTCGAGCTAAGTGATGACCGGTTAAAGCCCTATGCCGGGACATTGGAAGGGTTTACCAATCATAAAGTTCCAGTCAAAGGTACGGTTGAGCTGGAGGTGTTCATTGCCGAGGGGAACCGGACGCGAGCTGAGAAGATCACTTTCATGGTGATTGATTTGAAGTCCCCGTACAATATAATCTTGGGTGTGCCGAGTATGGCAAAGTTTCAGATGGTGGCATCAATTCCACATCAGCGAGCAAAGTTTTACACCGACCAGGGAGTGGGAACGCTCAGGAGCCAGCCTAAAGCAGTGCTCGAGTACGTGCGTGATACTCAGAGAAAGAAGCATAAATTGACATTGGAAGATGGCGAGCAGAAGATAACCGTCAGTACTAAGGAGACGACTCAAGTAACTGTGGGGGCGTCTGTGGTCGCTATGGTGCATGAAGATCCAGAAGTGGATGCGAGCTCTATGCCGACATTGAAGTTGGGGGAGCAAGGTGAAAATGAAGTGGCTATGGGTATAACCGCGAGCCAGATTGATAGTGAGACCAGTTCCTCCTTGCCGACATTGAAGTCGAGGGAGCGAACTGTACAACACGATGAATTTGCTGAAGAAGGCGTTGATAATCCTTCGCCGACATTGACGTCGGGGGGATTAGTAGAACAGGCCGAGGCCATGGAAGTAGATCAGCTCGATAAGGTTGAGGATCGAGCTGAGAAGGATGAGAAGGTGGAGTGCGATACACTCCAAATGCGAGACGAGCCAGAGTTCACGGCTCAGGACGAGCTCGAGGAAGTGGTCATCAATTCTGCCTACCCCGAACAGAAAATAAAAATTGGCAAGGCTTTATCAGCGGAGGCTCGAGCAAACTTGATCAAGCAGTTGCAAGATAACTTAGATGTTTTTGCCTGGAGGCCTGAAGACATGCAAGGGGTAAGTGAAACTGTGGCATTACACCGGCTCAATGTAGATCCAGCTTTCCGACCAGTACAGCAGCGGCCTAGGGTTTACTCCGTGGAGAAAGATCAAGCAATCAGGGAGGAAGTTGAAAAACTGCTGAATGCTGACATCATTGAAGAAATACATTACCCAACTTGGTTGGCTAATGTGGTAATGGTCAAAAAATCCAACGGCAAGTGGCGCATGTGTGTGGATTTCACATATTTGAATAAAGCCTGTCCAAAGGATTGCTATCCTTTGCCCCGATCGACAAGTTGGTGGATGCTATTGCGGGGTTCGAGCTTCTCAGTTTTATAGACGCTTATTCCGGGTACCATCAAGTAAAGATGAACGAGCAGGATAAGGCTCTGACAGCTTTCCGAGCAGCAGGAGGGCTGTATTGCTATAAAATGATGCCTTTTGGCTTGAAAAACGCGGGAGCCACTTATCAGAGGATGGTGAATAAGATATTCAGCTCGCAGCTCGGGGGGAACGTTGAAGCATACATCGATGATATGGTGGTCAAGACTAAAGGGCGTGAGCACACAGTAGATCTGGGCGAGACCTTTACCAATCTCAGGAAGAATAATATGAAGTTGAACCCGAGCAAGTGTGTATTCGGGGTGAAGTCCGGCAAATTCCTCGGATTTATGGTGACTAAAAGAGGCATTGAGGCTAATCCCGAGAAAATTAAGGCTTTGGTTACCATGAAGCTTCCTCGCTGCGTAAAGGATGTGCAGAGGCTCAACGGCAGGGTGATAGCCCTTGGTCGTTTTATCTCCAGATCGGCAGAAAGGTGCTTGCCGTTCTTTAAAGTTCTTCGCGGAAATAAGGGGTTCGAATGGACGCCTGAGTGTCAAAAGGCTTTTGAAGAGTTGGTGAAATATTTAGGAAGTCCTCCTTTGTTGAGCAGCCCGGTTTTCGGGGAAAAATTGTTTGTGTATTTAGCAACTACCGAGCAGGCGGTAGCCGCTGTCTTGGTTAGGGAAGAGTGCAATGTCCAGAAACCTGTTTATTATGTCTCAAAGGCCCTTACTGATGTAGAGGGAAGATATTTTAATGCAGAAAAGTTAGCCTATTCGCTTGTTGTTGCTGCTCGGAAACTTCGAGCTTATTTTTCTGCGCATTCGATTGTTGTGTATACTGATATGCCTTTGAGAAAGATTTTGCACAAGTCGGACACTTCTGGTCGTCTACTCACTTGGTTGATCGAGTTGACTGAGTTTGATATTGATTATCAACCTCGGCGAGCGATCAAGGCACAGGCCTTAGTGGACTTTGTGGCTGAAACAAGTTTTAAGGATTCTGGCGAGGAAGAAATACCATCTAAAGCGACATCAGCGAGTGTTCCAAGCCCTAAACCACGACCAGAGTCTTGTTGGGAGCTTCATGTTGATGGATCAGCTAGCAGATTTGGAAGTGGTGCCGGGCTAGTATTAGTCCCACCCGAGCAAGATGTAGAATTTGAGAAAGCATTGCGCTTCAAATTTCCAACTTCCAACAATCAGGCCGAGTATGAAGCATTGATTGCTGGGCTAGAGCTCGCACAGGATATAGGAGTGCGTGCACTGGTTGTGTATTGTGATTCCCAGTTGGTGGTGAATCAGGTCAAAGGTAACTATGCGGTTCATCATCCGGTCCTGGTTCGTTATTGTGCGATGGTGAAGGAGATTTTGAAAGATTTTGATTATTGGGAACTGGTGAGAATCGCCCGGGAGGATAACATGCGAGCTGACTATTTATCCAAGATGGCAGAAGATGAAATACAATCTTTGCATCGGGAGTCATGATCGAGCATCTAGAGGTGCCCGTTATTGAAAAGGAGGTGATCATGGATATAGAGCTGGCTGCAAAATGTTGGATAGATGATCTTAAAGCTTACATCGAACGAGGGGTACTTACCCGAGGATAGGAAGGAAGCTCGAACCATCCAGAAGCGGTCATGCCGCTATGTTATTCTAGATGACGTCCTTTATCGACGATCTTACACCCGACCTCTGTTAAGATGTGTACGACCCGAAATTACGGAAGGAATTTTAGGAGAAGTACATGAAGGCAAATGTGGAGGTCACCCTGGTCAGAGGTCATTGGCCGAAAAAGTTTTGGCAGCTGGATTCTACTGGATAACTCTGAGGCGAGATGTTGAGATGTATGTTCGCCGATGCGACAAGTGTCAGCGTTATGCAGATATATCGCGCTTGTCGTCTACCGAGCAAACCCCTGTTATAACTTCGTGGCCATTCGATATGTGGGGAATAGATCTCATTGGCCCATTTCCTGTGGCTCGATCGAAGTTCAAGTATGCAGTGGTCGCTGTTGATTACTTCACTAAGTGGGTGGAAGCAAAGCCTTTGGCGACCATTAGTGAAGTTAATGTCATCGATTTTGTTCATGAGCATATATGGTGTAGGTTTGGAGTTCCGCGAGCAATTGTGTCTGATCACGGGACTCAATTTTCTGAAAAGTTCACTAAAGCGTGCGAGCAAATGCTCGTGAAGCATTGGCAATCGTCAGTAGCATACCCCCAGGGCAATGGGCAGGCTGAAGCTGCAAATAAACAAATCCTGCATGTATTGAAGCGAAATTTGGAGGAAAAAGCAGGACGATGGGTCGACGAGCTGCCCTCAGCCTTGTGGGCGGTTAGAACGACAGTCAGGGGTCCAACAGGAGAAACAGATTTTTCCTTGGCTTATGGGTCCGATGCTATGGCGCATGTAGAAATGTATTTGCCAACTCACAGGGTTTTGTACTATGCCACTGAATCTAATAAAGCAACACGGGCAGCCGATCTAGATTTGTTAGAAGAAAAAAGATTAGAGGTTAAGATGAGAATGGCAAATTACAAGCAGCGAGCAAAGGCCCACCACGATAAAAGGGTTCGTGGTAGGTCATTTGCTGTGGGCGATTGGGTCCTCCGTAAGATCGAGGCAACAGGGCATCGAGCTGATTGGGGGAAGCTTTCACCAAATTGGGAAGGTCCTTTTCAGGTCGTTAGAATTGTTAAAGAGGGTACTTATATGTTGCGAACCGAGGATGGGAACGAATTAAAACATCCATGGCATGCGGATCATTTGAAGAAATACTATTGGTAATTGACTTGCAATATGTAATTCTTTGATCCTTTCTTATAGCAAATGATAACGGCGAAACTCGATTATGCTTCCTATTTTAGTTTGGAAGTTGGTGTTCGAGTTGTTTTTATTGTTTTCTCGATTATTCTCTTGGGCGAGCATGGGATTATTCTTGCTCGCCCAAAGGGTTGATGTTCGAGGTGAATTTTCTATCTTGATTATTCTTTCTCGCGAGCATAAATTATTTATGTCCGCGGGAAGAGGACGTTGAGATAGTTGTTTTCCCCATGTCTCCGATTATTCTCTTTTTTAAGCATAAAGGGCTTTATGCACACAAAAAGAGTTTGTTGTTCGAATGGGGACATTGAAAGGAAGAGCTAAGCATTCAAAGTTAAGTTAGGAAAGGGGAACATTCAACCAACAAGTAAAGCAGATAGCAGCATATTACAGACTTTAAAAATAAATTGTTTGTGGGATCAAGGCACGCAGGCCAAAACAATGGTTTCAAGCACTTGGAGCAGCGTTGTTGTTTTCGGTTGATGGAGTTGGTTCGTTTGTTCCTTCGGTTGTTGCTTCCAGGATGGTCACTTCGTCCTCCGTTTGGTTGGGAGCATTCCCATCTGTTGATGGGGGAGCTTGGGACCCCCATATTTGGGTCATCAGTTCGGTTACGGTGGGATCGGCGACGGGAGGAGGATTCCAAGGGGATAGACCCTTCTGTGTATCAGCTTCGGCCAGGGATTCTAGTTCATCCTCGGTGAACGGTACAAGGGCATGGCCGGGGCGGGCAGATGAGCTAAATAGTGGGTTGGCACCCCATTCTGCGAGCTGTGCAGGACGAATCTCCAGTCTACTACAAGAAATCTACCTTAAGATATGGTTCATACCTTGCAGGAAGAACGGATATGCTTCGCTTTCCACGCAACTAGCGAAGTTGTCAGAATTCTTGTAGTCCTCGATGATTTTTCGCCTTTGCTCTTCGCTCGCCAAAGAGTCGATCTCCATCAATTTCTTCTCGAGATCAGCAACCATGGCGTTGGCAGCCTCCAATTCACCCTGGCAAGAGCGAAGCTCTTTGCGTACCCCGGTTATATTGTTCAGGGCTGTTTCCTCAGACTTTTTGGAGAGGTTTAGCTGGGACTCCAGAGTTTTCTTCTCGGCCTCGAGTTGGGAGAGTTCGGTCACTTTGCTTGTGAGGGATTCCTCGGTACTCTTGAGTTCGGCTCGGATGGAATTGATTTTCTCCTCTAGTTGATTTTTTTCAGTGGTGAGAGTGGCATTGGTGGTGAGGTTGGTTACCAGGCGCTCATACATCAATATTGAATTGTTGGCAATCTGTAAGAAAAGATGTTGCTTAAGAGAGGGAGAATGCAAGGAAAATGAGGTTGTAGGAAGAAAACTTTACCTCAGTCATACACATTCCCATTTCGCCGATCAGGACAGAGCTCGCTTGATCGACATACTTCTTTTGGACTCCGCTGTGATGGAGTCGTTTCATCAATCCAAGGCCTGCAGTGGCATGAAATCCACTCCGCTTGTTTATGTTGATATTGTTGAGATCAGGCACGTTGGCAAGCTCTTTAATGAGGGCAGCAACTTTTGGCTGGTCATCGGGCATGAGGAAATTCTCCTTTTGCCAGGATGGGATGTAAGGAGTATCTTCTTCAACCACAACTTTTTCTGCTCGGTGTCTCGTCCTCCTCGGGCTTTCGCTTGGCTCTATAATAATGACAGGTGAAGGGGCCGGGTCAACCCTTTGTGTAGTGGAAGTTGGGATTGTAGTTGTGGCAGGTTGGCTGGATTCAGGTTGATTGCGCTTGATCCCGCGGTTAGTGGTGTTAGCCGGGACAGTTGGAAGATTGGTAGCAGGTTGGGTCGAGAGGTTCTTAGCTCGCTTGTTCGAACTTTTCTTGGCAGCTTACATAAATTGGCTGACGTCGGATAATTGCTTCATGTCTGCATAAGATAAAACGAGCATTAAAGAGAAGAAAACAAAGATTTGCAAGGTTATTGAAAAAAGATGCAGTTGAAATGTAAACCATTGAGAGAAAAGGAGGATCTGCAGAGAATTCCAGTGCGAGCACAATCCTCGCATTCATTAGGGAATTTCTTCCCGTGACATGGGCCCCAGTATGGATGAGGAATTTCAGGATCAAAGACAACTCGTGGTTCAATTCCTTCTATGGGCAGGTAGGAGATTCCAGCTAGTCGAAGAAGGGTGAGGTCGGAGGTAAGAGTTCGCCAGTCAAGCACGAAGTCTTGTCCAGCTCGTCCTTCTTTCGCTCCAAGTAAAGTCTTGAAAGCTTTAGCTATTCGGGGTTCACCAGCCCGGTAAGCGTTTTTATCATGCTCGGGAAGTCCATAGTCGGAGAGGTAAGGGGCAAAAGGCCAGCCGATACTCGATTCAACGAGTAAAGCTTTTGAGTCCCAACCATCGACTTTGTTGGGTCCTTCGTTGAGAAGTTTGAAGTAGTTATGGTTTGATCGACTGCTGATACGACCAGACTTTTTGTCGAGGGAGAGGAGAAAGAATTTTCGAAACAAGGTCATGTCGGGCTCAAACCCGAGTAACCTGCAGGCAACTGTGAAAGATACTAGGAATCTAACGGTAGTTAGGGTCAAGTCACAAGGAAGAGTGTTGGAGGCGTTCAGGAACTCTACAATAAATGGGTCGAGAGGAAGGCGAAGCCCGACTAGGAAGAAATCAAAATAGAATACCATGTTATCCCCCTGGAAGTTGTGGCCTTTGGTGTCAATATCCAAGTCGAAGGCATGGACTCGGTAATGCTTAGGGTCAATCCCTAGGGAATAAAACCAAGTGCTAACCTCTTCTTCGGAATTCAAATCCTCCCATCTGATTGGGGGGGTATGGGGTGGCAGGAGTAAAGGAAGTTTGGCTTGGCCCGGGTAATTGACTATTTGGGCAAGGAGGATTCTCTGCTTGCGCAGTTTCAGAGGGGTTACGAGAGCCACTGTTCGTTTCTTGCTCGCCCGATTGTGCAGACCTTCGTCGGCGAGGAATCAATGTGGCTTCCTCTTGCTCGGACTCCTCAAAACTCGAACTTGAGGATGGTGGAGCTTCTGTTGGTGCTCCGTGATCATAACTTTGGCCTTCGATTTCAGATACTGTATCCTCGCTAGACATCCTACAGGAAGAGGAATCGAGAAGCGTGTGTTAATCATTGACTGGGGTAGACATGATGACATAAGTGAAATTAAGAATGCGGCAAACGGGTTGTGAGATCAGTGAACAGGGCACCGATCGTAAATTTCTCGATTCCCTTGGTTTGGTCCGAAGTGGTTGACAGATACAGGGCACAATAGGTTGAAGAGGGGGCTTTAGTATCTACGTGTTTGGGTAATTCGTCAAAATTGGAAAGGGGTTTTAGCACAATCAGAACCCTAATTCAAGATATCAAAGAAGGAAATGTGATGAGAAGATGAAATTGGAAGTGTGAAAGTACCTGATATTTGCCGAGGATCTTGATTTCGAGCTTGAAAGCGTTACTGAAAATTGAATCTGGATGCTTGTTCTTGAGTGGAATCTGCAAATACACCAATCGATTTCTCTCTCTCTAAAGGATTTAGAGGATTTCACGAATGATAAAAGTTTTAAAGGAAGAGGATTCTGTTTTTTATACTCCACAAAGCCGGCGTTTGAGAGACGCCATCATGGGGCTCGAATAACGGGGTTCAGTGGACGAGGCAGCATTTAATGCGATATAGGGAAATGGGCCTGTCTTTTCACAACTGGCGGCTGACGGCTTAACTTTTCGGGTACGTTTTCTGAGAACGCCTTTTGGATAACCGCTCATTCCAGATTTTGGCTCCAAGGTTATTTGAATCATGCATTTGAAAGATTCGATTATTTTGGAAGATGTTTTTAAAAAATTTGAATTCCTCCTCGTCACGAGCATGAATACTCGGTGGACAAGGAGTAAGGGGCTACTGAACTACCTGGCCCAATAGGCCCAAGTCATGGGTCACGTGCTGGGCATGTGTGTCAAACGAGCAAGCGAGTTTGAAGTTAACTTTAACCAAGGGAGATGTCAACGAGCTGGGAGCTTAATTAGCGAGCAAGCTTAAAAGTGCGAGCATAATTTGCTATGCTTTTACTTACCGATTGAGGACAGTTATGTCCGAGCATGAGTTATCAGTTGTAGAGGACGGTTATGTCCGGGAAACTTTCCATTTGAATTGTTGCCATTAATGGGCCAGTTAATGGGCCCGCCATTAAAGGCCACGATCATTCATGGGTAGTTAATAACAATTATGGGCAGTTATTAACGGTTATTGGCAGTTATGCCCTCCGGCAAGTATAAAAGCCTCGAAAAATGAAGGGGAAAGGTACGCGCAATCGTATTCTCTAGCTAAAACTCTGCCAAATTAATTACTCATTTACTGAATCTAGTACTGATTCTTACGTCGGAGGGACTTTGCAGAGAGTGCCCCTGCCTAGTTCACGATTGTTTATTCTTATTACAGAGTTGTGCTTTGAGGATTTGAGGATACGTTGAAAGCCAGGTATCCAGATTGGACTTCATCAGTGCATCCGACATATTTTGGACGCATGACAACTACTCTGTTTATGAAAAATAGTATTTTAAAATAGTTTTTCAAACGTGTTTATAAAAATAAAATTATGTTTTAAAAATACTACATTTTAAAAAAACTGTATTTTCACAACGTTATATCAAACGAGACCTGAGGCAGGTCGGGGAAATTGAAAGGTGAATAATTCAGTAGTAGTGCTGAATACTAATTTCTATCTTTATCTTGATCTTCATCAACAATGAAAAGCATAAAAAGGTTACTCCTTGGAAATGTACTAAAAGTTTGGCCCATGTCCTTCTACTAACATCGATATCGAGAAATCATGGGAACCAGATCACTCCACTAGGGATCTATAGAGATGCATGTTGGCCACGTTGAAAGCTACCGTGTTCAACGACCACGATCAAAACACGTAAGCAATGACAGTTGACCAGTGGATCCCACTAAAATACGTGGCAGAGACAGAATCGTACCCAGGTTTCCTCTCCCTCTATATATGTTCAAAAACATGGAAAATAGCCAGCCCACTGGTGTTGTCTGGTTGGGCTGAGGAATTGCAATAAAGAGCTCCAGACAAAATGGTAGCGGAGAACGAGAATGTTGCTTCACCACGCCGAGAAACCGGCGACGGCGCAATTACCAATGCACCCCGTGGTTCACCGGCCGGTGGGTACTCGACGCCGCTGTCAAAGCCGAAGCCGAAATCCAAGTCCAAGTCGAAGATGACGTCGGATGGTTTCTACGAGAAGCTGTGCAAAGTCAATGAATCCACGGGACTAAGTCTTATGTGAGCTTAATTTCTTCTATTTACTCTTTGCCTACTATATTTATACGTTGACAAATACTGTTATTAGGACCTGCATTATATTTTTGGAGAATGCAGTCTCAATGGTGTTTCCCTTTGATTTGTATTCAGGGACGCTTCCAACAAAGTTAGTTTAGAATAATCTAATGCCTAATGGAAAAAACGCTAACTTTGGCAGTTTCAATTTTCGGACCACAAGCTTGGACTTGCATCTATTCTATGAAAATGTGACGGAAAGAGGGGGATACCATCAGGTAGTTTTCTTCTATTTCTTTTCATGGTTCTTACAAATATATGGTTTTTGCAAAGCAGACATTTTATTAGTCTTACAGTGGAATTGAACTGCTACAATATTAGATATGTACATGCATGATGCTGGTGCTACAAATATGGTATGAATAGGTCTGGCAATTGGATAGGTTGGGTTGGATGGATTGGTTCGGATATGGGTTGAGATGTGTAATGGGTTGAAACCTATTAGAACCTGAATATATTGAAATGAGTCGGGTTGTTTTGTAACATGTCAATCGGGTCACCCCATCTTAACCCGCCCAGATTCCCCCTCCCCCAAAGCATACATTTATAGTGTAGAAAACTATTGGCCAAAATGGGTAACTGATTCGACCAGCCTTAACTCGACCTGAATCAGTATGTTAATATTTTTGGGTTGAAACAGGTTACTTGTTTTGACCCGAAAATGTTAAGTGGTTAGGTCGTGTAATTTTGAGATGGGTTAACGAGTTGTGGGTTGTAATTATCAGGTCTAGGTATGATACATAATTGAAGAGTCTCTCTCTATCTCTGTGTGTGTGTGTGGAGCAGACCTTTGCAATAGTTGAAGAGTAATTTATGAATGACTGTTTTTTATGAACAAGTTTTCATTAAAAAACACAAAGTTCCCTCTAAATCAGTTGTTAATCATGTAACACACTTTAGGTGACAAGAAATGGGAGTTGGGGCGAAGTTGCATCTGCTTTGAACACAAAAAGTGCGGTTCCAATGTCGCCAACTCAACTACAAAATCTTTATGCGAGCCTCCTTTACCAGTTTGAGCAAACATATCACTATAGGACTCCTGGCAAACTAATTGAAGCTTCAAGTAGGCAAGCTACACCAATAGGTTTGATCACACCTTACCTGTTTGACATGCATATTGACAAAAACAAGTGCTCTTGAAACTGATTTACATTATTATTGTAAATGATCATATATATATATATATATATATATATATATATCATATACTTGCTCCCACAGATTTAGAGAGGTTGGAGTATTACTTGCTACTTGTTTTTTTTTTTTTTTTTTGGGAAGGGATGGAACCTGAGACGTCACATTTTGTAAAGCCCCAACTCTACCACTTGGTCACCCCTTAGGGTCTTGTTTCTTGTCTTGTGTTACTGTAAATGTTGAAAATCGGGTAACTGCTTTAACTCTCAAGTCTCACCCATATTTTGGTAGGTCATTCTTCTGGTAATGGTGATTATTCAAGCTTCTCACCAGGAAAGCGGAAGCACTTTGACAGTTCTTCCCATTTATCAGCTGTTCATTACAGTTACGATGATAGTCCATCCAAGAAAACAGATTGTAATAAGAATTCTGGCCAAATATCTACAGGTATGTCATGTTTTTAATCATGGTCCTTTAACAAATTGAGTTGCAAGTCAGTTGTTAGTTACAAGAAAAGTTCAAAATGGAAAGTTTCAAACAAGACAATTATTTTGGGACGGACGAAAAAGGAAAGCCGGATAATAATTTTGGGACGGAGGGAGTACAACTTATATCTAAGGCGTTGGACTTTTGTTGGTTAGTTGAATGTGCCAATGTTATTTATATATTTGGATTAATGAGCGATTAAATATAACAAATTGTGTTCTTTACTTGACGTGCCATTATCAAATTGCACAATCGCTCATTATCCAATCGTAAGAGCTCAACACAAAGGTGTAGTTAGTTAGATAAAGTGCTACTTTAAGTGCTCCCTTTTCTTACTCTCTTATCAAAATACATTCCTATAGTAATATATGTATTCTTGAAGTGTATATAGCCATTACTTCGCCAAAGATGATATGGTTTGAAGTCTAATTTAAACATCACTTATGCTTGCTATTTCAGAAAAACTCAAAATTAGATATGAAACACCATTTAAGAAGTGGTTGGACCTAAGTAGATATTCTCATGAAGCACCATCGTCTTCTGCACTCACTATAGCATTGGTATCACTTGACTGTGCATGGCCTAGGTTCCCATCTTACTGCTTGCCTTCTAATCCCCTTTTAAGCTAGTGCAGTTTGCACTTCATTTTGTTTGTGTACCATGTGCAACTCTCTTTTAAGCTAGCACAGTTGGCACTTCTACTGTTGGGAGGCTTCTGCGACTCCTTAAACTTTGCAAGTAGTTACTTGTTGGACATGTTAGATGCTCCACTGACTCATCGATGGGATGCTACTATAAATATGAGGTTATCACCGTCCACGAAGGTGCACCCAGGACATAATATAATAAAGGCCTATCAAAATGCATAAGTGGTTCGTGACATTTGAACTTTACCTCTGGAAACTGTGTTTTGGTTAGGAGTGATTCGGTGTCTTGGAGAAGTAAGAGAGTTGTTTTACTGAATCTGGGTATACAGCTAGGGCACACACCATGAGTTGGAATGGTTTGAAGCATGTTAAACATGTTAAATTGCATGCGTATACATGTGGTGCTTAGTGCTGAGTTCAGTATAAAACACATCAATACTTGTGTTTTCAAATGTGGGACAATCCCAATTAGCCCCTTTACTAATTATACTATCTAACATTCTTGCTACAACGGTAGGCTTTCTCATTCTCACCATAACAAACCTTAAATTGAATTAGGTTGGTTATGCTGTGGTTGGACCCAAAGTAAAAATGTTAGCCTGTATCATAGTAAAAGAATGTACGTTCAACAGTATTTTATTCACTAACTTGTGAATCCATGCTGAGTACAGAAGAGCAGAAATTGATCTTGCAATCTTCAGGGAAAGAAAAGGAAATGAAGAAAGACCCCAACACTCCTCTGGGACCCAGAACTGGTTACCAGATCTTCATCAAGATAGAATGTGATCGATTAAAGAGAATACACGGGGATACTTCGAGTGGGCAACTTCGTGACATGGCAATTGAAGCATGGAAGAATCTCTCTGAAAATGATAAAAAGGTAGTTCCTTTGTGTAGTTTAATATAAGTTCATCGTTCATCGCATGGATCAAGAGGCCATTACATCTTTCTGTCTATTGCTTACTCCCTATGTCCCAAAAAAAATAGTTCTACTTTTCTCTTTGATTTGTCGGAAAGAGAAGGGGAAATATTGCTAAGTGCAGTTCAAAGGTGGTACGAACGACTAAAGCTACAATCTTAGAAAGTTTGACTTGTGAAAATAGGACTAATTTCTCTTAGGACGGAGGGAGTATTTTCTATTAGTCATAACAAAATTACTTTTTAAGTGATCTGCAGTTGATTGTTTGGAGGGTATAAGATAAGGTCTTAGTTTTAAACCCATCCTTTCCCCAAACTTACACATCATGGGATAACTCTGTTATCTCTCTCGCTCTCTCTCTCTCTATCTATCTCTATATTCAATCAATCTTCCCTTTTTGAGATGCCTGAAAACGTTCATTCTGCCTCAAATTGTGGGCCACAATGATACAAACTCGTAAAAAATGGGATCAACTATTAACATAGTTGTCAAAGGCGAGCGCCTTTGGCGCCTCATGCGAGAGTCGAGGTGAGTTGACACCTTGGCGCCTCAAATAAGCTGGGCGAGGCGGTGTGCTAAAGTCGTGGCAAATTCGTCGACTTTGGCGCCTTTTTTTTTAGGCAAGAGGCGCCAAAAAGTCTAATAAGGCGCTCACTATTTTTTATTTTTTATTTTAACTGTTAAGTGTGAAACGACGTAGTTTAGGGTTTAGTATAAATATAAAATAAACCTTAAAATAACCCAAAACTTATTCAGACCAACGACGCGACCAGTTCGACTCACAATAGGAGCCCTAGGCAGCGTGTCGGACCTGTCAACTTCAGGTGTCGGACCTGTCGACTTCGTCTTCTTCTTCGACTTCAAGGAGGGTTTCGTCTTCTTTTGCCTTCTTGGGTCTGTTATCTTCCAAGTTCCAAGTAAACTCTTCCTTTTCTTTGTGTTCGAGTTTTTCTGTTTTCATTTTTTTTTCCTTCAGCTGTTGGGTTTCGTCTTCATTTTTTTTTCTTCAGTCTGTTTTCTTTTTGTTCGACTTTTTCTGTTTTCCTTCACTGTGTTCTATTTTTTTTATAAATTTGTTTCTATTTTTGTTCTGCAACTCTGTTAAAAAGTTAAAATCATAAGAAAATTGTGTCAATTAAAAAATTGAATCTCAAGTCTCTGTTGTGGAACTCTTTTCTGTAACTATGTTTAAAAATTGTAAATTAAATTTGTTTCTATTTCTGTTCTGTAAACTTGAAGTCTTTTATTTTGTGTCAATTAAATTGCTCAAGTCTCTAATGCATTGGAATTTCAACTATGAATGCATAATTTGTGTAATTAATATTATGTTAGAACTTAGTTTCATGTATTATGCTCACTTATAACATATTTTTGTTGATATTTGTTAAGTTATATGTATTTTATGAAATTTTCCTTAGTAATTTTTCCGTGAGCACCTTTTTAGCGTCTTGCCTCAAATTTGGACCTATCGCCTTTTTGGCGCCTCTCGACTCTAACAACTATGATTATTAAGGTCTTACTCAGGTTTCCGATACTGCGTAGAAAATTTTGAAAACAGTTCTTGCCATATTGAATATTAAAATGACTGAATGTGTTTGTTCTTTATATCAAATATTTACTGACAATTTCATATCCAGTTTAATGAACTTCATCATGTTCCCCCCTTTTTCCAGCCATATGTTGAAGTAAGTAGAAAGGACAAGGAAAGATACATTAGGGAGATGGCTGCTTACAATCAGAGTAAGATCCAAAAACATGCAAACATTCAGAACATGTCTAGCAATACAAGTCCGAAAGTGATCGACTTTGCATTGGCTTCGGAAAACGATGAAGACTACCACCAGATAATATCAGAACTTGAAGCAGGAAACAGATGTCAAAATATGTATAGCAGTACAACTAAGAAAGTCATCGACTTTGCCAAGCCTCTGCTAACAGATGGTGACTATCACTTGACTTCGAAAACGGATGCTGGAAACAAATGTCAAATTTCATCGCATAAAGTGATTGATTTTGCGAAGCCTTTGCAAACAGACAATGACTACCATGTGACTTTAGAACCTGATACAGAAACCAGATACGTATCGGATGAAACAATGGTTGAATTAGCAATCGGAATGATGAAAAATGCACGACCAAATGACCCTATATTTCAGATTAACTGGGATGAGTACTGTGGGTCTCTCGACATACCTGGGTAGAAGGATAGTCGGGGCAATAAACTCTCGGATGAAGTTGATTCTGATTCTGAAGGTGCCATAGATGTGAAAGCATTTGCCAGATATATCGAGAAGTGTACTGCAGGTTTCTTGGTATATTTTGTTAAGAACAACGGATTTTGGGCCTTGAGCTCCACTGGTGGAGTTGATTTTGTTTCCAAGGGGCCATAGATGTGCTAACATTTATAGCTTCTGCTAACTTGTTCTGCTCTTTGTATAATTTTTGTGTAGGTGTTCCAGCAGTTGTGTATATATATGCAGTACTTGTTTTCTTGTCTTCTGTGGGAGGTGCAGTGTGCATAGCTCTCTCTCTCTCTCTCTCTCTCTCTCTCTCTCTCTCCTGAGGCATAGGCACGTACAGAAAACTTGTATGTGAGGCCAGTTAACGTACAATTAACAGTGGACGTAACAGTGATTGAAAACTAGACCAGGTCATAATCTTAAAAAAGAGTTGTGTTCCTAAGCCCTATAATTCAGCCTTCAGAGCATTCACAACGGTGGATCATTAAACTACTCTTCAAACATCTCGTTTTTTGTTTTAATTACACTTTTTTGTTTTAATTACACTTTTTTAACACTCCTATAAGCACTTTTTATATATTCATCTAAAAACTTAAAATCTTTCAAATACCAACTAACAAATCTAACTACTAATATATTTTTTATCCTTTTTATTTCTATATTTCACCACAATTTGATGAAATATTTTATATTTTAAATTTATAAAATATACTCCCTCCGTTCCGGATAAAGATTTTCCGTTTGAAAGTCGAGCTTTTTAAGAAAATGACACTTTTAGAAATTTATTAGTAATAAAATGACTATGTTATGCCTTAATTTTTAAAAGTGGACTTTTTCAGTGAAACATCTAAAAGGGAAATAGTGGACTCTTTGTCCGGAACGAGGAGAGTAAATAAAATATGCATCTTTCTAGATATATATAATTGATAAATAAAAATTTATGATGATGTAGTAACAAAAATAATTCTTTTTGGGATGTTTCAATTGCTTGCAACGGAAAAAAAAACATAAAGAAAAAGAAAGTGATATACTCACTCCGTTTCGGTTAAAGAGTCAACTATTTTATTTTGAAATATTTCATTTAAAAAATTCACTTTGAAAAATAAAAGTATAAAAATGTCATTTTATTACTAATAGACTATTAAAATTGTCATTTTATTAAAAAAAAATTAACTTTGAAGCGGGAATTCTTTGTCCGGAATGGATGAATTGTAATTAATTTTTAATAAAATAAATTTCAACATAGTGAAACATTAATTAAATAATGCTAGAAACCTTATATTTGAAGAGAGAAGAGAGATATTTGAAGAGAGATAATGCTAGAAACCTTATATTAATTAAAATGACTATGTTATGCCTTAATTTTTAAAAGTGGACTTTTTCAGTGAAACATCTAAAAGGGAAATAGTGGACTCTTTGCCCGGAACGAGGAGAGTAAATAAAATATGCATCTTTCTAGATATATATAATTGATAAATAAAAATTTATGATGATGTAGTAACAAAAATAATTCTTTTTGGGATGTTTCAATTGCTTGCAACGGAAAAAAAACATAAAGAAAAAGAAAGTGATATACTCACTCCGTTTCGGTTAAAGAGTCAACTATTTTATTTTGAAATATTTCATTTAAAAAATTCACTTTGAAAAATAAAAGTATAAAAATGTCATTTTATTACTAATAGACTATTAAAATTGTCATTTTATTAAAAAAAATTAACTTTGAAGCGGGAATTCTTTGTCCGGAATGAATGAAGTAATTAATTTTTAATAAAATAAATTTCAACATAGTGAAACATTAATTAAATAATGCTAGAAACCTTATATTTGAAGAGAGATAGTGTGACTATTCAAGGTAAATCACTCTCCTAATAAGAAGAGTGATTTACGTGGTTTTAGAGACGAGGAGTCCATTTGGTTCACCATTGTGGGCTTAGTTGCCGTTGGAGTCGAAATTCTCTAAAAATGGATTTGGAGAGTGGGTTGGGTCTCCCACTGTGGAGACTCTTAGACTGTTTAACAGGTGAAAACAGGCAGACAATAAACAACTTAATATCTGGAGCACGCAGGGCCACTTTGCTTCCTTGATCCAGCATCTCCTGGAGTATGTTATTTTCCAAAAGTCATGTACTGTCCTGATTTTGGGCGCAGAATCTGATCAATCACTTTGTCAGAATCATGCGCTGTCCTAATCGAACACTCAGACTTTGTACAGGAATTTGTTCAACGACACCGTGAGTGATCCCAATACTTGGAGGCCGCCTTCAACTTAAGGGTAGGAAAGCTTGACTAGTGATAGACTGGTAGCTGTATGAGACTTGTTGATGTCCCATGGAAAAAGTTGTAAGAAGAAAGGAGGGTCTTCTCTTATCTCGACCATTTCCCAACGGAAGCAAACGTTGTTGTGGTACGCCATGTTTACCATCTTCCTCTTCGGCTTTGGTTGGAAAGAAATGATAGTACACAGTTCTCTTCATTTGAGTACATGGAGGAGGGACATCTGTTCATAATACAAACACATTTATATCTTAGAGATAGAGATGCTGGGGAGAATCAAAGGCTTGAATGTTCATAAAAAAGGGAGTGGACTGATATACAAATTTAAAGAGGGCATGAGCATGAAGATAATCAAATATCAATATGGTATAATGACGAAATTCCATCAATTATGGTTTGCTAAAATCCGCAATCCGCATCAATAGCATACTTTTATTCCATATAGTTTTATTATACCTTGTCATGGCGGAAGAAAATGGGGCGTTGACTAATGATTTTTCTTTTAAAAAAATATTGAAGGATTGAATATGAATTTAGATGGTTTTTGACCAAGTATAAGGCATCAAACCATCTGCTCTCTTAGAACATTCCATGATTTCCATCAATGCTCTACAACCAATAATAATGATTTTAAAACATTTTTCAGAGTGAATTTGAGAAGTTTCACTTTTGAAATAGGTATTCAATTTATGAGTTCTGTATATTCAGTTTAAAATATCAAGTTTAGCAGATGACGTAGTGCTTTAAAACGATAAAATATTCTCTCGTCAATAGTGCACTTTGACACCTTGAATAACAAAATAATCTTACCGCTGTAAAACGATAAAATATTCTCTCGTCAATAGTCTACCTTGACATCTTGAATAACAAAATAATCTCATCGCACCCAAAAGATAGTCACTTTGTTTTTTAGTTTGTCCTAAAGTAAGAGTAATATGTATAAACCTTAAACATCAAATTTTCAAATTTGGCTTATTAAATATTGGAGTACTGTATAATCCTTCCGTTCTACATAAAGAGTCAACTATTTTATTTTGGTATATTTCACTTAAAGAGGCCACTATCAAAAATTAAGACATAAAAATATTATCATATGACTATTAAACTACTAAAAATATTATTTTTTTAAAAAAAGTTTGACTTTCAATTATGAACTATGAATGCAGTATCTCACGATGCAAACAATGTTTAATCTCTCTTACTATAAAAGTCAAGCTTGTTTCTTACAATTTAATTGATAGACAAAAATAACAATTCACCAAATAAACTACCTACCATTTAATTAAGGACAAAACAAGTAAATTTATTACCATGACAAAAAGTAATGTTTGGACAAAAATAGCCCTAACTATAATAAATCACTCACTATTAATTAAGGTTGAACAAGTAAATTTGTCATAGGCTAATTAATTCCATGAATAATTAAATAATAATTTGATCCCTTGACTTGTACCTATTTTAAAGTTAGGTCCTACATTATTGAATTCTATTAATTTCGTCTTGTATTTTGATTTTGTTTTCATTTTTCCCCTCCTACCATTATCGTTACAAATATCGTCCAATATATTCTAAAATGACAAAAATACATTTACTCAAGAGACTAAAACTTTATTTGAAACTAAAAAAATAGTTGAAACTAAAAAATAATATAGTTTTATTTCTTTATTTCTTAAATATATATGTTCGGGAAAGACATTATTAGACGTATATAAAAAATTGTAACTATAATGATAGATTTGTTAGTGAGTATCAAACTATTAAGCAAATCTGTAGTGTGTTTAGTTATTACCCATGGATAAGCTAAGAGAAACGGGTTAAGAAAATGTGTTATAATGTCAAGAAGATGAAAAAAATGAAGAACCAATTGATGAATCTATGCGTTTTATTATAAAAGAATACTAAAATCTACTATTTACTTCTTTAAATTTTCAGACTATTACAACAGCTTTTAAAACTATCAATGGTCCCTAACTTATAGATATTACAAACAAAACCAATGTTAGTAATCCCAAATAACTGGATTCAAAATATTTTACTCATTTTCTTAATTGGGTTCCAAACCTCTAACCTCTTTTGATCTTAATGTGCTTGCTCCTCTTCATCGGACTCGAGGTAGTTACATGTGAGAATCTCTATATTCCCTCCTCTGGCTATCGACTTTCTTTCTTCTACCGTAACTCTCCTTTTATTGAAATAGGTTGTCACCAACCGACATCCTTTTAAGTAGTCTCATCCCAAAATTAGATTTTCTCCTTATTTAGTAATTTATACAAAAAAGTGTATTGAAACTAAGAAATGAGAGATATTTAAAGAAAGAAGTTCGACTAAACGAAAGTTAAAGAGATTTTATGTCTCCATTTGAGCAAGGCGAGGTGAATGCGTTTCTTAGTGATGGTGATAACGGTGTTGACGATTGCAAGGATAGTGGTGTTAGGGGCGGTGATGACGATGATTGTAGGGATGACAGTGGTGGTTTAGATGAAATACAACATTGTGAGATTTCCAAATCATCAATTTTTCAAAGATCCATATGGGTTTCAGTTTCAATTTGAAATTTTGAAAAATATAAAAAATGAATTTGTGTTTGTAAAAAGTGAAATTTAAGGTTGTAGTGGTGGTGTGTCCATAAATGATGGCTTTTGCAAATGAGTTACTTTGAAGGTAGGAGTAAGGAATTATAAAATGAAATAAAATCAAATCAAAAATTAACTTTTGTGCTAATGGTGAAATTTGAGATGGTAGTGGTGGTGAGTTTATGAATAATGAGGTTGACAGAAGAAAGTGAAGGATAAAATAATAAATTGAATAGAATCTATTTTTTTTTGGAGTAATACATTTTTTTCGCCTTTGAATTTAAAATGAGACAAAGTATAACTATTGAAATAATTATTTATTATTTTAATTAAAATATATTTTAAATATCAAATGGCAAACTAAATTATGAGAATATAATCAAATCTCACTTTGCGCCACAAGTAAAATATGACCAAAATAATCTTAACATGTATGATTTTCCATTACTGTTTTTAACACCCATGAATGGGAGATGACAAAGTCGGACAAATATAAAAATTATGTATGAAAGTGAGACATCATAGGTTGAGAAAGACATTATTAGAGGTATATGAAAAAATGTAACTATAATAATACACTTGTTGGTGAGTATCAAGATATTAGGCACTTATGTAACATGTTTAATAATTACTTGTGAATAATCTAAGAAAATGCGTTAAGGTGTAAGGTGATATAATGTCAAGGATATTAAAAAAAACGGAGAACTTCGTTGACAAATCTTTGCGTTTTGTTAGAGAAGAACACTAAAATCTATAGGAGATACGTTTAAAGAAAGCAGTTTGATTTAATTGAAGCTAAATATATTTTATTTTTCCATTTTAGCAAGATAAGGTGAACGTATTTCTTGGTAGTGGTGATATCGATGGTGATAGTTGCAGGGATGCTGGTGGTGGTGGTTAGGGGTAGTGGTGGGGCCGATTGTAACCATGGTAGTGGAGGTTTAGGTGTGGAATACGATATTATTAGATTTCCAAATCATCAATTTTTCAAATCTTCATATGGGTTTGGGTTTCAATCATCAAATTTAAAAATTTACAAAATTGAATTTAGGTTTGTAAATAGTGAAATTTAATATTCTGGTGGTGGTGGGTCTATAAATGATGAGTTTTGCATATGTGTTAATTTGAACGAAGGAGTAAAAAATTAGACAAAGAAATAAAATTTAAAAAATTGATTTTTGGGTTAATGATGTTATTTGAGGTGGTATTGGTGGTAATGGTGGTGGGTCTATGAGAGATGAGGTTGATGGAAGAAAATGAAGGATAACAAAATAAATTAAATAACTTCTAAATTTCATTTTTTGAGAGAAATGTATTTTTTTTAACTTTAAATTTAAATATGATACAAATTATAATTACATCATTGCTAGCCTTACAACTAATTTTATAACTTTCCTTACAACTACTAAATCTTGTAAGGATAGTATTTTCCTTATAATTATATCAAATTACAATCCCTCCCCCCAAAGTATGCACCAAATCACAGAGTACACCCTAACCTAAGGTTTGTCCCATAATGATATCTGACGTTATATTTTTTCATATTTTTGGCCCTAGCCGCGACAACGGTTAGAAAAATCATGTTAAATAACACGTGGTATTCCATGATATTAACTCGAGGGAAATATTAGCAATTCGATGTAAACTTTTGGGTGCTTAAAGTTCAAATGTTAAAATGGAGTGGGGTCCACAATTTCATTTTTTCTTACTGAAAGAAAATCTAGAGAAAAGACCAACCATTTTTTCTGATCTTCACTTTCCACAACAAAAATTAACCCATAACCCGATCTTAGTTTTGTCCATTCCCTCCAAATTTTATCTTAAATTTCTCTCCTAACCCAGATGATAGATATGCATTTTTCCATTTCATTGTCAATTTTCTTATCTTGATAATGAAAACAAAGTAAACGAAAGATGGAAAAAAAAAAACTCTTACCAATAGTTACACGTCTCCATCTTCAATTTCATGTATGAAATTGGATCCACGTACCCACTTTCTCTGGTGAAATCCATCCGCCATCGAAATCAATCAATTTCTCATCCCCCTTCATCCTCTTACATGACTTTACCTTTACTTTATCTCTCCTAATTCTTTAAATAAACTAACCTGACTGTCATGACAGCTTCTATGAGGTCAAAATCATCTAAAGTCATAGCTTCTTCAACATCTTCTCAATTTTGATACTTTGTTTTAAATCATATCCATATCGGCTGTATGCCCAATTTTCTCCCGTAAAATTGAAGTATATTTCAATAAAACCCATAACTATTTCTTTTCATTCAAGTCTGTCTCTCTCTCTTTGATGAACTCGTCAATAAGGTTTATGGGTTTTCTGTCAATTGCATGTTTTTTCAAGGGGTTTTAGTAAGTATACTCTATAGCCTTTGATTTCTACTTTAAGCACGACTTTTGCAGGGAAGAGAATGAGGGAGATCGGAGATGGAGCTTGGCTAGAATCGAAGGAGGACGACGCTAGAGTTATGATAGGCGTGACCAAAGTGGGAAGGGTTTGGGCCGGATATGGGAACTTGCACCCAGAGATGGCGGTGGCTATAGTGGGGTTAACTGGAGATTGCGGCTATTACGGTAGACCCGGATATGTGAACTTACACCGGGAGAAGAGAGAAGGAGAGTGTGTGAGATTAAGGTTTGTACTTTTAATACATTTACTGCTTAACCAGATGAGAGAAATGATATTTGCGCCCCGTACGTGGAAGACCACGTGCTATTTAACGTGAATTTTCTAACGTCTGTCAGTGGTAGGGTAGAAAATTGGGGGGGGGGAAGTATAGTCAGATACCATTATGAGACAAACTTTACATAGGGGTAAACTATACGATTTTGTGGATACTTTGGGGGGAAATTGTAATTTGGCCCTATAATTATTTTTGAATTATTAAAATAATTATTTTTATTTTTATTTAAAAGCATATTCTAAATACTAAATTGTTAATTAAATACTGAATTTATAGCCAATTCCCATTTTGTGCGCCAAGCAAAATGACCAAAATAATCTTCATATGACATGTACATACAATTTTCCGTTACTATTTTTAACGCACATAGACGGGAGGGGGCAAAGTCGGACAAATAGATAAATAAGTTATGAAAGTGAAACACTTCGTAGGTTGGGGTGCAATGTGAGATTTGATTGTAATTTTGGGAGCTAATCATATTTTGGCCCCATCGAAATTAGTCCAAAATACAAATTTCCGCCTAAAGTATCCACCAAATCCACTTTGGCCCACAATGTAATTTTTTAGCAATTTCATATTCCATGTCAAATTTGGTGATGAGATGTCGTGTCTAGTAATCGTAGTGATAAACATGGTGTGGCGAATAATGTTTAAAATCGAGAATTTGCTCTAATCAAACAATAAACAATATCAACGGTGTCGATGAGAAATTTGTTGGAATTGAAGCTATGGACAATGAAAACGGATTGAACTATGGTTTATCTCATCATTGTCATATACGTATGTGATGGATTCAAATATGAGATTTGAAATTTTTGGTGTATGCTTGTGTGTTATGTTTTACGTCTTTAATTTTTTGGTGGATTCTTATTCATGGCGGCCTTGACACCTAAGTGTAATTAACTGATCTTGAGTTCAATATCTCTGATATGATTTCACTCTATTTTTATTTATTTTTATATATAATAATTTGAATAAAACATTAATACACTTTTGAGTTTTATCACACTTAAAATTTACATACGAGATCATTGTCGGAGAAGATGTAGAGAAAGCGTTGCCGAAGAAGAAGAAAATGAAGTTTCTCTTTGGGTAATACAAGCAGAGAAAGCATTGCAAAAAATGACTAAAATGCCCTACACGTGAAATACCATGTGCATATTAACGTCAGATTGGTAACATTCGTCGTAGTTAGGGGAAAACTAAAAAAGAATTATAAAATGAGATATAAAAATGATACAAAACTTAGGTTGAGTGGTAAAGTGAGGCTTTATATATACTTTGAGGGAATTTCGTATTTTTAGTATAAATATATGTACTTTGGGATTGAAAGTTTGATTTCTCTAACATAATATATTATTTTTTATAGGGCGTCATAAATTTCAGAAACGGCATAAACAAAGTCTCCAACAACAATGTGTTTATCTGAAATAGTAAGTTTGGATTATTTTCAATTCACACACTCATAAAAGTGAATAAATTCATGTTTGGTAATAAAAAGAGAGATTGAAAATAATCAACAAAAAAAAACAAATTTGTAGGATAAGTTGCTATACAATGACTAAAAGTATACATTATAAATGACCGGAAAACAAAATATCAAAAAAACTAAAAACACAACATCACAATTTATAAGTTTCAAAAATTGTAATGATTAAAATACAAAAAACATCCAATAATTAAAAATAAACAAAAAAATGAAGAAACTAGCAAATCATTTTTAAAAAATCATTAATATCACGTGCAACGCACCTGAACCTTTCTAGTACAACTGAAAAAGAAAGCAAAGAAAAAATTTATCCATATCCAAAAGTAAAATTTAGGACTACTTTGAAGCTCAGGTGGCTGCCAAGTTATGATGTGGTGGGTAAGTAGAACATCTTAGCCATAACTGAATGGCTGAGCAAAAACAGAGATGAACACTCCCACCATAGATCTCCCTCGTCATCATCTTATTACACCAAACGACTTCCTCACAGACAAATCCCCCCCATCCCAAAAATCAATCTTAAACCTCCTCCACACCAAATGCGCCACTTCTCTTCAACATCTCAGGCAAACCCATGCTCTAATTCTAAAATCAAACCACTTTCAAGACCATTACATTGCTGGAACCTTGGTAAAGTCCTATTCCAATCCTCATTTTGCTACTTTCACTACTTCATTACAAGTTTTCAATCAAGTTTCAAACCCAAATGTGTTTGTTTGGAATTCTATGATTAAAGGGTGTTTGGATAACAATGAGCCCTCTTTGGTTCTCTCCTTTTATTTCAAAATGGTGGTTGCTGATTGCAGGCCTAATAAGTATACGTTTCCTACATTGTTTAAAGCTTGTACTGTTGTGAAAGCTGTTGAGGAAGGGGGTCAAATCCATGGTCATGTGGTCAAGCATGGGTTTGTTGGAGATGAGTATGTTATAAGTGCTGGGATTCGAATGTATGCCTCATTTGAATGTTTGAATGATGCTAGGAAAATGCTCGATTCGAACGGGGATTTATCGGATGTTGTTTGTTACAATGCTATGATTGATGGGTACTTGAGACGTGGAGATGTTGAGGCTGCTAAGGGGTTGTTTGGGTGTATGGAAATTAAGAGTGTTAGTTCTTGGAATTCTATGATCAGTGGTTTGGCTAATTGTGGAATGGTTGAGGCAGCAAGGGAAATGTTTGATGAAATGCCAGAGAAGGATGAGATATCTTGGAGTGCCATGATTGATGGTTATAATAGAGGGGGGTTCTTTAAGGAGGCCTTGGAAATTTTTAATAGAATGCAATTGGAGAAAATTAGACCGCGGAAATTTGTTCTATCAAGTGTGCTTGCTGCTTGTGCCAATGTTGGGGCTCTTGATCAGGGGAAATGGATTCATACTTATATGAGGAAAAAAGCAATTCCATTGGATGAAGTTTTGGGAACCTCTTTATTGGATATGTATGCCAAGTGTGGGAGACTCGACTTGGCGTGGGAAGTTTTTGAGACAATGAAGCAGAAAGAGATTTCGTCTTGGAATGCCATGATTGGTGGACTTGCTATGCATGGCAGGGCAGATGATGCAATTGACCTCTTCTTGAAAATGCCGGATGAAAACTTGAAACCAAATGGGATTACCTTTGTGGGAATTTTAAATGCTTGTGCTCATGCAGGGTTGGTTGATGAAGGTTTGGAGTGCTTGAATAAAATGAAGCAGATTTTTGGAGTTGAGCCAACAGTTGAGCACTATTGTTGTGTTGTTGATCTCTTAGGAAGGGTAGGGCTCTTTGATGAAGCAGAAGAATTGATCAGTACCATGCCAATGAAACCGAATTCTGCTGTTTGGGGAGCACTTTTAGGTTCTTGTAGGGTACATGGAAATGTAGATTTGGGAGCGAAAGTGGGGAAAATTCTACTCGCAATGGAGCCTCAAAATAGTGGTCGCTATGCATTATTGTCAAATATTTATGCGAAAGCGGGGAGATGGGAAGACGTAGCGAAATTGAGGAAATTGATGAAGGAAAGAGGGGTAAAGACTATAAGTGGAAATAGCATGATCGATTTGGATGGAATCATTCATGAATTTAAGGTGGGGGATGGTTCACACCCCCAATCAAAGGAAATCTATGTGATGTTGGAAAAGATGATCGAAAGGCTGGAGTTGGAAGGTTTTGTACCAAACACGTCTCAAGTTTTGTTAGACATTGACGAGGGGGAGAAGGAAACTGCACTAGCACACCATAGCGAGAAGCTTGCAATAGCGTTTGGGTTACTAAACACGTCACCTGGGACAACCATCCGGATTGTAAAGAATCTAAGGACATGCGAGGACTGCCATTCCATGGGTAAGCTCATTTCACATGTATATAAAAGGGAGATAATTGTGAGGGATCGTGTACGCTTTCATCATTTCAAAAATGGGAAGTGTTCATGCAAGGATTTCTGGTAGTCATGACAATTAGAAAGCAGAAATGATAAAAGATTCACTAATATTATTTCAAAGACATCGATATACTCTACTTGAAATATTCTGGATAATTAGACAGTACATATTACAGTAACACATTTAACAAACCTTATATTGTTTAGCCTTGTTATTGTTGGTTCTGACAGCAGTATACTCTTTGTTTGTTATAGCTAACTATATACTCAACTCTGAGATACACCCTCTTAGGGCCTTCTCTTGCCTGAGGTCAATTGCTTGGTGATTTTTTTTTTGTTTGGGATCTTAGTCTGTTTACTGTGTGAAGGGACACCATTTAGTGTTGGAATCCTAATCAAGTTTGCATAATGCTTAGAGAAGTTCTGTGTGTGGAAACACCTACGTTTTGCATTGTGCTGGCACTGTGAAAGTGTCATGACGTCTTTAAAGTGATCATATAGAAACTCTATGCTAGATGGTCCTTCTTTGTGATGGCATCATTAGCATCCCCTCGGTGAAGCAGGGTAGTTCAGCCGCTTCCTTATTGGTTCCTGGTGCCTCAATGGATAGGAGCTATTATGGTCAATACAAATAAAGGTTGCCATGCTCTCCTTCCAGTTATAGCAAACAAAAGAAAAGGAAAGAATATAAAGGGGAAATCTATTTTAATATAGGAATCCATTAATATCTAAGCTCCAGTTCTCATTCCAGGTATGATCACTGAAGAAATAAACTGATGCCATTTCATTGTAGTCTCCATGCATGCCACCTACTGAGTGGTATTTGGATTTGCATAGTAAAACTTTTATAAGCTTAGAATTTCCTGTGCCTTCCAGAATGTATTGTGTGTTCAAATGAATCAAAAAGTACAGTACCCAATAATTCAAGCAGTGAAGTAACACCGTTGAATTACAAGGTTTGGCTGCATATTATATTATGGATCAGATGATTTCACTTGTATGGTCTGGTTACTGATCCATTGAAGCAGCTTTTTTGATTAAGAACATTATGGTAATTAAATAATTGTTCGTTGCAATTAAATGCACAAACCTATAGACAATTTATTTGATATAGATAAAGTACATAAAACTTCGCCTTAGCCCACACACACATTACATCATACAAGGATCAATGAGAATCTATAGGCAATTGAACAAGAATTAACATACATCAGAACCTTTGATAACCAGATAGTTCACAGTAACCTCAAACTTTATTCAATACCATAATATCCATGTTACTTCTATATATAGTATCTTATAGAAAGTGTCACCTTTTCCAAGGAAAGGCTCAGTGAGGAGGACGGCGATCATCTGGAAAATCATGGTGAGTGTCCGTAGAAGGTCCAGAAGGATTACCATACGCACCATAACTATCATTCTTTTCATCTTCCTCTGTCTTATCATTACTCGTAGGATCATTGCTGTTGCCTTTAACATGCCCTGGTAAAGAACCTGTCACTGGATTTACATATGTGGTAGACTTTTTTGTGTCATCATATGGTTGATCATCAGCCTTTTCGTTTTTCCCAGCTTCCTCCAGAACGTGCCTTTTGCCATCGGCCTGAAGGTATAGCGATAATAACCCAACGAGAAAAAGAGCTACGATTATTGCTTTCATTACTGAGCAATACGGCAAAGCCAAAAATCAGATAGTATTAAGTAAGATGCAAGTAAAACAGAAAAAGTAGTTTTAAAACTAAAACTGCATCTTAAGTTGAACTGAACTAAGAAATGGTTCATGATAGCTGTACCTGTTTTCACTTTGTTTTCTTTTTCTTCTGATATATTTGATGAGTGAAGGATTGATTCCTAGTAAGATTATATATTGATTTGCTTAATCATGGTATGAAGGAAGGGCATTAAGGGGAACACAAATATAGTGGATTAATCATGATTAATTTGGCTTTATTGGGAATGTGTGGGGGTTTTTTAGCCAAGTGGAAATCAAATTAGACCAATCAGGTTGCAGGTATAATTCTTAATTAACAGGGCAAGTATGTTTCCATTTTAAGATTTAAAACAGGGTTTCTGCACGAAATACACTGTTGATGACAAAATGATACAATGTCACTACCAAAAGTAAGAACTCAACAGATCGCGGATGGATGGCTTGGCTTTCAAACGTGGACTACCCATACCCTTCTCAGAATATTAAGGTCGAGTCTACGTGTAACTGTTTCTTCGGAATGCAAAGAGTTTAGATTGAAACGAGCTATATTCATGTGCATCACGTATACTTAGGGTTTTGCTGCAAATCGAGATAGCCTAATTCTGGTTCGAGGCTAATGAAGAATGTTGTAAGGTTGCTTCCTCTTTACTCTTAACTCTTAAGATGCATGTTTAATTGTTTATTACCAAATAATATTACCAAGAGTGTTCATGTCATTAAAAACATTCATTATGGCTGTCAATTATGGCTTTTCCATTTAAGAATGAAATTCAAAATGAACACGCTGATCAAAACAAGGAATACGTCATTAGGCACTCCATGATCCATCTCACAATTCACAACACAAATATAAATATATAATCTAACTACCTAGTACCCACCAATAAAAGTCTAGGTTGTCACTCAAAACTTGATGTATGGACAAACCTACTCCTTAACTTAATGCATCATCCATCATTAAATAAGGTCAAATGAGTAAATTTGTCATAGGCTAATTAATTCTATGAATAATTAAACAATAGTTTGATCCATTGATTTGTATATATTTTAAAGTTAACTCCTACATTTTTTAATTCTATTCATTTCGTCTAATATTTTGATTTTTTTTATCAGTTTTCCCTACTTATCATGATCGTTACAAATGTCACCCAATATTTTCTAAAATGATAAAAATACCCGTACTCAATCGAGATACTAAAACTTTATTCGAAATTAAAAAATAGTATGGTCTTACTTTCTTAAATATGGTCGGGAAAGACAATATTAGATTTATATGAAAAATTGTATCTATAATAATAGAATTTTCGGTGAGTATCGAGATATTAAGAAAATTTGTAGCATGTTTAATTATTACTCATGAATAAAATAAGATAATTGAGTTAAGAAAATGTGTCATAATGTCAGGAAAATGAAAAAAAAAAATGAAGAACCATTTGATGAATTTGTGCGTTTCGTTAAGCACAATACACATAAATTTACCATACTAAACAATAATGATTGGAAAAAATAGCCATAAATATAATAAATCACTTATCATTAATTAATGTCAAAAGAGTAAATTTGTCATAGGCTAATTAATTCTATGAATAATTAAATAATAGTTTGATCCCTTGACTTATACATATTCTAAAGTTAGGTCCTACTTTTTTTTATTATATTCATTTCGTCTTTTATTTTTATTTTCTTATCAGTTTCCCCACCTACCATGATCATTACAAATGTCGCCAAATATTTTCTAAAATGACAATAATACTCGTACTCGATCGAGAAACTAAAATTTTATTTGAAACTAAAAAATAATATGGTTTTACTTTCTTAAATATGTTTGAGAAAGGCATTATTAGATTTATATGAAAAATTGTATCTAAAATAATAGAATTGTCGGTGAGTATCAAGATATTAAACAAATTTGTAGCATGTTTAGTTATTACCCATAAATAAAATAAGAGAAATGAGTTTAGAAAATGTGTCATAATGTCAAGAAGATGAAAAAAAAAATGATGAACCATTTGATGAATCTGTGTGTTTTGTTGAGGACAATACACATAAATTTACTATGACAAATAATAATGATTGGAAAAAAATAACCATAAATATAATAAATCACTTGCCATTAATTAAGGTCAAACGAGTAAATTTTTCATAGGCTAATTAATTACATTAATAATTAAATAATAGTTTGATCCCTTGACTTATACCTATTTTAAAGTTAGGTCCTACTTTTTTTTATTCTATTCATTTCGTCTTGTATTTTTATTTTCTTATCAGTTTTCCCCACCTACCATGATCGTTACAAATGTCGCCCAATATTTTCTAAAATGACAAAAATACTCGTACTCAGTCGAGACACTAAAACTTTATTCGAAACTAAAAAATAATATGATTTTACTTTCTTAAATATGTTCGGGAAAGACATTATTAGATTTATATGAAAATTTGTATCTAAAATAATAGAATTGTCAGTGATTATCGAGATATTAAGCAAATTTGTAGCATATTTAGTTATTAACCATGAATAAAATAAGATAAATGAGTTAAGAAAATGTGTCATAATGTCAAGAAGATGAAAAAAAAATGAAGAACCATTTGATGAATCTGTGCGTTTTGTTGAGGACAATACACATAAATTTATCATGCCAAATAATAATAATTGGAAAAAAAATAGTCATAAATATAATAAATCACTTGACATTAATTAAGGCCAAAAGAGTAAATTTTTCATAGGCTACTTAATTCTATGAATAATAAAATAATAATTTGATCCCTTGACTTATACCTGTTTTAAAGTTAATTAGACCCTATATTTTTCAATTCTATTCATTTCGTCTTATATTTTGATTTCCTTATCAGTTTTTCCCTCCTACCATTATCGTTATAAATGTCGCACAATATTTTCTAAAATGACAAAAACACACATACTCTGTCAAGAAAGTAAAACTTTATTCGAAACTATAAAATAATATGGTTTTACTTTCTTAAATATGTTCGGGAAAGACATTATTAGATTTATATGAAAAATTGTATCTACAATAATAGAATTCCTGGTGAGTATCGAGATATTAAGCAAATCTGTAGCATGTTTAGTTATTACCCATAAATAAAAATAAGATAAATGAGTTAAGAAAATGTGTCATAATGTCAAGAAGATGAAAAAAAAAATAAAGAACCATTTGATGAATCTGTGCGTTTTGTTAATGACAATAAACATAAATTTAACATACCAAACAATAATGATTGGAAAAAAATAGTCATAAATATAATAACTCAATTGTCATTAATTAAGGCCAAAAGAGTAAATTTGTCATAGGCTAATTAATTCCATAAATAATTAAATAATAATTTGATCCCTTGACTTGTACTTATTTTAAAGTTAGGTCCTACATTTTTTAATTCTATTCATTTCGTCTTATATTTCGATTTTCTTATCATTTTCCCCTCCTACCATTATTGTTACAAATGTCGCCCAATATTTTCTAAAATAACAAAAATACCCTTACTCAGTCGAGACAGTTAAACTTTATTCGAAACTAAAATATAATATAGTTTAACTTTCTTAAATATGTTTGGGAAAGACATTATTAGATATATATGAAAAATTATATCTATAATAATAGAATTGTTTGTGAGTATCGAGATATTAAGCAAATTTGTAGCATGTTAAGTTATTACCCATTAATAAAATAAGATAAATTAGTTAAGAAAATGTGTCATAGTGTCAAGAAGATGAAAAAAAATGAAGAACCATTTGATGAATCTGTGCGTTTTATTAAGGACAATACACGTAAATTTACCATGCCAAAAATAATTATTGGAAAAAAATAGCCATAAATATAATAAACCACACACCATTAATTAAGACCAAAAGAGTAAATTTGTCATAGACTAATTAATTCCATGAATAATTAAATAATAATTTGATCTGTGACTTGTACATATTTTAAAGTTAGGTCTCATATTTTTAAATTCTATTCATTTCGTCTTGTATTTTGATTTTTCTTATCAGTTTCCACCTCCTACCATTATCGTTACAAATGTCGCCCAATATTTTCTAAAATGATAAAAATACATTTACTCAGTCGAGACACTAAAACTTTTTTCGAAACCAAAAAATAATATGATTTTATTTTCTTAAATATGTTCGGAAAAGACATTATTAGATTTATATGAAAAATTGTATCTATAATAATATAATTGTTGGTGAGTATCGAGATATTAAGCAAATGTATAGCATGTTTAGTTATTACATATGAATAAAATAAGAGAAATGAGTTAAGAAAATGTGTCATAATGTCAAGAAGATGAAAAAAAAAAATGAAGAACTATTTGATGAATATGTGTGTTTTGTTAGAAACAAAAACTAAAATTTACAGTTTACTTTTTTGAATTTTCAGACTACTATAAGCACCCTTAAAAACTATCATACTGGTCCCAAACTTATAGATATTACAAATAAAATCAATTGTAGTAATCATAAATAATTAGGTTCAAATATTTTACTCCTCTCCATAACTACATTCCAAACCTCAAACTTCTATTGCTCTTAACTTGCTTGCTCATCTTCATAGGACCCGAGGTAGTTACATATGAGAATCTCTCTATTCCCCTCCCCTGGATATCGACTTTCTTTTTTTCTACTGCAACTCTCCTTTTATTAGAAGATACTGCCACTAACCGACATCCTTTCAAGTAGTCTATTATAAAATTAATTAGATTATCTCCTTACTTAGTAATTTGACACCGAAAGTAGATAGAAACTAAGAAATGAGAGACGTTCTAAGACAAAAGTCTGACTAATCGGAAGCTAAAAAGATTTTATGTCCACATATGAACAACGCGAGGTGAATGCATTTCTTGGTAGTGGTGATAGTAGTACTGACGACTGTAGGGATGGTGGTGTTAGGGGCGGTGGTGGTGGCAATTGTAGGGATGACAGTGGTGGTTTAAATAAAAAACAGCATTGTGAGATTTCCAAATCCTTATATTTTCAAATTTCCACATGGGTTTTGGTTTCAATTTGAATATTAGAAAATTCGAAAAATTGAATTTATGTTTGTAAAAAGTGAAATTCAAAGTTGTGTGGTGATGTGTGTATGAATGATGAGTTTTGCAAATGAGTTATTTTGAAGAAATGAGTAAATAATTAAAAAAGGAATCAAATCAAATAAAAAATTAACTTTTGGGGGGGGGGGATGGTTAATTTTGCCACTATACTTTGATTAATTGTTACATTTTGCCGCTATACTATGTTTCGAGCGAAATTGTCATTATACTTTTAAAGATATATGCAATTTCGTCGACTATCTCTAACTGTTATCCAATTTTAACAATGACTTAACGGAAGCTAAAGATATTTTAATTTTCGTTTTAGCAAAGCAAGGTGAACGCGTTTTTTGGTAGTGGTGGTTGGTGATGGCGGTGGCGGCGATTGTAGGGATGCTGGTAGTGGTGGTTAGAAGTGGTGTTTGGGGTGATTGTAAGCATGACAGTGATGGTTTAGGTGGAATATGACATTGTTAGATTTCCAAATCATCAATTTTCAAATCTTCATATGAGTTTGAGTTTCAATCTTCAAATTTGAAAATTCAAAAAAATTAATTTTGATTTGTAAATAGTGAAATTTAAGGTTGTGGTGGTGGTGGGTCTATAAATGACGAGTTTTGCATATAGGCTAATTTGAAGGAAGGAGTAAAGAATTAGACAAAAAATAAAATCAAATCAAATTTTGATTTTTGGGTTAATGTTGTTATTTGAAGTGGTAATGGTGGTAGGTCTATGAATGATGAGGTTGATGGAAGAAAGCGAATGATAAAAAAATAAATTAAATTAATTCTAAATTTCATTTTTTGAGTAATGCAATTTTTTAATTTTCAATTTAAATATTAGAAAAATTATAATAACAACGTTGCTAGCCTTACAACTAATTTTATAACTTTCCTTACAACTAAGCTTTGAAAAAGAACAAAAATGTATTTGTCCAAAACAACTTTGCAATTCTTCAAAACTTAGTTGTAAGGAAAGTAATATAATTAATTGTAAGGATAGCATTTTCCTTATAATTATGTCAAATTACAATTCCCCCCAAAAGTATCCACCAAATCACAATGTGCACCACAACCCTAAAGTTTGTCTCATAATATTATCTGACGTTATTTTTTTTCTTCCTATTTTTCACCCTTACCACAACCGTTAGAAAAGTCACGTTAATTTGACATTTTCTTGTGGGTGTTAACTTGAGGGAAATATTAGGAATTTGGTGTAAACTTTGGGGGTGCTAAATGTATTTTAGCCTAATAAAAATTAAGAAATAAAATATAATTTTCTAAAAAAATTATATAAATGTGTGTGTAATGTTAAAATGTTTAAAAAAAAAATGGAGTGGAGGTTCACCATTCCTTTTTTTCTTGCTGAAACAAAATCTAGAGAAAAGACCCACCATGTTTTCTGATCTTCAGTCGTCCCCAAAACAAAAATTAACCCAGAACCTGATCTGGGTTTTGTCCACGTCTTCCAAATTTCTCTCTATTAACCCAGAAGATAGATACGCGTTTAATTTCAATATCAATTTTTTTTATCTTGATGATGAAAACAAAGTACGCAAACAAAAGATATGAAAAACTTTTACACATAGATACCCATACCATCTCCGATTTCGTGTATGAAATTGGATCCACTCACCTTCTCCGATGAAACCTAACCACGACTAAAATCAATCAATTTCTCATCCTCCCTTTCATCCTCTTACATGACTTAACTTAACTTTACTTTTCTCTCATAATTCTTTAAATAATCCAACTCGAACCACCATGACAACTGCTCTAACGTTGAAATCATTCTTTCAATTTCGATACTTTGTTTTAAGCCATATGCAAGTCTGTCGTATGCCCAATTTTCTCCAGCAAAATTGATGAGTATTTCAATAAAACCCTTTACCATTTCTCTTAATTCATGTTTGTCTCTCTTTCTGATGAATTCATCAATATAGCTTATTGGTTTTCTATTAATCCCATATTTTTATAAGGGTTTTTAGTAAGTATACTCTATAGCCTCTGATTGCTACTTCAGGCGCGACTTTTGAAGGGGACAGAATGAGGGAGATCGAAGATGAAATTTGGCTAAAATCAAAAGAGGTAGGCGCCAGAGCTGTGATATGAGTGACTAGAGTAGGAAGTGTAAAGGCTGGAGATGGTGGCTTCTATATATGGTGGGGCTGGAGATGGCGACTATTACGGTGGAGCCGAAGATGGGATTGCACCAGGAGATGAGAGAATGAGAGGATGTGAGATTAGGGTTTTTCCTTTTAATACATTTATTCTTTAACCAGATAAGGGAAGTGTCATTTTTGCCCCACACGTGAAAGATCACGTGCTAATTAAAGTGAATTTTCTAACGTCCATCAAGGGTAGGATGGAAAATGGAAAAAAAATATAGCATCACATACCATTATGGGACAAACCTTAGGTTATGGTGCACTATGCGATTTGGTGGATACTTTGCGGAGGGAATTGTAAATTGGCCATATAATTATTTTTGGATTATTGAAACAATTATTTATTATTTTTATTTAAAACATATTTTAAATACTAAATGGGTAACTAAATAATAAAGTTATAATCAAATCCTATTTTGTACCCCAAGAAAAATTATCAAAATAATCTTCATCTGACATGTACATACCATTTTCTGTTACTATTTTCAACACCCATAGACGGAAGAGGGCAAAGTGGGACAAATAGAAAAATAAGGTATGAAAGTGAGACACTTCGTAGGTTGGGGTACAATGTGAGATTTATTGTGTAATTTTGGGAGCTAATCATATTTTGGTCTCATCGAAAGTATCAAAATACAAATTTCCTCCTAAGTATCCACCAAATCCACTTTGGCCATCAACGTAATTTTGTAGCATTTCCTTTTTCCATGTCAAATTTGGTGATGATGATGTCATGTCTGATAATCGTAGTGATAGACACGGTTACGAATAATGTTTAAGATCAATAATTTGGTCCAATCAAACCATAAACAATATCAACGGTGGCGATGAGAAATTTATTAGAGTTGAATCTAGGGACAATAAAGATGGATTGAACCATGGCGTGCCTGTGGGTTCCCGGGAAACGTGCTCCCGCGCCCCGCGCGCCCTTGGATAGGGGTGCGCGTACGTGCGGATGCGGTGACATCCACTGCTCTCGTTCCACCCTCCCTTTTCTAGGGGAGGACGAAATCAAAAGTGCGAGAGGAGTCTTTGTCGAATAGCGTTGGAATGCGCCTCGGTTGCCTTTAGTGGATTTTGATCCAATATGGGAGCTTTGGGTTTTCTATGTCAAGTTATCCCTTTTTTAGGGGATACCAGGATATAGGAATGCATCACCCTTCTATTCTCATTCTCCCTTTTTTAGGGGAAAACGTGAAAGTGCAAGGAAGGAATGTTGCAGCGCCCCCACTATGGATTTTATGAAAAATAGCCTTATGGTCTATCTCGGATCACTATGGGTGCTTTGGGTTTTCTACGTCAAGTTATCCCTTTTTTAGGGGATACCAGGACATAGGAATACATCACCTTTTCATTCTCATTCTCCCTTTTTAGGGGAGAACATAAAAGTGCAAGGAAAGATGTTGCGAGGCCCCACTGGATCCAAAATGTTTTAGAGTCGCCATCTTTATTTTAAGGAATAAATAAAGCAAAACCAAAAAGAAAACCAGAGATTGCAAAAAAAAACGGGTTCGGAGGCTAAGTTACGAGTTGGGAAGGTGCTAGGCACCCAACTCGCCCTTTCGGTCTCAAAACGGTTTTTGGCTAAAGTATGTTTTTTGTTATATTTATTTAAAAGATAAATAAAGCATTAACTGCCTACAAATACATCCATTTGTCTACATTATTTACAAACTTGCAACTGTCTCTTTACAAATAATTACATATATACTTGAAAACATTTGGCCATAATAACGGCTCTATTACATAATAATTCCTAATCTAATCTGGGCAGCACAACGGCTTATATGGACTACATTGGGCCGGATTTAAATACCAACTTTAAATAATAAGTGAACGGAAAAGTAAATAAATAAATAAAACAACGCCCTAAAAGACTTTTACCTTTTAGAGCGGGGTGTGCTCGCTCTGTCCTTCTCGGGAGAGGGAGACTTTTATTGTTGCTGCTGATGTGATTTGGGCAGAGTGACGGCTTATATATGATGTTTTTGGCTCACTCACTCGGGCAGAATGACGGCTTAGTTTTTGTGGTTTTGGCCTTTTTGGTTGGGCGGAGTAACGACTTATATGGGTTGATTTTCAGCCTATTACTCGAGCAGAGTAACGACTTACTTTATGGTTTTTGGGTCGGGGAAATAGGGTGGATACCTAGCTGGGGGGCTAAGGCTCACTTCTACCGGTTGGTTTTGTGTTTGGAAGAGGTTTGGCAGGGTTTCGAGGATTTTTGAGGTGATCGCTCACTATCTCACTTCGCTATCTATTTCTCCAGCGTAACGACAACGCGGAGAATTTTTATCGAAGAAAAGGTGTGATGAATGAAGAGCTGAGAGCCTGTATTTATAGGAGGAACTAAGGACATCGACGGAATTTAATTTCCTTCCTTGCGCATCAGCCTGCTTGTACACTACGCGGGAGAAATTGCACTTTTCGGCAAATGAAGGAGAGAATTGGGCGCAGCGCAATACAAATTTGGGTGCAACATAAGGAATTGGGCGCCACACCCAATTTTTATGGTGGTGGCACCTAATTTCAAACTTCTCATTTTTTGTGCACTTTGGTCCCTGCAGTTCGACCTTTTGCGCATCCTGCTTTGTTCTTTTTGCACTTTTGACCATGTAACTTGACATTTGTTAATGTTTTAACAGGTCTTGATATTTTATGTCATGTCACATACCAGGGGTACGAAATTGGGGTGTCTACAGTGCCTCATCTTTGTCGTATACATTTGGGATGTGTTCAAATATGGGTTTTGAAATTCGTGGTGTATGCTTGTATATTATGTTGTACGAGAGAGAAAGAGAGAAATGTCGGGGGCTGCGACAACTTTAATTTGTTTTGGGTTCTTATTCGTGGCGGTCTTGACACCTGATAGTGATTATCTGATCTTCAGTTATATCTCTCTGATATATGATATGATTCTGCTCTATTTTTATTTATCTTTCAATATAAAATTTTGAATAAAAGATTCATACACTCTCGAGTTTTATCTTAATTAAAATTTATATAAGAGGTCATTGATGGAGAAAAAACAAAGAAAGAGTTGTTGGAGAAGAAGAAGAAAAAAACTTTCTCTTTGGGCAATAAAAGCAGAGAAAGCGTTGCCAGAAAATGAACAAAATGTCCTACATGTGAAATATCATGTATACCTTAACGTCAGATTGGTAACCTTCGCCGTGGCTAGGGGGTAAACTAGAAAAAAGTTATAAAATGATATGAAAATGACTCAAAACTTAGGTTGGATATGGCAAAGTGGGATTTCATAGATACTTTGGTGGAATTTTGTATTTTTTAATATAACTATATACTTTGGAGTTGAGAGTTTAATTATCCAACACAATATTTTTTATAAAAAAAATAGTCATAAATTCCAGAAACGACATAAACAAAGTCTCCAACAACAATGTGTTTATCTAAGATAGTAAGTTTGAATTGTTTTCAATTTAGACACTGATAAAAATGATTGAATTCATGTTTGGTATTAAAAAAAAGAGATTTAAAAATAATCAACAAAAAAACAAATATGTTTTTTTTTGTTGGGAAACAGGGGCGGCACCCTGCGAGAATATATAAAACCAAGGAAAAATACAAACTAGAGGGGGACAACCAGCCTTGCCCTTATAGATGGGAGGACAAAGGGGCCTAACCTCGAAAAATAAAATACAGACTCACTTTCGGAAGTTATACAAACCCAAACTATCATGGGTTAAAGCTAATCTAGCCGAAGTAGGAAGATCAGATGGAGAGTTATAACTTTGGAAACCGCGATGCACATGACCAAAGCCAGCCAAACCGTCTGCAACAAAATTTTGCTCTCTATAAACATGGTGCAAAAGATAATCCCCCAACAGATGGCTACACTCTCGCAATTCATATTCATACCTCCATTGAATATTATGCTTCCTAGAAATAGCTGAAACAGCAACCAAAGAATCAGATTCCACTATTAACCGATGGATGTTAAAATTGCGACATAGTCAAAGACCATCTCTCAAAGCCAAAATTTCATATCTAGTATTCGAACCCAAGCCATAGAAAGCGGAGTAGGCAGTAATAAAGCAGCCATTAGAGTCTCGAATAACACCACCGCCTGAACTCATACCACCAATAGAAGACCCGTCTGTGTTTAATTTATAAAAATCACTATCAGGGGGATGCCACCAAACCCACATACCAACCCGACACTTTGGCACGACAACATGAAGACCAACACACTCTATACCCATACAGCCGAACTGATTTGAAAAAGCTTTAGGAATGAACGAGGATGAAGAGTCCAGGAGGTCATCCTTAACTCGCCGAATAACACGATGAGCTTGCATCTAAATATTCTCAAAAACAACATTACATCTTTCCTTCCATAACTCCCAGCAAGAGAAGAGAACAATGCCAAGAAAGCAGGCCCCGAGCTGACTCCGTATTGAAACATTTGCACATCAAACATCAAATAAATGTCGAATGGAAACATAAGAACTAATCTTGAGAAAAGGCCGGGCGAAAAAACTCCAAACAGCTTTGGCAATATCCGAGTGAAGAAATAAATGAGATATAGATTCACAATCCGACAACAAACAGCATTTGCATTTAGAAACAATTGGAATGTGCTTTTTATGAAGTTGGCAGTCCACAGGAACAACACCATTAAACAACTTCCACATAAACCCGCTAATCTTGAGAGGGATCCAAGGTTTCCAAATTTTTGAAGCCCAAGGAATTGTAGAGGAACGATGCCTAATAAGGTTGTAGAAATCAGAAGCACGCAAAATTCCTGAAGGAGAATGGCTATAAACTAACTTATCGGGAACCCGAGGATCACACGTAATCCTTCGAACCTCCTGATGCAAGTGCTGGGGAATAAGAGGTAAAAGCTTATCAATAATGGGCATAGCATCACGAAGAGACAGGTGAGCATCAACTGGAAGAGGGCCCTCCAAAACTTCCCCACACCAATTGTCTAGCCAAAAGGACACATCACCCCTACCAATCACCCAACGGCAAGAAAGACTAACTATTTGAAGCTGCCCCATAATCTGCTTCCATTGAGGAGAAGCTGATAAAGGGCTGTGAAAACCATTAGGGCCATGATACTTACCATGAACAAAATTGGCCCAAAGACTATTACCCTGTAAAGCATTCCAAGCCATTTTTTCATGAAAAGAGTGCATAACATGACGGAGAGAGCGAATACCCAGCCCGCCTTCCTGTAAAGGACGACAAATAGCATCCCACGCTACCCAATGAGTGCGGCTGTCCCCCGTAGAACTCCAGAGAAAATTAGCCCTGTGAGATTCAATACGTCTTAAAACGCGCAAAGGAACCCGGATGGCTGATAAGCAATAAACGGGAATGCTGCTAAGAACAGAATATCGGAAATGTTAAACACACAACAACATAATTTATAAGTCTCAAAAACTGTAAAGATTAAAACACACAAAAATCTAATAATTAAAAGTCAACAAAAAATGAAGAAACTAACAAATCACTTTTAAAAAATAATTAACATCACGTGCAACGCACGTGAACCTTCCTAGTAACTGAAAAAAGACTAGCCATAGCAATCCATTTCATTTTTTAGATAATGCAACAGCTTTGATATGATTCTGACCACCAACCAGGAACCAAGATTGTCACAAGCAAGGGAGAGGCATTGGAAGCATGTAGATCAAGGTTCGAGGGTTCATATGAGCATGGATCGAGGTTCAAGGGTTCTAAAATGCATAGAGTATGATTGGAAGATTCAAGTGTTCTATACAAACTTAATTCGTGGATTTATTGAAGATTCGAGTTATTACAATGGCTACTCTACAAATTCAAACATGTGTTGTGAAGCCTTAGATTTCATGGAAGATGACTTGAAGACTCAAGAAATGTTCGTTTATATCATACAATGACTTTGGAAGCTTTTAACGCCTAAAGGAAGACTTTAGGGGGCTAAAATGCAACTTTGAAAATTAAGCCTTTACAAAAAACGGGATTTGTAGATTTTCCTTATTTTAGAGGATTTATGTTTTTTAAATAGATTAGGTAACTTACCTAATTATTGCCTACATATATTAGGTAAGTTGAGTAGTTTCCTAAGTGGATTTTAGGTAGTTTCCTAAGTTAATTCTAAGTAGTTTCCTAAGTTGATTCTACTTAGACTTTTCCTTTTACTTTTAGGTTTAGGATTCACAACCCATATAAATAATGGTTGTGCCTTATTGTTTTGTAGACAACTTTATGATTATTGATTAATATAGTTTTTGAGTGTTTTTCAAAGCCTCTTTGTTCTTCATTGAACTTGTGATTATTTGGTGAGAGGCTAAGTAATCGAAACCCGAACTTATCAATAGGATATTCATCCCTATTGTGGCGTTCTTCATTATACCAAGGTTCGTGTTCGTCTCGTAATTGGATCGCGGAGTACCTCGTTCAATAACGGATCGTAGCATTGGGTCAAGGTGTCACAATCCATCAATTCATTGACGTTCTTCGCTTGCCGTGCTGCGTGCTCTTTGATTCCTCCATCGCGAGTACGCGTCTAGGAATCATATCAAGCTTTTTTGATATGTAAACACAAATGTACAAGCACATATACACATCGGTTTTGAACTTTTAAACATTCACCATGATTATTTTTTTAATCCGAACCTTTCGTCTGTTGAGCGTTAAAAGCCTCGACGAAAAGGTCACCGGGGCTCCTTATTTGGTGCCTACGTGTGTCGATGGCAGGAGACTTCCAATTGTTTCCCACCATTTTCTTGAAAATAATTGCATACAAAACCCTGTACAATAAAATTTATTTCAAATTAAACTTTTTATCTATTTAATCCTTCAAATTCTAATTAAATCAAACTTTTTCATTTCATTTCATTCCAAAAAATTCATCTTTACCCTTATTTTTTCAACCTACTTTAAGAGAGGTCTCACATATACATAGGTTCTAAAGTAAATTACATGTTATACAAATATTTATAATAGACATTTATTTTTCTTAATATGTATCCCTAGAAAACAAGATAATTATTTAGAAATAGAAACAGTATTATGTAGTCGATCTCAGATAATTTGAAAAACTCCCTATTTGACCGTTTCATTTGACCAAATTAAACAACATTTTCTTAAAGTGTAAATTGACCTCAAGAATTCAATGAATTATGTGTTTGAATAGTTGGGTTCCACTTCCACCCTCACTAAAATAAATTTTAGGGTGAAATTTGGCCCAGTCCACTTTGAACAATTTTCAACCGCTACAGTATCATTTAAAAAAAAAGCAAGAAAAAGACACTTTTGGGAGCAAAAAAACTACGATACCTTTAATGAACTTAAGTCGCACTACATATTACTCACTTTGAGTGTATCGCACTGCATTAATTTTTGCACCGCGATGCATCAATCTGAATTACCTAATTCAATTTTGCATCGCGCTGCATCAATATAAATTACCTAATCCAATTTTGCATTACGCAGCATCAATTTATACACCACGATGCATCAATTTTAATTACCTAATCCAATTGATGTATCGCGCGACAACTAGTCAAACAGGCAATTGATGCATCGTGCTACAAAATTATAATGAACCAGACATTCATGTCCCTTCTTTCATGTGCACAATCAACAACTGATTTCAAATTGATGCATCTTTCTTGCATCCCAAAAATCCAAATCGATGCATCGCGATTGACAAATGATGATTCAAAATTGATGCAACCAGATTGGAAAAAGGTGTACAACAACGAACAAGATTATATTTACATTCTATCAAACAGTTTACATGCATGGCAACAGAACACACAAACTAAATCTATTTTGAATCAAACACAATGAAGAAGATAAAGAATAAGACACATGTGAAGTTGAAGATCAATAGATGAAGAGGAAAGAGAGTGGGAAGTTAGGGTGGTTGATTAATCGAATTCAAGTGGTGAAACACACAAGTGTTCTAACCTCCCCACCCTCTTTCTCTTTGTCATGCGAATTCCAGCCTTTATTTCTCTTTTGCGGGCATTTTAGAAATGATTTCACGAAAATAGACTTTAGCGATTGAAATAAAAGCAAGGTAATTAAGCGATTAAAATGGGTGATAACTGGGCCAGTCCCCTCCACCCAATTTTCAAACACTAAAGTTCTTCATAATTTTATGTAACCGATAAAAGGTACTTTGGGGGCAAAAGGACAAGTATATCCTTAATGAACCAAGGTTGGCTCACAAACGCTCCGTTCATGCATTACGATGCACAATTTTGCATTTTCAACTGCGATTATATGCATCGTGATGCATAATTTGTGCAAAAATTGAGTATCACAATGCATTGTTAAGGTACAAGGACGAGATGCACCTCTTTTGATAAGAATATCAAAGAGTTTACTGTTTATTGAAACAATTTCCAAGAAGACCACATGCCTATTGATGTAATTTCCAACTCCAATGTCTCACCCTCGTTCAATCCCTTCCCCTTACAAGTCATCCCTCATTCTTTCCCTCATTAGTTCAAACGCTTGTATCTATATATTTTCTTTCACGAGGTTTTATCGAGTTGAGTGGTTTACCATCCATGTGTGACTCCACTTTTTCGTTTGTACGATTCAAAATAGTTTCACTTGTGTGTGTGTGTGTGTGTTGTTATGCATGTAAATTTTTTGATGAAATGTCTGAATAGGAATTTGTTCGTTGTTGGGCACCCTTTTTGAATGTGGATGCATCAATTTTGAATCATGTTTCATCACTTGTGAATCGTGATGCATCGATTTGGATTTGTGATACAGGAAAGATGCATCAATTTTGAATCATTTATTGATTGTGTACACGAAAGAAGAGACATGAGGTTCTGGTTCATTTTGTGCATCCAAAAGGATAATCGATGCATGAAAATCATGCATCGCGATTTCAAATTCATGCATCGTCTAGGGACATGAGGTCTAGTTCATTTTGCGATGCGTCCAATTAGAATTTTGATGCATTAAAATCATACATCGCGATTTCAAATTCATGCATCATAAGAGACATGAGGTCTGGTTCATTTTCCGATGCATCCAATTGGAATGAGCATTTTCGTTTTCATCGTTTATTCAAGCATATTGAGATTAGTTTTTATTTTCCCTGCAACCTTCGTCTCTCACAAAATTAAACCAATCCCTCCCATCTCCTTCCCCATTGTCTACATATTTTTTTTGGGATAATTTTACTTTTGGTACCATAAGTATCCTCGATTTTTACTTTTGATACCCATCGTGATGAGTGAATCAAAATCCACCTCAATGTTTCTAATATTAATCACATTATGTACTTTTCATTCCGCCAAATAATTATGTGCGGCTTCTTGTTGTAGGTTGAAACCGGTATGAGCCCTAACTAGTGACCCTCCCCTCTCGTCCGTCTCTCTACCTGGGTTGGAAAACAAACCGGGTAGCTCTCATTTTCTCTCTCCTATTTTCATCCCTTATAAACCCATTTGACAATTTTTCTTTCTACCAATCAACAAAATTAAACAAACCAATTGATGTTGAATCAAAACCATTCAAACATAATTTGTTTTATTCACAGGTTCGTAGCAAACGCTGCTTTATACGGGTCTGTCTCCCTAATTGCTACTCACCATTTCTTGATACTGCACTATTTTAGTTTATATGCTTCTCAATTATTATTAGCTCTACTTGTGAAATAAATATGAATTCAATTTCATCTAGGAACTTACAACCCAATTAATTAAAAAGGGTGGCGATGTGCTATGCTTCATTGTTGTCAAACAAAGATTTGAGTACCCACCAGGGATGAGCGGCGAAACAGATGTTCAAATGGCTAATCCACGAGCAAATCTTGAACTACGGGGTACGTCTATCACCAGTGATAATTTGTGAATTGAATTTAAGTATTTGGAGAGAAGTATTATTTCTTTTTGAAAGTAAAAGAGATACAGAAAGATCCTATATAAAGGATTGAAGAGAGCCAAAAACAGAAAACAACAAGGAAACACAAATCCTTGTAGGAGAAGGATAGATAACAAAGTTAACTACCTAAATACTTTCATCAGCTAACCATTAGATATCACATTTGACTAACTAGTCCCTGTAGTTTGAGCACAAGAGACTGCCTTGAATTTCTTTTTGAGTAATCTTTGGTTATCATCATCCCCCCTCAAACTGAGAGTGGAGAATAGGTCCTTAACTTTCAGTTTGGATAATAAGTAGAAAAAATGTGAAGAAGAATAGAGCTTTGGTGAAGATGTCTGCAGGATGCTCTGTAGAAGAAATATGAGGAGTAGAGATAAGTCCTTGTGTCAAGATGTCCCTAACCACGTGACAATCTATATCAATATGTTTTGTCCTTTCATGGAAGACAGGAGTAGCAGCAATGTGTTGAGCTGATTTATTATCACAGTGAAGAGGGATTGGATGAGGAGAAGGGATCTGAAAATCAAGAAGAAGAGATTTCAGCCATTTGAGTTCACAACAAGTATTTGCCATGCTTCTATAGTCAGCTTCTGCAGAGGATCTGCTGACTGTTGTATGTTTCTTACACTTCCAAGAGACCAGAGAATCGCCTAACAAAATGCAAAATCCAGATATTGATCTCCTAGTAACTGGACATGAGGCCCAATCTGAATCAGAGAATGATTTGAGAGACATATGACTGGAAGAAGGAAAGTGAAGACCTTGACCAGGACTTCTTTTGAGATATTTGACAAGTTTTAGGGTTGCCTGCCAGTGATCTGTAGTAGGAGCAGCCATAAACTAACTGAGTACTTGAACTCCATAGGCTATATTAGGTCTTGTAATAGTGAGGTAAATAAGTCTTCCAACAAGTCTTCTGTAAGGAGTTGTATCTTGAAGAAAAGGATTGGTGCTAGATGCCAGTTTGTGATGAACTTTAATAGGGGTCAATAAGGGTTTGGAATTCAAAAGTTTTGTATCAGTGAGTATGTCAATGGTGTATTTTCTTTTATGAAGGTAGACTCCAGTAGAGTCCCTATCAATTTCCAGACCAAGGAAATATTTGAGTTGCCCAAGGTCTTTGATTGGAAACTGAGTTTGTAGGTATTCTTTGACTTCTGAGAGAAGGGCTGGATTACAGCCTGTAAGAAGGAGATCATCCACATAGACTAGAATAGCCGTAAACCCCTTTGAAGTTTTTAATATGAAGAGAGAATGATCATTCTGTGACTGAAGAAATCCAAAGTTGAGGAGAGTTGAGAAGAACTTTGCAAACCATTGCCTGGGGGCTTGTTTAAACCATACAGAGACTTGTGAAGTTTGCAGACCACAACAGTATTGGAAAGAGGTAGATCATGAGAAAAGCCAGGAAGTAAGTCCATGTAAACCTCTTCTTGTAAGTCTCTATGTAAGAAGGCATTGGAGACATCCATTTGTTCAATAGGCCATTGATTGGCAAATGCAATGGCAAGGAGGACCCTTACTGAAGTCATTTTGGCCACAGGTGCAAAGGTTTCAAAGAATCCCCCCCCCCCTTAGTCTATGTAAACCCTTTGGCAACCAATCTAGCTTTGTATTTGTCAATAGAGCCATCAGCATTGTGTTTAAGTTTAAAAATCCATTTGCAGCCTACAGTATGTTTGTGAGAAGGTAGATACTGAACAGTCCAGGTTTTGTTTACTGTTAGTGCTTCCAGTTCTTCTGACATGGCTTGACACTAAAGAAGATCTTTGGCAGCCTGGTGATAGTCTTTTGGTTCAGTAGTGGTAGAGATATTACAGACATAGGATTTATAAGATGGAGATAGGTTATCAAGGCTACAGTATCTGAACATGGGATAGGGAGTTGTACATGAGACAGAGGGATGGTGAAAGGTAGGGGGTAGGTCAGTATAGTCTTTGAATTTACAAGGAACAGTCTTCTGCCTGGAAGGTCTTAGTGGAATCTGGGAATGCAAGGATTCTGAGTTTGTTGGAGAGGTATGAATGGTAGTAGGTTCATGAGAACAGTAAGTAGGAGGGAGGTGTTCTTCACAAACATGATTGGTGGGAGGGGGTGGTGCCAAAGGGTTGGAGGAGGTTTGTGTGGATGATGCTTGAAAGGGAAAGATGGATTCATAGAAAATCACATCTCTGCTATAGGAGATTTGGTGAGTGGTGAGGTTGTAGACTTTATAGGCTTTTTTGTTGAGAGGATAGCCTAGGAAGACACACTTGTGAGACATAGGAAGAAATTTGTCTCTGTTATGGGATGCAGTGGAAACATAGCAAAGGCAACCAAGGGTTCTTAAATGATTGTATGCAGGTGTAGTTCCAAATAGAGTTTCAAAGGGGGTTTTGAATTTCAGAACAGAGTTTGGAAGCCTGTTAATAATATAGGTGGCAGTGAGAAGACAATCTCCCCAAAATCTTATGGGAAGGCTAGCTTGGAATCTAAGGGCTCTAGCTAGTTCAAGCAAGTGTATATGTTTCCACTCAGCTCTCCCATTCTGTTGAGGAGTATCAATACATGAATTGTGATGCTGGATACCTTGAGATTGAAGAAGAGGGCTGAAAGTAGTTTTAAAGAATTCTGTTCCATTGTCTATTCTAATGTTCTTGACAGAAGTGTTGAACTGAGTTTTAACTATGATAAAGAATGTGAGAAGAACTTGCCATGTCTGGGCTTTTGATTTGAGTAAGAAAGTCCAAGTTAGTTTGGATAAATCATCCACAATGGTGAGAAAGGAGTTGCATCCATCATATGTAGTGTGTCTGTAAGGTCCCCAAATGTCACAGTGTATGATATGAAACATGGTTGTGTTGTGAGAGGTGCTCAAAGGGAAGGGTTGTCTTGTTTGTCTGGACATGTGGCAGATATCACAGCAGAGTTTATTTTTTGGATGGATATTGCAGTCTATAGTCTTAATATGTTGCAAAGAAGATAAAGGAACATGGACCATCCTTGCATGCCATAGGTATAACTTGTCAACGGGTTTTGTAAGGACATAGTCATTGGTGACAATATTGTAAGCAGTAGAGAGACGAGTGGCTATGTATGTATGAAATTTGTAGAGACCACCAATGAGCTTACCAATTTGTTTGACTTCTGATTTTTTAGGATTCTGAAGACAGCAAGAAGTTGAAGAGAGAGTGTGTCGAAGTAATTTTGCCGTAAATAAGGTTGAATTGGAAATCTGTAGCACAGTAGACATTATAGAGGACTATATTTGTGGATAACATAACTGTTCCTTTGTGTGTGATCATGGAGGTCTTGCCATTGGGTAGGTAGATGACAAAGTTGACAGGAATAGGATTGATGAGAAGACCAAATGAGATAGTAATATGATCACTGGCTCCTGTGTCTATAATCCATTCTTTGCAGGTAGGTTTGTGACTAGCTAAGGTTATAGGATCAATAGTGTAGTTCATGCCTGCTAGATGCACTTTAGGATTATCAAAGATGGTAGTAGAACAGGTGTCTTGATTGCTTTGAAGGAGATTTTTGAGTTGTTGGCATTGTTCAGGAGTGAAATAATTGGAGTCACTGTTGTTGCTAGTTCTAGGCTTCTGAATTCCTTGAGAGGTGGTAGAAGCAGACATACCTATTTTAGGTTTGACCTTGTTTTTGGGCATTCTGGAAAGATCTGGTTTGACCCCATACAAGGAGTGCCAGTCTGGAAAACCATGAAGGTGGAAACACTTGTCTTTTGGATGAGAGTCTCCATGGCAAAAATCACAGAAGAATTTACCTTTTGTTGGTCTACTTCTTGCATTCTTCTCTTTAGTGTACTTATTGTAGTTATTCCCAGTTGAACCATTGATTTTCCTATTCAAGGCAGTAGGAGTATTCTCTGAGCTACTATATTGTCTTTGCCCTTCCTCTTGGGCTAGCATAGAGACAACTTTGGTGATGGTTGGTAGAGGTGACATCCTTAAGATCTGCCCTCTTATGTCAGTGTAGGAATCAGATAGCCCCATAAGAAATTGAGTGATCTTTGAGAGATGCTCATAATCCTCTTGCACTTTAGTTGCTCCACAAGTGCAATTGCATGAACATTTAGGTAAGTGTATGAGATTGGCCAGTTCATCCCAAAGCCTTCTAAATTTAGTGAAATAGGCACCTATGCTCAGTCCTCCTTGAGTACTTAACATAATATTCTTTCTAACTTGAAAGATTTTAGGGGAATCACTTTGAGAAAACCTAGTTGTGATGTCTTCCAATATTTCATAGGCAGTAGTGAAGTAGACAACACTTTATCTGATTTGAGAACTAACAGAATTCAGAAGCCATAAGACAACCATGTTGTTGCATCTTTCCCAAGCATGAGTGTATTTGGATTGGGGTGGAGGCTTAGTGTTGGATCCATTAACCATTCCTAGTTTATTTTTAGCAGAAAGTGTTATGATGATAGCAATTTTCCATTGTGTGAAATTTGTGTCATCAAGAGCTTCAATTACTAGGGTTATGCCTGGATGGTCATTAGGGTGTAGATAAAGAGGGTGACTACCATGTAGTTGAAGATTTGATTCTGGCAGATGATATATGTCAACAATGGAGGTTTCTGGATCTTTGTTTTTTTTTTTTTTCAATTGTGTCTTGCTTTGATTCAGACATAGTAAAAGAATAAGATTGAATTTTGATATAGAACAAAAGAATTTTACCTGTATCCAGGCAGTGAAGGACTTTAGAACAAAAGGAAGAATTTTCCTTGTGCAGAATTGCAGAGAGATTAGTTTGAGTGCTCTGATACCATGATAATCTGTGAATTGAATTTAAGTATTTTGAGAGAAGTATTATTTCTTCTTGAAAGCAAAAGAGATACAAAAAGATCCTATATAAAGGATTGAAGAGAGCCAAAAACAGAAAACAACAAGGAAACACAAATCCTTGTAGAAGAAGGATAGATAACAAACTTAACTACCTAAATACTTTCATCAGCTAACCCTTAGATATCATATTTGACTAACTAGTCCCTGTAGTTTGAGCACAAGAGACTGCCTTGAATTTCTTTTTGAGTAATATTTGCTTATCATCAACCAGGCTACCAAAACGGGAATCAAAAGCAAAAGAGGAGCCAGATCACGAACATGAAAAGGGTAGCCTCCAAGAAAATACACTGGGATTATTTGATTGAATCAAATGAAAAGATGGTTTATGGGAAGTTAATGGAGTAGTCGACACCGGAACCCACAACCCTGGATACACTCTAAAAAGAGTGCATCTATTGATCTGGGTACACTCTAAAAAAAGATGATGATACACTATAAAAAAATACAGTCATCCCGGTTGGTGTTGGATCTTGGTCATCTGGATTGGTGTTGGATCTTGGAAATTTGTGATTGAGCTGGTTGGTTGATTGCTATCTCGTTAATGGGGGTGAATTGAAAGAATAAGTGGGAAAGAAAAGAATATCGAAGGGGGAAGCTTGCACTGGTAGGGAGGGAATGAGATGGGTTCACTGGTGTAGTATTTTTGCTCATGTTGGTTTTACTACTTGGTTATGGTTTACATTCTCGATTAGTCTTACAGTTTTTCTCTAAATTAATTGTTAGATTTTGACTTTGAATTTGGTAAGAATTAGGGGGTTTGATTGGATTGAATTGAACACCAAGAATTTGAAATCACTGTCAACAAGAAAGGGGGTTACGGTATACGGCATGGAGGGAGACGATTTTCTCTCACCAGTTACCAAGGACAAACCGATTTGCAACCTAGAACAGCTGGTTACATGTTAGTGCTTGACATACATTTGACGAAAAGTATGAAACGTGATTAATCTCAGAAAAGTTGTGGATGAATTTGGGTTGACTCGATAGAATATGCATCAAAAGTGAAAAGCGAGCATACTTAAGGTACCACAAATGAATTTTATCACATCTTCTTGCCCTTTATAGGTACGGGAGGGACTCATTTTGAAACCGAGTATGAATAAATCAAGATTTTATTTTCATGAGTATCTAGTAATCCGTGGTGTTTTCATTTTTGGTTAAGTTATGAGATTCATATATGCATAAACACAAGAATTGGGTACAGCTCTCCAACTATGTCCTCTGCAATTTCAAATCTCACCCATGTTCTTACGTATTACTTGCAAAAAAATCGATGCACTAAATGAACATATGGTAGACAGAAAAGAAGCAATGGAATTGATGCATAAAAATTCCAAATAGTTGCATCGTGAACCAAATTGATGCATCAATTTGGAATGGGGAGGCACCGATTTTGAATCAGAATGCATCGATTTTGAACCCCAATGCATCGCAATTCAATTTGCACATTGCGATGCATAAACGGAAGCTTTGTGAGCGCCCCTTTGTTCATTAAGGGTATACTCGTCATTTTGCACAAAAAGTGTCTTTTCCGATTAATAAAAAAAGAGAGCACTGTAGCGGTTGGAAGTTGTCTTGAAGGGATCGACCTGGTTATCACCAAAAAAATAGGGGACTAAAGAGGTTGAAAATCTTGGAAAATGGACCAACCTCCAATTTTATCCATTAAAAATTGGAGTAAATTCGGGCTAGTCTCTTACTCAAAGATTTCAATCGCTATAGTCCATCGTCTTATTTTTTTAAACCGGAGAAAGACACTTTTAGGGGTGAAAAGACTATTATACCATTAATGAACCGAAGACACGCAATGAATCACTTACTCATTGTGTATCATGTTGCATCAATTTATGCATCGTGATGCATCAATTTAAGTTACATAATCAAAATTTGCATTGCACTGCACCAACTTTATGCATCGCGATGCATCAATTTAAATTATCTAATCAAATTTATGCATTGTGTTGCACCAAGACGAAGCAGTGGAAAAAGACGATCTGGTCAGTTTAGGAACAATATTTCGAAAATAAATTTTAGCGGTTGAAAAAAAAATGGGGAACTGTAGGAAAAAATATTAGGAAAAGGTATCGACCAGCAATTTCTCCATAAAAAATTGGGAAAAAGGACTAGCCGCAATTTCTCTTAAAATTAAAATGTGATAATCAGGCCAGTCCCTTCCAAACAAATTCCAACCATTATAGTATCTTTTTTTATTAAGCGTAAAAAGGCACTTTTGGTGCAAAATAACGAGTATACTCTTAATGAACAAAGGCGCGCGCACAAAGCTTGTGTTCATGCATCGCAATGCACAAAATCGTGCATCGCAAGGCATAAATTGAATTGCGATGCATCGGAATTCCAATTGGAAGCATCACAAACTGAACCAGACCTTATGTCCCTTGGCAATGCATGAATTTTTAATTGCGATGCATGATTTTCATGCATCAGTTTAGGAGTGTAACTGTTCGGTTCAATTCGGTTTTCGACCAAAATCGCAAATCGAACTGCTCCCATCGGCTTCACTATTTTTCAAACTGAATTGAATCGCATAACATTTGGAACTAAATCAAACCAAACTGATCGGTTTGGTTTGGTTTGACGATTTAAATAAATAAAATTATAAATAAAAAAATTGATGCTCATTGTTACTAAGTTGTGACTGACGGTTTGTAATCTGTTACGACCGGGACCTAAATAGCCATAGAGATTTCAATCAAAGTGTAGATCTTCTACCAAGAAAAATAGTTCGGGAGAAAGTAAGGGAGAAACAGATCAAGAAAAGGAGAGAGGGAGGGAGGAAGAAGCATATCCATGAGGGAAGGAGAAATAGATCGAGAGAGAGGGAGGGAGAAGTCGAGAGCTTACGCCACGACAACACAAGATCGATGCGATGAAATCGCGCCATGAACTCTGAAGATTGGAGTGGGAAAATAAGAGAGCGAGATGCTTTCTGGAAGCCTGGATGAAGACGGAGACATACTGGGGTGCCATTTGAGAGAGAAAATGAGGCTTAACATTGGAGTATTAGTTATATAATAATATATTATATATGTAATATAAAATTTTAGTTATATAATAATATATGTAATATAAAAATATTTATTAATATTAATTTATTAATTTATTATGGTGGTTTGGTTCGGCACCAAAAATCACAAACAAACCGAACCGTGTGGTTTGTAGATTTTTCAAACCTAAACCGAACTGTCCTTACCCGAAATCGAACCAAACCGTCCGATTCGATTCGATTCGATTTGGCGATTCAGAGTTACACCCCTACAGTGGTTATCCAATTGGATGCATCGCAAATTGAACCAAAACCTCATCACAAAATATTTGGTTCACGATGCAATTATTTGGAATTTTGATGCATCAATTCCATTGCTTCTTTCATGTCTGCCATTTGTTCATTTAGTGCATCGATTTTTCTACAAGTACGACACTAAAAACATGCGTGAAATTTTAAATTGCAGAGGAGAGAGTTAGAGAATTGTTCTCAATTCCTTTGTTTATGCATATCTAAATACCATAACTTAATCAAAAATGAAAACACCACAGATTACTAGGTACTCATGGAAATAAAATCTTGATTTACTCGTGTTCGGTTTCAAAATGAGTCCCCCTCGTACCTACAAAGGGCAAGAATAAAGATTCTATAGACAATGGGGAAGATGGAAGGGATTTGTTTAATTTTTTGAGAGAGCAAGGTTGCAGGGAAAAGAAAGATCAATCTCAAGATATTTGAGTAAACAATGAAGACAAAAATGCTAATTCCAATTAGATGCATCGCAAACAGAATCAGACCTCATATCTTTGGCGATGCATAAATTTGAAATTGCGATGCATGATTTTCATGCATCGGTTATCCAATTGAATGCATCGCAAAATGAACCAGAACCCATACCAAATGATCCATCGTAATTCAAAATTGATGCATCGTGATTGAAAAAGACGTCCAACAACAAACAAGTTCATATTCGGGCATTTCATCAAATAGTTACATGCATATAAACATACATAAAGTGAAACTATTTAATTTCAATAACACACACAAACACAAATGAAGAATAAGAAGACGATATCGAGCTTTGTTTGATGATATTCGATGTCCAGTCGGATTCTTAGTGCCCGCGTTAAAAATCTGATATCTAATATTTTAGATGGGGCTGGATTTTCTTTCTCTCCTAAGCATTGGTCATTTCTACTCCTCGCGTGGGCATTTAGTCTGTAGAACAGTTCGTACTCTCTTATGGATGAAACCACCTTCTGGTCTCCTTAAACTGAACACGAATGGTGTCAACCGAGGTAACCCTTGCCTTATTTCTGGTGGGGGCATTGTTCGTGATGAGAAGGGTGATTTATTTTTTGCTTATGCTTCGTCCTATGGTGAATCCTCTAGCTTTATTGCTAAATGTAAAGGCCTTCTCCAAGGAATGAAATGGTTACAAAATCAGGGTGCTTCGGGTTCACTCATTGAAGTCGATTCTAAGGTTTTACTTGATTGTATCTTGGGGAAACATCTTCCTCCTTGGCATAGTATGTACTAAATTCGAGAAATCATGCATATTCATGGTCTGATGGATTTCTTCTTGGCCCACTGCTTTCATGAAGCTAATGTTGTGTCTAACGTGCTTGCTAATATTGGTTGTGATCAAGGTTATCACTGCTTATTCTCTTCCACTGCTGCTCTTCCCACTTGCATTCGTGGTCTCATTTATCTGGATAAGATTGCAACCCCCTACATTAGGATTTCTTATTGGTTGTTTTTGTTGTTTTCCTTTGTTTCTTGTTTGCTTCTTTGTTTCATTTCCTTTCGAGGTTAGGCTCCTCCGCCCTCCTTTATAAGGGCTAGGCTGGTTGTCCCCCTCAAGCTTGTATTATTTTCTTATTTTAATAAAATCTAGCAGGGTGCCGCCCCTGTTTCTTTTTTTAAAAAAAGACGAAAATTGAATTGAAAATCCCAACTATATTATGCTGCAGCATAATATAGTTGATGAAAATTGACGAGGAAAAAGAACAAGATATTGCTCAAAGCTGAAGATCGACAGGATGAAGAGGAAAGAGGGTATGAAGTTATGGTGGTGGATTAATCGAATCCAGGTAGAAATACACAAATGTTCTTCACCACCTAACCTTCGCATTCTCTTCCATTCCATCCCTGTGAATTCTAGTCAAAAAATTCTCTTATGCAGGAATTTTATGAACAATTTCTAAAAAATGGACTTTAGGGGTTGAAAAAAAGAACGATTGACCGGAGGGGTTATAAACTTGAGAAAGGGGACCGACTCGCAGTTATTTTTTAAAAAGAGATAATTGCGACCCGGTACCGTTTTCTGAAATTATAACCGCTTAAGTACCCTTTTTTAAACCACAAAAGTCCATTTTCATAAATTTGTTCCACAAATGCCCATCGTGTAGCTTACCGACCAGCTACTTTGTCGCAATCGCCATTATCACCACCAAAAACCCCAACGGTATCAACCCTGGTATTCTCATCGGCACCCTAAATGGCCCCTTCATTGCTAGATACTTCTTTCTCAACCACACAAACGACACAAATTCCAATAACATCCCTAAACTGTACAAAAAATTTACCGACGATATTATATCCGTAAAAAGTGGTCTGTATGCTCTGTTATCTTTTGCAGAAAAGGCTCATGATTCCCAGGTTTCTTTTGATAAAGTAGGTAGGAGTCAATAAGCTATTAGATGGCCCTTTGTTCAGACAGGTTGCCAGACTGAATTGTTAATCATGTGCTGGTGAAGAAGACAACACAATATTTACAATCCAAAAGTAACGGGAAAAAAGTAAACCCAGATGGTTCCCATTTGTAAACATCGCGACCTCCGATACTCGCATCGCAACTTCTGATGCTCGCATCGAAATTGGTCAAATCAAATTGGCCATGGTTAGATCTCTCTTTATTCTTTTCCTAGATAGATGAAAGAGCTTGAAAATGGACTTCCAAAATTCGATGCTCAAAGCTTGAAAATGGACTAAGCTTGAAATCAAATGATCAAAGCACAAAAGAATTGTAGAGAGAGAAAGGGGATGGGATGATACTAACCCATTTGCAGATAAAGTCTTCTCCAGGAGAGAGATATAGAGAGAGAAAACGTTTTTGGGGATTAAAAGGTGGGGGTGACGACAGGGAGTGGAAGGGTGGATTATTAGGAATCAAATATCTTGTATCACAAATTATGTATCACTTGTGTGCCACTTTCATCTCAACCTTTGCATTTCAATTATTGAATCTCAACCGATGGTTGAGATGAAAGTAACACACAAGTGATACATAGTTTGCGGCACATGAGATTTGATTCCGGAGTATTAATGGAGAGAGAGATCACTGGTAACATTTCTATGTGAGAGAGAAAGAAAGAAAACATTTTTTGGGGGATTAAAATGTGGGGGTGACAGAGGGGAGTGGAAGGGTGGAGTATTAACGGGGAGAGAGAGAGGGAGAGAGAGAGAGATTTAAAGAAACATAAAAGAAGAAATCATGAATAAGAGGTGAGAGAGAAAAGAGAAGTAATTGAGTGGTGTTGGAAAGGGGAGTCATTAAATGAGGAGAGAGAAACATTTAATGGTAGAAAATTAAAAATAGACTAAATATTTAATTTTGTACACTGCGATGCACGATTTTTGCATTGCGATGCCCAAATTTGAGACGTTATTTTTTGTATTGCGATGCCCAAATTTGGACAGAGGTTTTTTGCGTTGTGATGCCCAAATTTTGATAGATTTTAATTGTGCATTGCGATGTCCAATTTTGGACAAGACTTTTGTACGCGCATCAATTTTTCATTAAGGGTATTTTTGTCATTTCCCCACAAAAGTATACTTTAGCGGTTTAAAACAAACATATGGGACCTCTGTGGTTATAATTTCACCAAAAGGGACCGACCTAATTATCACCCTAAAAAAAGGCAACAATGCTAGGTTTACAATTAATTATACAACTATCGCTACAACTAAACCTTAGTAAAGGGCAAAATTGTATTTCTCCAAAACACTTTTAACATTCATAAAGGCTTAGTTGTAACAATAGTTGTAGTAATATTTGTAAACCTATCATTGTTGTAGTGATTACAATTAGTTGTAAATCTAGCATTGTTGGATTAATTATACACACACACACACACACACACACACATATATATATATATAAAACCTAGGCAGTCTAAAAATAGTAAAATTTTACCAAAATTTGCCTTCCTAAAATAGTAACCCTTATTTACGACGACATTTAATGAAATCTATAATTAAATAATACAAAAACAAATATTTATAACTCCTTGAAACTAACACCTAGGAATTAAAACCACTGCATTAATTGCTCTGTCATCCAAACACACATTTTATACATACAATTGTTAGTCTTCCACTGCTGCCAAATGACCTTTAGAAAAATTATTGCGCAAAAAAAATCAATGAACTGAATCAAAAATACCCACAACTAATTTTAACTGAATGACTAATATATATATATATATATATATATATATATATATATATATATATATATATATATATATATGTGTGTGTGTTTTTTTTTTGGTCTACTTCACCAGATTCAAAGTTGTTAAAACAAATATTTTCAACGAAATCGCAAATAACCACAACTAATTATAACTAAATAAAATATTTGAATATTCTTTTGTCTATTTCATCGGATCGAAGTTATTTAAACAAATATTATGAAATAAATCAAACCCACTATTAATATTAAATATATGACTGATCAACAAAAATATATAGATTTGAAATTTTGTTGTCCATTTCATCATATTCGATATTTTAAAAACATAAAAAGTACATCTAAAATACGAATACACACGATCAATTTATAAATGACTGACATATATAAAAATAAATAACGATTTCACATAAATAAAATTTAACAAATACTTCAAGTAGCAAGAAATATATAGAATGTTAAAATCACAAAATTAAACAAATAATATTACAACATGTTTTTCTTCTAACAAAGAGGAAAGGTTTCAGCAGTGCAAAGTTACCTCTCTTTTAAAGAAAAAGATGAGTTGACCAATTAATCATATGTGAAATAATTTGTTGTTGCGTTACAAGGTTAATTTTGACAGCAGTTCTCTCTAAGAAAACCCTAGCAAAACCCTAGCCTCTTTGCCGGCAAAGCTCCATGGCTTCGGCTTCGGCTGAGGCTGCTCCGCCGGATGCGCCCCCGATCCCACCTTCGCCCTCTTCTAAGAAATCGTTCTCAGACCTTTTTTCATCCTCTTCTCCTTCCCTTGAAATCCCTACTATCCCAGCTTCGTCTTACAAGGGTGAGCCGGCTTTATGTCTCTCGCCTGATCTTGTCTCCACCCTGGCCAAACCCTTCAATCTCACGTTGGTTGGAAAGTTTTCCCATGGGCGACCATCAATGGGATCTCTTCGCAAGGAATTTCTCTCCATCGGCCTTAAAACAGTCGTATCTCTCGGACATCTAGATGTAAAGCATATCTTAATAAGAGTTACTCATGAAGCTGATTATCAGAGATTGTGGATCAAAGACCAGTGGTATTTAGGCGCCTTCCCAATGCGAGTCTTCAAATGGACTCCATATTTCCGGCCTGACGTTGAAAGTCCAATAGTGCCTGTTTGGTTCAATCTTCCCAACCTTCCTCTTCATCTCTTTCATAAGCAGACTTTGTTCTCTATTGTTGCTTTGATCGGCAGACTTCTTACCATTGATGGGCCTACGACAAATCTCTCTCGTCCTAGCGTGGCTTGGATTTGTATTGAAGTTGATTTAACTAAACCAATCCCCAAGCGATTTTGGATAGACAACGGCAATTCCATGGGTGGTTTCTGGCAAAAAATCGAGGTTGAACGTCTCCCTTTCTATTGCACGTACTGTCATTGACAAGGGCACGATAGTGATGCTTGTAAATCCTATAATAATAAGATGGCTTCAGAAGAAGAAAGACAACAGCCCGTCAAAGAACCTACTGCATCTAAGCCAAAATCCAATAATGCTTCGAGGTGGACACCTAAAAAGAATATTGTTGTTTCTGATCCAGTAGTTGCCCATAATTCCCCTCGAATATTGCTGCTGAGATTACACCTGATCCATCCCCTTCAAATAATGATAACGTTCAGGCTCATGTTGTGGATATCCCACAGAATAAAGCCACGCCAACTTTGCAATCCAGTCATGTTAATTCTACTAGTCCTACTGTGCATGCCAACAACTCCCATGATCTTCCTTCTATGCATGATCAAGATAATATTAATACTATTTCCGAAGAGGGGACGGTAAGGGCTGATTTAAATGAAGTTATTAATGATATTAATGTTATTGATTCCATGTTGAATAAGTTTCCTTCAGAAGACACCCAAGTTGATGAAGATCGGGTTGAATCAGTTCCCTCTCCTAATCGCTTTGCTGTCTTGGAAGATTTAGACGATGATCCAACTGATTTCTGTAATGCTCCAACATCTAAAGTTCCACCCAAAGCTCACAAGGTCATTCCACCAAGTGACAAGCAGACCCGTTCCAAGGCTCAGAATAAGCCCCCAGGCGATGTTTCCAACAATACTTCCCATGGCTGTTAATCTCTTATTCTGGAACGTGAGAGGCATCGGTAATGACCCAACTGTTGCTCGTTTAAAAAAACTTATCAAACTTCATCATATTTCCCTTATTGTTATTTTTGAGCCCATGATAGCTTTAGATAAAGTGCAGCTTATTGCCCGTCGTATTAACTTCAAATTTAGTGCTTCTAATAGTTGCAGCTCCATTTGGATTTTTGTTAAGGCAGCCTTCCGAAGCCAAGTTCTATTTGATTCCACGCAACACCTCACTGTACAGTTGCAGCATTTTTCATGGCCTTCAGCCGCTATTTTTACCTGTGTATATGCCAAATGTTCTTCTTATGAACGGCATGATCTTTGGGCTGATTTGGTTCATCATAGTCGATCTTTTTCAGACAAGCCTTGGATGGTTGGGGGTGATTTCAATATTGTGCTGTCTCCAGAGGAAAAATCGGGTGGTAATGGTTGGGATAGAATGGGAGCTCTGGATTTTCATGCTTGTATTACTGCAGCCGGTCTCACTGATCAAGGTTATCTAGGTAGCCCTTACACATGGTGGAATAAGCAGGATGGTAATGCTCTTATTCATCAGCGTATAGACAGAGTGCTTTGTAACCAAACCTGGCTTAATCAGTTCGCTAGCACTACAGTCTCTCATTTAAACAGAACCTGCTCGGACCATTCTCCTTTGTTGGTTACTATAATTCGGGAGGAAGAGAGAAAAAAAAGTCTATTTTTCGTTTCCTTAATATTTGGACTAAACATCCTTCCTTTTCAGACACTGTTCGAGATGCTTGGAATATTGTTGTGCCAGGTCGCCCTATGGTTGCCTTTTCTATGAAGTTAAAGAATACTCGCAAAGCCATCAGTTTATGGAATAAAACTGCCTTTGGGAATGTTTTTCAGAATATAAAAAATGCAGAAGGAGAAGTCCAAGCCTTGGAAGTGTTATATGAAGAAAATAGAACTCCGGAAAATAGAGCCTCTCTTCATAGTGCCCAAGCAAACCTTCTACACTTTCTTAAGTTGGATGAAGACTACTGGAAACAAAAGGCTCGGATTAAGTGGCTGCAGGAGGGTGAAGGGAACACCAAGTTATTTCATTCGTCTGTCAAACAAACTCGTTCTAAATTACATATTCACAGCATTGTTGCTCCTGATGGTAGAGTTCTTTCTGATGACTTATCAATTAAGCAGGCTGCTGTCAATTATTTTCAGTCCCAATTGAGTGCGGAGCCTATCTCAGAGAATGATTTAATTGATCACATCCCTGCTCTGATTTCTGATGATATGAATATTAATCTCCGATCCCCTCCTTCTTTTGAGGAAGTTTATGCGACAGTTAAAGCTCTAAATGGGGAAAGTGCAGCTGGCCCAGATGGTTTTTCGGGCCATTTTTATGTGAGTTGCTGGGATATTATTGGGGGAGATTTTTTTCAGGCTGTTCTTGAATTTTTTGCGGGGTTCCCACTTCCCCGTTCCTGGTCGAGCACTTTAATTATTTCCATTCCTAAGAATGATTCTCCTTCCTCTTTTCAAGACTTTCGTCCCATCAGCTTATGCAACTTCTGCAACAAAGTCATTTCGAAAATTCTCTCTAGTCGCCTTGCGAAGATTCTGCCTTCTATCATTTCTGAAAATCAAAGCGGCTTTGTTAAAGGTAGAGAAATTCATGATAATATTGTTTTAGCCCAAGAGCTGATGACCTCAATCAAGAAGAAGGTTTATGGATCTAATATAGCCATTAAATTGGACATGACGAAGGCTTTTGACAGAGTTTCATGGTTCTTTCTCATTAAAGTTCTTCGTAAATTTGGGTTCGATGAAGTTTTTATTGATCAAGTCTGGCGTCTTGTTTCAGATAATTGGTTTTCTGTCCTGATTAATGGGGAATCTCATGGCTTTTTCCACTCTTCTAGAGGTTTAAGACAAGGTGATCCTCTCTCTCCCAGCCTCTTCATTATCTCGGCCGAAGTTCTCAGTCGCGCCTTGAATGCTCTTCACCAATCTTCAAAATACTGCAGTTATTCTACTTCTAGCGGGTGTCCTATTATCTCCCATCTTTCCTTCGCAGACGATATTCTTATCTTTTGCAATGGTGCTGGGCCTTCGTTAAATAAACATCGCCTCACTTTGTCCCTTTATGAGGACTGTTCATGCCAAAAAATAAACTCTTCCAAGAGCTGTTTTGTTTCTAGTCCTGATCTTCCAGCAAGTCGGAAGTCTGCTATTGCGCGCAAGTTGGGGTATTCTTGGAAACCTTTCCCTCTTACTTATTTGGGTTGTCCGCTTTATGTCGGAAAGTGTCTAAGAAAATATTTAGACCCCATTCTTCTTAAGATTCGGAACAGAATCAGCAGCTGGTTTGGTAATCTTCTTTCGGCTGCAGCTCGTATCATTTTAATTAACCATGTTCTTCATTCTATGGTTACTTATCAGCTAGCTACTTTGAACCCTCCGGCTGGAGTTGTCAAACAGATTGAGGCTTTATTCTCTAATTTCTTTTGGGGGCAAATTGAGAATAAACGGCGAACTCATTGGATTGCTTGGTCTTCGTGCTGCACGCCATCTATGGAAGGAGGTTTGGGAATCAGATCTTTAACAGGAATCATCAAGGCCTATTCTCTTAATCTCTGGTGGAATTTTCGGACAAAGAATAATCTTTGGTCTCGCTTTCTTCAGGCGAAATATTGTTCTCGTTTTCATCCCTATACTGCTCCGTCTCAGGGATCTCATGTCTGGCAGCGTATGATCAGCCTTCGTCCTATTGCTGAATAGTTTATTTCTTGGGAGATTGGTCACCGCAATTGTTCTATATGGCATGATTCTTGGCTTCCTGGTATCTCGCTCACAAAGCCGCCTGACTGCCCATTTGATCAGGTTCACGAGCTGTTTATTTCAAGCGCTCAGATTCTATATTCAACCTCAGATTTTCTGCCCTCTTCGGCCATCCGGTTAATTCATTCTCGACAGATTTGTTTGTCCTCTCAACCTGATTCGGCTTCTTGGTCTGCCACTTCCAATGGTCGTTTTAGCCTGAGATCAGCTTGGGATATTATCAGAACTCCTCAACCCTCCCTCTTGTCAGCTAAATACATTTGGTATAAACATCTGTCGCGTCGGATCAGTGTATTTCTTTGGAAACTGTTTCAGAATAAGCTTCCTATCGACGAAGCTCTTTCTGCGAAAGGTTTCTCTTTAGCTTCCAAATGTGCATGTTGTCCTTCCGGCTATGCTGAAACTTTCTCCCATGTTTTTATGTCCAGTCCCACTACTTTTGAAGTTTGGCGTTTCTTTAGTTCTGCTTGTGGCATCAAAACTTATTTGCTATCAATCCCTCAAGCATGCTTTTCTTGGTGGTTGTCTGCTAAAGCTAAGGCTTCCCATTATATTTTGCCTTCTCTCATTCTCTGGCATCTTTGGAAGCATCGTAATGGTGCTCTTTATGAGAACTCTATCCTCCCGGCCTCCAAAGTCATTATTCTCATCAGTCAGGATCTCAACTCGCATCTTAAGGCTGCAAATTGTCTTTCTAGCTTTCCTAGATCTTTATCTCTGTTTTAATGGCTTTTATTTTTTTGGTTTAGGGAGTTAGCTCTTTTTGTATGGCTCAAAGCCTTTTCTTTCCGAGGTACAGGCTCCTTAGTCCTCCCATATATAAGGGCAAAGCTGGTTGTCCCCCTCAAGTTTGTATTTTTATTCTTTTATTAATAAAATCTCGCAGGGTGCCGCCCCTGCTTCTCTAAAAAAAAAAAATTTGTTGTTGCGTTCAAAAAGTAGTCAGATTTATTTCAAATTGTAGAGTGCCCAAATTTTCTCACTTGAAAAGCTATCTAGATGATCCCCCTTTATAAAGTTCTAGATTTTCGAGGATAAAGAAAGAAGAGAGGGATAATGAGTAAAGGAAGTGAAAGAAGAAAAACTAAAATGGGAGTTGGTTCGTGGGCAAAGATAAGGTGAGTTAATACTTTGTTTTTTCTTCGGTAAGAGGGCAAGACTGCCGGAATAGATATCAAGACAAAAGGTAGCCAAGTCAAGGGTTTATGAGACACACACACACACACACACACACATATATATATATATGTGTGCACAAAAATGATGTCCTTTTATTATCGGTGAGTCGGGCAGAGTAAACATGCCAAGAGATGAAATTTGTCTTTTTAATTGTTATTGATTATTGATATTGAAATGAGCTCTAAATGAGCTTAAATCGTTACAAATAGAATAATTTGAGTCAACAATTGAATTTGTTTAGTATAAGTTTCGTCATTTAATTAATATGTGTTGAGTTACGGACACGCCGGACCCATTTATATTGTTAGCCTTTTAGAGGTTGGAATAGAAAATGGTGAAATTTGGGTCGGTCTCTTTTGAAAGGTGTTCAACTATTATGTTTTTATAACCAAAAAAAGCACTCTTAGTGTGAAAGGACAAATATACACTTAATGAATCAGACACGCTTGCGGTAAGCATCAGTTCCAGCATTGCCATGCAGGATTTTGATGTATAATTTTGTGCATCGCGATTCATGATTTTTCTATCATACATCGCGATGCATGATTCAAAATTGTGTAATTGTCATTCATATTTCACAGCAGTGCATCGCGATTCTAAATCGATGCCTCACGATCCAAACTGGTTCATTTCTAATTCAATGTGATGCATTGTAATTCCCAATTGATGCATCACGAGTCCAAAATTGATGTATCGCTACTGAAATTCAACACCGTGATAAACTTTTTTGTATTTACATTTTAACTATTTATTTGATTGTCATAAATTGCATTTATTCTAATTTATTTATTTTATTACTATTAATCAATTGACACATATATATTTTTCTTTATTTTCATAATAATTTTGATGTAATTTTAATTAATTTGAAATTTGATAATAAAAGTTTAATCGAATGATATTTGGCTATTCATTGAAGTAATCTCTTCTTCTTTTAGTTTTGTTTTTCGTCTTCATTTTGCTTGATTATAATTTGAATGACAATAATTTAATTTAAAAATAGATATTCTCAGTGCGTTTAACGCACGGGAAGAAGACTAGTTATAGATTTTAGTAGGAATAACTTTCAACACAAACACATTCCAAATCGTCATTTTCTTTAAAAGAATTTTTACATGGTAGTAGAATGAAAAAAGACCAAAAAAGAACAAATTAACATTATAAAAATAAGAAAAGATGAAATATGGCTCAATTGAGTAGGTTTCACTTTACATTTTGCCTTGATCTTGAAACAATTAAGGCTTAGATTGCCCTTAGATTTTTACGGTTCTTTTTTGCTGCCAAAATTGGATGGCGTTCACATAAATCTTTTTGTTCTCCTTTAATTCGTAAGTTTGTGAATATTGTCAACATTTATGGTTGATTTGATAACATTAGAGGCTTCAATGTAAATAAATACAATTAAGCCCTTAACTTTTATACCAAATGGTGTGGAAATATAGATGCTACCGTATAGAACTAAAATATTAGCCTTCAAAAAACTACCCAAAAATTTTGTGCAATACCAAAAAATAAAAAGAGTGTTGAAGCAAAATAACAAAGGAGTGACAATCTTACAACATAGTCAAAACTTATTGTTTTCTCATTTTTCCAAGGGAAAGTACCCTATTAAATGTGACACTTGAACTAATTTTACTAAACAATAAACTCTTATAAAACAAATTTTGCACTAAGTAAGAAATATAGAATGAAATTTTCTTAATTATTCAAATCGGATAGTAAGAGGATGGTATCTATTGCCTCCATCATGAATCTCTTAAGAACAAAGATAGAAAATATTGGGCAGCTGTAGTCATTCTCTACAACACAAAAACCATTGACTATGTTCCTTGCAAGCAATGCAATTGCAAAAATAAAAATTTATACCGCAGCTTATAGTAATTACAACAATTATCGTATAAACCTATACTCAAATGAGAAGATGCAGCATTGGATTGGTCAATGTTAGTTACCATTTCCATAACTTTGTTCTCTTCTTCAGCCTCATTTTCATCAATTTCCACATGTTTTACTTGTCCTATATTTACAAAAACATAGTTAAGGGAACAAAATCGTTAGAAAAACACAACAACAAAAAAAGAAGAAGATAAAACCATATCAGAAAAAAGAGTCATTCAATTCTATTGAATAATGGAAAAGAAGAATATCATTAATCATGGAAACAAAGTAAAAACATTTTGCGGCAATCCAAATTCACGCACAGGCGCGCCCACACACACAACACGTAGAACCGAAGCAAACTGGTTCAATTTGCGGGAAAAAAGAACAGGAAATGTCTTCAATTCGTGATAAACTATAGCATCACAAAATCCAAAAAAACATAACTCTAAACTTTTCATGGTATCACAAAATGAAAAAAAAAAACAAAAAAAGAAAAAGAAATAAGTGATCAAGATGGGTATGTTTATAGCTTCCAAAATCAAATTCACCAAGAAATAGTGCAAAAATACTACAAACAAAAGAGTAAATGTTAATGAATAAACTTATAAAGAAGGATATCAATACTTAGATATAACCGTAATGATGAACAAAAAAGGACAATAAATAAAAATGCTTCCAAGACATCCAAACGTGATAGGTCATGTACCTCCAAATTTTGAGAACTTACATGATGAATTTTTTTTCTCTCATGAGGCTATATTGATTAAAGAGCTTAGAGGGAGGGAGGGTGGTTGTACCCATATATATTAATTAAAGAGCTTAGAGGGAGGGAGGGAGGTTATCCCTTTTATATGTTAATTAGATGTTTTAATATGAAATTGCGTAGCATATATATATATATTGATTAAAAAGATGTCGTGGATATTGAATTGGTCCTCTCACACGGATAATTCACCTTGTCGCTAAGTGGGCGAGCAAGTTGAGATAGTAAAAGTCTTTGACACCTACGAAGAGGGTACGCAAATGCCATTACATTTATCGCCTTGGCATACGGCAAGATGAGACCTTTTATAAAAGTTGACTTTATATCCCAAGAAAAAGTATGAATGTGAGATCTTAAAAGAGACACTAGAAAAGTGACTGCTTTTGAGTACTCAGGTTAGACGCCAGAAGGGCGGCTAGACTAAGGTTCGTATGGCGTTTGAGCATGACATGCCTACTTCGTGTGGGAGTTCCGCCATAGCATACACATCATACTGTATGTGACTATAATGCGACCTAAGAAAGTGATTGAATGATCCCTGCTTCATCACTGTGTGAGTTTTAGTGATCAAATACAGGTCACGATTATACCCTATGTGACTTAGAACTATATCATGAACTTGGATGTTGATGATGCTACTTTGGCATGCCGACCAACGGGCTATGCACATACAACCCTACGAAGCATTGCTGGGAAAGCAGTTAATCAATAGTGATTGATATGAGTATTTAAGGAAGATAGTATGATATACATCTCTATTTTTGTGTTTCAATGCCGTGGCGATCATATTGAACATACGGTTCAAGAGATTGATCTTGATACATAAACATGTTGAAGTTTAAGCACCGCTCTCGAGGGATTGAGGATGCTTAAATTGATGTATATATACGGTCTGGGGTGTAGACGAGTTTTGTCTTCTAACGAGGACGTTTATGCTGGTCAGATGATGATTTGATATAGCGCTCCACCCTTTATATTTCTCGTCATGTTGCACACTTCACTTCCAGTATGAAGAGGCAGTGTTTAACGGGTTTTGATGATACGATGTGGTAAGAGATGTGAGTCCATATGTGCGAGTGGGAGATGTTAGCAATTGGGCTTGTGGCCCGATTATTTACTTCCGCTCACATGGAATATATTTATATTATTAAAGGATAATTAGTTTCCTAATCCGAAGGGGTTCGGGATTGACTTAACCTAACCTACAAGAAATATGTTTTCATGATTACCCTTAGATAACGAACTTGCGGTATATATTGGTATATATAACCTTCAATTTTGAACACTCGACATAGGATGTTAGGTCTATCCTCAGATTTAAGGTCTCGATGTTGAACAAATCTAGTAATTTCTAGTCACTTAGGATTGCAAGTGAATGTTATGAATAGATCAGGATATCCATACCGCTCACAAAGAACCATAGTATCTAGATAATTCTGGACATAAACTGATGCTTCAACAAATCGTTGGAAAATTCAAATTTGATGTTAGTGAGCCAAAATTTGAAACATAAAATTAATTTATAATAGTATGTCTAAATTAGGGGCAAAAAAATAAGGCAGTGAAAATGACTTATTTGAGAATATTATCGGCGATTCGGTAGTACAATTGGAGAGAGAATCGATTATCGACCTTAATCTTATGGGCATTGGATCCAATGTTAATTTAATATCAATAACTGATTTTATCAGTAAATCAAATGTGATAACATCTATCGCAAAAAAAAAACTTATCCTAAACTAACTGTATACATCAAAATGTGATAAAAAAAATATCCTATTCTAACGTAAAATCAAACTTATCCTATCCACAATTTTAAACTTTTATTAGTAAATGACTTTATCATAAATCAAATGTGATAACATCTATCTGCAAAAAAAAATGTATCATAAATAATTTTTTAGTAATTTTTTATTTGTAAAACTTATTCTCATTTTACAGAAAGTTGACACGTGACAATCATTTTACAGAAACCCGCCACATAGCAGTAGTGACTTCCATTTTAATAATAGTTAGTTAATAGATACTTCAATTCTCTCCACTTTCTCTCTCTACGACTTGGATTCCGGCGGTGGTAACCACCGGTAAACAACTTTTAGTGCTCCATTTATTTCTCTTACTAGGTTATACCCGTGTGATGTACGGTTTTAAGATTTGTTTTGCAAAAGTTGCTTATAATAAGAGAATTTTTCAAACTCGTTTTAATTAGAATCTTTTGAACTAATCTAAATTAGGGTAAATACTGAAATTAAAATATGAATATTTAATACAATATAAAAGAAACACTTTAATTAAATAAATCTATTATTTTATGAAATTGTTGTAGAGATGGACGAGTAATATGAATTTCAAATCTACTTAATCAACTGCATTTGGATCAACTCAATTTACTTCAAGATAAAATAAAATAATAAAATCAATAGTTTCTTGAATTTATCAGAATAATTAGTAATTTAAAAATAGTTAACAACTGAATACTTTCTATCTTAAATTTAAAATAAATAAAAATTGAAATAGTAGGAAATTGAATATTTTTTAGTAACTCCTAAAGATAATTAGCTTTCTTAATTATGATATTATGTTATTATTCAAATTTGTGATTTTGTTTCAACCGAATTGTTCTGATGTAAAACTATGACTCGAACATTTTTAATTGCTAAATATACTATTGTAGAATGATTTGTAATCTTTTTATAAAGTTTAAGATTTTATTATTTGATTGCATTAAACAATTGAAAACTGTAATATTAGTCCAGTCCTGGTTCTCGTACATCTTAGGTTGGTTATGGACCTGACCAAATTATTAGTTCTCATACATGTTCTAGTTCTGAATTTTTGAGAACCAAACTATTGGTCTAATTTTGATATTCTATTTTTTTACAAAATAACTGGACCGAACCGGACCAAACTCATTGTTGTCTGACCTTCCACAAAATCCTTAACTCCCACTCCAAAAGGAAGAATTTTTGCTTTAACACACACATTCATGTTGTGCAAACATACACGTATATGCATAATGAAACCTGAGAGATTTCAAATTATGTGAAAAACATAGTTGAAAGTTCACCGGCTTGATAACAGTAAATGTCGTGTCAGTTGCTATAACAATGAGTTTGGACGCCCAATTTCTACAACCAGATATAAACAATATTATAATGTGAAGATGCACATATATAGAAGCAATCAATCCATGACCATTCATAACAAAAATTCCTATAAGAAAAAAAAAATCCCCAAGTGGCATTCCAAAGTTGCTACTAAGATAAAATGGTAGTAACAACTCAAAAGAAAACATCCTAACATTAGTCTTCCCCGATCAAGTATTGAGGTCCACTTCATAATCTATGTGTTTGAGGGGCTTCCTTTGTACCAGAGGACCTTTACCTGCAGTAAAAATTTAAACCATCGTTTCTAATTCCTATGCACCTAAAAATAAATGTCCTACATAAACATATAACTAAACAACTACAATAACAGAATATGTCAGAAACGTTATATAAATTAATCTGACTTAAATATAGATTTAGACTTGTTTGCGCACATAGCTATAAATACATAATAAAAAATTGTACACTTGTCATAAAAACTGAAAATTTCAAAGAATACTGCAAAATCATAGTATAAATCAAGTAAGAAAGTTTGGGGGAGGTTGAAGAACCTTTTATTTGTGCACACCAACACGTTTCAAATACCCGTCTTGATTGAATTTCCTTCTGAAAGTATTGTCAACATCAACATCTTGAACATATACATCAAATCTCTGACTGAAAAAGATGTGTGTATATACATAACAACACAAACACATGGATGCATGAAGATATATTGATGAAAGAAAAAGGTAAGGAATAAAACATATATTGCTGCCGGAGCTAGTTATAGTTTAGTTTGATTCGTCTATCCTCCAACAATTTTGCCCAATATGGTCTTCACTTCACACCGAAAGACGAATAACATGAATTCACTTGTGACGAAAAGACGGGGAAACAAACTTAAAACGTGTGAAGATAATAATTATTCAAGGGAAAATCTTCTCACCTTTTCTCATTCATAAACTGAATATATATATACACATCAAGACGGGGGAAACTTTGGCCGCAAGAGAAGCCCGAAACTAATGCTAATCTGCCTACAATTGAGGACCATCTAATATGCTAATCTGCTTACAATTAGGGACTGCCTAATATATGAAGATATATACCAAAGATAGGCCACAATTACACACGTGGGATATATACACACACTAACACCCCCTCTCAAGTTGGAGCATGGAGATTCGTAATGCCCAACTTGCCCAACAAATAATCAAACTGGTGTTTGCCAAGAGCCTTAGTGAGGATGTCGGCTAGTTGAAGTGAAGTCGGCATATAGTCTGTCGAAATGGTTTTGCGACGAATCTCATCACGAACGAAATGACATTCCACCTCAATGTGTTTGGTGCGTTCGTGGAACACCGGATTATGAGCCAAGTGAAGTGCAGATTTGTTATCACACAAGACATGCATCGGTGCATCATGAGTCACGCCAAGAGTGGAGAGCAAGCCCTTGAGCCATTTCAGCTCGCATGTGGTTGCAACTAAGGATCAATATTCGGCTTCGATAGAAGAACGGGAAACCGTCTGTTGCTTCTTGGTTTTCCAACAGATCGCCGGTGTTCCACGAACGCACCAAACACATTGAGGTGGACTGTCATTTCGTTCGTGATGAGATTCGTCGCAAAACCATTTCGACAGACTATATGCCGACTTCACTTCAACTAGCCGACATCCTCACTAAGGCTCTTGGCAAACACCAGTTTGATTATTTGTTGGGCAAGTTGGGCATTACGAATCTCCATGCTCCAACTTAAGAGGGGGTGTTAGTGTGTGTATATATCCCACGTGTGTAATTGTGGCCTATCTTTGGTATATATCTTCAATAGCCTTTAAATAGGCAGTACAAAACTTAACAAATGCAGAAATAATAGCAACTAATTAGAAGTGGTTCCTAAAATCAAGGCACATGAGTTTAGAAAGCAACAACTTCTAAAGACTAGGTACACAAAGACTAGATAAACAATAAACAGACTCCTACATACTAGGACAAATAGAAAAATACTAACTTTATTCAACAATATGTTAAAAATCAAAAGAAATGCAGAAGATGGCACAGATAAGTATTTGCTGATAATTTACTTCCATTAAGCAATAGCCTTTAAATAGGCAGTACAAAACTTAACAAATGCAGAAATAATAGCAACTAATTAGAAGTGGTTCCTAAAATCAAGGCACATGAGTTTAGAAAGCAACAACTTCTAAAGACTAGGTACACAAAGACTAGATAAACAATAAACAGACTCCTACATACTAGGACAAATAGAAAAATACTAACTTTATTCAACATTCCCTCCCTTGAACTGATGTGTGGACATTCAGTTCAAAGATTAGATTACCCTCCCTCAAATTTGAGTATCCTTTGAACAAACACCAAGCAGTCTTCTTAGCTTTAAAAACCTTGGAAATTTGAGGGGTTTGGTAAATATGTCTGCAACCTGATCCTCACTTCTGCAGTAAATGAGTTCAATGACTCCTTCCTTGCTGAGATCCCGCAGATAGTGATACTTTACGTCGATATGTTTGCTTCTTCCATGTAGAACAGGATTTTTAGAGAGTTTTATTGCAGAAGTATTATCACAATAAATAACAGTGGTTGAGTCTTGCTTGAAATCTAGTTCTTCAAGAATCTTCTTCAACCAAATTGCTTGACAAGCGCATGAAGTAGCTGCTACAAACTCAGCTTCAGGCGTAGATAAAGTAACAATGGGTTGCTTTGTAGATGACCATGACACTGCTCCTGAACCCAACAAAAAAGCATAACCCGAAGTACTTTTGTTGTCATCCTGATCCCCTGCATAATCACTGTCCGTAAAGCCAATCAAATCTGACCTTATGCCCTTCTCGTAGAACAACCCATAATCTTTAGTTCCTTCCAAGTACCGAAAAATTCTCTTCGCAGCCGAAAGATGCATCTCTGTTGGATTCTCCATGTATCTACTAATCAAGCTCACGAAATGCATTATATCCGCCTCGTTGCGGATAAATACATCAAGCTCCCCACAATTTGTTTGTAAAGAGTGTTGTCCACCTTGTTTCCTTCGTGATCCTTGTTTAGCTTCATCCAAAATCACCGGAGTACTCACGAGTTGCAATTATTCATCTTGAACCTGCTCAAAACTTCCCCGCACATACTTCCTTTGCGAGATAAATATACCTGATTGTGTTACCTCAATACCAAGAAAATAGTGCATCATCCCAAGATCGACATGTCGAACTCATCCATCATGGACTTCTTGAAATTTTCAAACATGGCACTATTGTTTCCTAGGTAAAAATAAGGTCATCGACATATAAACACACAATGAGCATCTTTCCTCCATCACCAGATTTAACATAAAGTGTATGTTCATAAGGACATTTTCGAAATCCCTCCTTAGAAAAATAAGCATCTATGCGACTATACCAAGCTCTCGGAGCTTGTTTTAGTCCATATAATGCCTTTTTTAATTTATACACTTTATGCTCATCTCCAATCTTAATATAACCGAGAGGTTGATCAACAAATACCTCTTCTTCCAAGTCTCCATGTAAGAAGGCAGATTTCACGTCCAACTGGAAAATAGGCCAAGAGTTTTGAGTCGCCACCGCAATCACCATTCGATTGTATCATGACGAGCAACAGGCAAAGACTTCTTTATAATCCACACCAAATTCTTGCTTATAACCTTTAGCTACCAAGCGCGCCTTGTACTTATCAACTTCGCCATTTTCTTTCAGCTTTGTCTTGTAAATCCACTTGACACCAATCGTTTTATACCCTTTTGGAAGCTCAGTTAACACCCAAGTGTTATTCCTTTCAATTGCATCAATTTCTTCATCCATTGCCTTGCACCATTTCGGTTCTTTCACAGCTTCTTCAAAAACTTTAGGATCACAATCTGAAAACAATGCAAAGTGTGTTTCAGATTCGTTAACTCCGGTGACATCATAATCAGCCATCCATGTTGGCCTCCTTCTATTACGTGCTGATCTTCGTACTTCATCAGCTTCTGAAGCAATTGGGCTTAGAACAGGTTGCTGAACTTCTTCTGTAACCTCCTTCCCATTAGTTATAGGCTGCTCCCTTCTCTCATCGTCATCAAAATCTGCTAGAATCTGAGTTGTAGCTTCAGTATCACTCCATGAATATGTTCTTTCTTCATCAAAGACCACATCGCGACTGATGACAATTTTCTTTGTGATAGGATTATAAAGCTTATAAGCTTTTGAGTGATCACTAACACCAAGAAAAATGCACTTTTCTCCCTTGTCATCCAACTTTGTTCTCTTCTGATCTGGAATGTGGGCATAAGCTATGCAACCAAAAATTCGGAAATGATCTACATCTGGTCTTCGTCCGCTCCAAGCTTCCTCCGGTGTCATATTTCGAACAGCAAGTGTAGGGCTTCTGTTCAAAATATAGATGCTCCAGTTTACAGCTTCAGGCCAAAAATTCTTTGGAACTCCACTTCTTGAAAGAATGCTTCTCACCATATTAATGATTGTACGATTCTTTCTCTCGCACACACCATTTTGCTGGGGTGTATAGGCTGTTGTGAGTTGTCTTTTGATTCCATGAGCTTCACAAAAATCTGCAAATTCTCGTGAGTTGTACTCTCCTCCACGATCAGTGCAGAGAACCTTTATCAAGCTACCAACTTCTTTTTCAACAAGAGCTTTAAAGCTTTTAAACGCTGCAAAAGAATCAGATTTCTCCTGCAAGAAATAAACCCATGTTTTTCGACTAAAATCGTCAATGAAGGTGATCAAATATCTTTTACCTCCATTTGAACATGGTTTTATTGGTCCACAAAGATCTGAATGAACCAACTCCAGTGCCTTTGTCGCTCTCCATGAATTGCCTTTCGGAAATGGATTACGGTGTTGTTTGCTAACAACACACTCTTCGCAAACATCAGTAGGGGCTGTAATTTGAGGGAGTCCTGTGACCATACCTTTATCCGTTAATGTCTTCAATCCTCCAAAACTCAAATGCCCATAGCGAAAGTGCCACAACCATGCTGAATCCTTTAATTTTGCGGAGAAACAAGAATGAGAAAAGCTGTCAATGTGAAGCGGAAACATGCGATTTGCTGTCATTTTGACTTCAGCAATCAATCCAAATTTCTCATCTTGAATTCGACACACCCCATCTTTAATAGAGATTTCATATCCCTTCTCTTGAAGTTGGCCAATGCTTAGCAAGTTGGTTTTCAAATCTGGAACAAACAACACATTAGAGATAATCTCTCTAGCATTCTCTTTAGTTTTGATTGCTACCCTTCCTTTTCCCATTACTGAGACTCTAGAATTATCGCCAAACTTCACATTATCACGATATGACTCATCTAACCAAGAAAATGCAGACTTATCTCCACACATATGATTACTACAACCTGTGTCTAAATACCATAAATCTTTATGAGTTACCTCCTTTGAATCACAAGCCATCAACAGGGACACTTCTTCATCCTCTTCTTTTTCAATAAAATTAGACTTCTCACCTTGTTCTTTCTGCGATAGCGAAGGGCACTCCGATCGGTAATGGCCATACCCGTGACATTTGTAACACTCAATGCTAGACTTGTCTGAAGGTGGTCTATGAGTTGTTGGGTGGTAGCCTCCTCTTGTTCTTCCTCTTCCTCTCGCCATTATACCGATTCTCTGGGGTTGGTGGTGCCGATGTTGATTGCCACGATCACTTCCTCCTCGGCCTCTACCTCGACCTCGTCCTCGGCCGCGTCCTCTATCTCTTTGTGATGAGTAACTTTCTGTAGAGACTTTCAATGCTTGTTCCTCTTTGTCCTGCTGCTCCTGCTTGTTTATTTTCTTCTCGTGAATCACCAAAGAGCTCTCCAATTCATCAAGTGAAAGAGTATCAATATTATTTGATTCTTCAATTGAGCATACAACAAAATTAAACTTTGCTATCAATGATCGAAGAATTTTTTCAATAATACTGATGTCTTCCAGATTTTCTCCATGGATCCTCATCTTATTGGCAATCATCAACGTTCTTCCAAAGAAATCTTTAACCGACTCACCTGACTTCATTCGCAGAGTCTCAAAATCAGTCCGCAATCCTTGAAGTTGCACCCGTTTTGCCTTCGCGTTTCCTTGATACTTCTTCTTCATAGAGTCCCAAATCTGCTTGGAGGATTCTTTGCTAAGAATCGTCTCCAGTATTGCTCTATCAATTGCTTGGAAAAAATAGTTCTTGGCTTTGAGATCCTTCAGCTTCAATGCTTCAATTTACTGTCCTCTCGTGTCCGACACCGTGTTCTGGGCTGAACTGCTACTCCAGATTCAACAACCTGCCAATACTCCTTGGATCTCAAGAAGTTCTCCATGAGCATGCTCCAGTGGTCATAGTGACCATCGAAGCGTGGAATTGCTGGTTGCACAAAGTTATCCGACATTGTGTTTGTTGCTGCTGCAAGAAGAAAAACAACTACTGTGTTTTCCTTTCCACTCAAACACTTCTCTTGGCTAAGAGAAAAATCTCACAACTCACTTTGTGTTTTACAACCAGGCTCTGATACCATATGTTAAAAATCAAAAGAAATGCAGAAGATGGCACAGATAAGTATTTGCTGATAATTTACTTCCATTAAGCAATAACCTTTAAATAGGCAGTACAAAACTTAACAAATGCAGAAATAATAGCAACTAATTAGAAGTGGTTCCTAAAATCAAGGCACATGAGTTTAGAAAGCAACAACTTCTAAAGACTAGGTACACAAAGACTAGATAAACAATAAACAGACTCCTACATACTAGGACAAATAGAAAAATACTAACTTTATTCAACAAATCTGCCTACAATTGAGGACCATCTAATATGCTAATCTGCTTACAATTAGGGACTGCCTAATATATGAAGATATATACCAAAGATAGGCCACAATTACACACGTGGGATATATACACACACTAACACCCCCTCTCAAGTTGGAGCATGGAGATTCGTAATGCCCAACTTGCCCAACAAATAATCAAACTGGTGTTTGCCAAGAGCCTTAGTGAGGATGTCGGCTAGTTGAAGTGAAGTTGGCATATAGTCTGTCGAAATGGTTTTGCGACGAATCTCATCACGAACGAAATGACAGTCCACCTCAATGTGTTTGGTGCGTTCGTGGAACACCGGATTATGAGCCAAGTGAAGTGCAGATTTGTTATCACACAAGACATGCATCGGTGCATCATGAGTCACGCCAAGAGTGGAGAGCAAGCCCTTGAGCCATTTCAGCTCGCATGTGGTTGCAACTAAGGATCAATATTCGGCTTCGATAGAAGAACGGGAAACCGTCTGTTGCTTCTTGGTTTTCCAACAGATCGGAGAGCCCCCGAGGAACACAAAATAAGATGTCAAAGATCGACGTGTCAAGGGGCAAAGTTGTCAATTGCAGAGAGGAGTCGGATTTGAGCAGAATGCCCTGTCCAGGATTGGATTTCAAATATCGAACCACACGTAACGCTGCTTCCCAATGTTCATGACGCGGTTGTTGCATGAATTGAGCAAGAATGTGCACGAAGTAAGAAAGTTCTGGACGTGTAATAGTCAAGTAAATGAGGCGGCCAATCAGACGGCGATATTTGTTCGGAGATTCCATTATCTCACCGGTGGGGAGTGCTAAATAATGATTCTGTTTAATGGGTGTGCCAGTGGGCTTGGCGCCCAACAAATCCGTCTCAAAGAGAATGTCAATCGTATATTTACGTTGACATAGAAAAATACCAGTGGAATTCCGAGCTACTTCGAGCCCCAAGAAAAATTTCAAACGCCCAAGATCTTTCATGTGAAAGCATGTTTGCAAGTGGGACTTAAATCGAGTGATAGCAACACCATTAGTACCACCAATTACCAAGTCATCGACATAGATCAAAATGGCCAGGTGTTCACCATCATGTACTAGAGTAAATAAGGAATGATCAGAAGAGGATTGTTGAAACCCATAGGCAGTGAGAGTTGCAGTCAATTTTGCAAACCAACATCTTGAGGCTTGGCGTAAGCCATAAAGGGACTTGCGAAGGCGGCAAGCCATACCAGGCTGATGACCCCCAAAACCCAGAGGGAACGTCATGTAAACTTCCTCTTCAAGATCACCATGTAGAAATGCATTGTGAACATCCATTTGGTGCAATTCCCATCCCTTTACTGTTGCCACGGCAAGAAAGGTCCGAACATTGACTAGCTTAGCTGTAGGAGCGAAGGTTTCATTGAAGTCCAAACCTTCGATCTGATGATTTCCAAAGATCACCAAACGAGCTTTATAGCGCTCAACAGAACCATCGGCATTATACTTGATTTTATAGACCCATTTGGTGCCAAGAGCCTTCTTACCCGGAGGCAATGTCTCAACAGTCCAAGTCCCATTGTCTTCCAATGCCTGAACTTCCTTGGCCATTGCATCACGCCAATGAGAATGTCTCATTGCTTCAGCGAAATGTGTGTGTTCTGTACCTGTGGAAATGGCAGCCAAAAATCTCCGATGCGATGTGGAAAACTTATCACAAGATACGTAATGTCCTATGGGATAGATCGTACCTGAGGATACCGAAGGAGATGGGTGAGTAGACGAGGAACCGAGGTGAACTGTATGTAGAACATGATCTTTCAACCGAACTGATTGGAATTTCTGCGGCTGACCGCGACCAAGAATTTCAGTTGTCGTGGGCAATTCTTGAACAGTGTCGGAATCTGGTGCTATACCCTCAATGGGTTCAACAGCAGGCATGGAAATAGGAGCGGATAGTGGAATGGAGACAGGTGGGTCATTATCCTCATTCGGAATAGAAGAATCCCAATGAACATCATCCTCAATGGGACGAACATCAAGAGAGAAAGATGAACTATTTGGATGCAGAGCCATAGTACCAAAAGGGAATTGAGTTTCAACAAAGATCACGTCTCGGGATTGAAAAAAAATTATTGTTTCCAAATCATATAAGCTCCAACCTTTCTTGCCATAGGGATAGCCAGTAAAAATACATTTCAAATTTGACCCTCTCTCGGTTAAGACTTTTAGCGTAGCAAAGGCATCCAAAAACTCGGAGATGAGTAATGGATGGTGGTTTTCCAAATAACAATTCATAGGGTGTTTTTCCGTCCAATACCGCAGTAGGAGTGCGATTGATTAAATATCTTGCGGTTAAAATACATTCGCCCCAAAATTGTATTGGTAAGTTTGCTTGAAAACGAAGTGCTCTACCTATATTTAAAATGTGCCGATGTTTTCGTTCCACTCTCCCATTTTGTTGTGGTGTGCCAACCATAGAGGTTTCGTGGACAATACCTCGCTCTTGAAAATAAGCAGTTAAACAAGTGAATTTTGTGCCATTGTCACTACGAATGGTTTTGACTTGTTTATTGAATTGGCGTTCAGTGAAAGCTAGAAATTTTTTAACGGATGTGAGGCACCTCATCTTTTCCTTTCAACAAATAAACCCATACACCGCGAGAGTAATCGTCCACAATAGTCAAGAATGACCTAGCTCCACAAAAAGCTGGCTCTCTATATGCTCCTCATAAGTCACAATGTATCAAATCAAAAATGGCATTTGCTTTATTATTACTAGAAATAAAAGGAACCCGGGTTTGCTTTGCCCGAAAACAAACATCATAATGTTCAAATTCTTTGCTCTTAATCTCGCTACCAGAATTTAACTTCTCTATAATTCGCATAGAAGGATGCCCTAACCTTCTGTGCCACAACTCTGCATTCTGCACGCCACTTAACTTGTGCACGCGAACCGGTAAATCATCCTTGACGACATACAGTCCCTCGTGTTCTTCACCCACTCCAATCAGCATCCTCGAAGTGCGGTCATGTATAACACATAAACGATCAGTGAATTTCATAATATATTCTTTGTCACGAGCCAACTGAGAAACAAAGATCATATTGCAATTTATTTTAGGCACTAATAAAACTGCTTTAAGGAATAATTTCCCCAACACCACAGTCCCTTCCTTTGTTGTCGTAACCCGTTCCCCATTTGGCATCCAAACTGGACACGGGGGAATATCTCTCAAATTAGAGAAACACTCAATAGCACCAGTCATGTGATGCGTTGCCCCTGTATCGAATATCCATTGCAATTTTGTCTTACCAGAAAGCCTTGTATTTGCACTGGATTTGTGAGAATTCCAAAGCGTCTTCAGCGTTGTCCAATCTTCAACGCTTAAGTCTTCCAAGCCTGCTTTGTCTGCGTCTCCAAGTCCAGCAACCTCTGCGGTGTTTCCCATTGTTTGTGCTGCATTAACACGTGCTGCTGCTCCCTTTCCACGACCTTGCTGTCCATTGCGCTCTCTGCCACGACCCTGTTGTCCAGCTCCCCACCATTCTGGATAACCATGCAGTTTATAGCATGTTTCAATGTTGTGTCCAGGTTTGTGACAATGAGAACACGCAACCATTTCTTCTTTTCGATCCCCTCCTGGAAACTTCATCCCGCCGGTTTTTATTGCAAAACTCATTGGGTCAGATCGTTCCAGCACTCCCTTGGTCATTGTTTTCACTTGCTCCTGCTCTGTCACTCGTGAGTAAACACAGTACATATTTGGGAGTGGATCCGTGGCAATGATGTTAGAACAAACTGTGTTATAAGGCGATTCATCAATTCCCATTAAGAATTGATGAACACGCTCCTCCTCGCTCCTTTTCTCTAGCTTAGCATTTAAATTGCATTTGCACCCATTGCACGTACACTTGGGCATTTGATCATAATCAGTCAAATCATCCCAAATCTTCTTGATTCTCGCATAATAGCCCATTACTGTATCGCCATTCTGCTTACAGTTTGAAACCTCTGTTTTCAATTGATGCACCCACGCACCATTACGAACAGAGAACCGCTGTTGAATGTCATTCCATAATTCTCTTGACGTGTCCCTGTATGAAATCGTAGATCGCAGTGTCGGTTCAATTGTGTTAAATATCCATGAAATTATCATGGAGTTCACCGTTCCCCAGTCTTCGATTTCATCTGAACCTTCTGCAGGTTCATCGATTGTGCCGTCGATGAAACCCATCTTCTTCTTCGCCCTTAACGACGTTCTTATCGCCTTCGCCCATTCTTCATAGTTTGGTCCCTTCAACTGGGTATGAGTAATCAGAATCTCAGGATGGTCATTCGGAGAGAGTGCAAACGGAGAGATGGGTTTCTTTCCATCCTTAGTACCGATGCCTTCAACAGCACTCATCGTTACAAATCGTTAGGTACGATTTGCTTTGATACCATGTGAAGATAATAATTATTCAAGGGAAAATCTTCTCACCTTTTCTCATTCATAGACTGAATATATATATACATCAAGACGGGGAAAACTTTGGCCGCAAGAGAAGCCCGAAACTAATGCTAATCTGCCTACAATTGAGGACCATCTAATATGCTAATCTGCTTACAATTAGGGACTGCCTAATATATGAAGATATATACCAAAGATAGGCCACAATTACACACGTGGGATATATACACACACTAACAAAACGTGACAATATTTTGCTTGTTAAAATAGCTCCATAGTATTTGTAACAATCTAAAGTGAGAAAATATTCATCATCTAAATATTCAAATGAGCTTTCGTATCTAAATCCTTATCCTAAATCCCAAATCTATAAAAAAGAAATAAAATAAAAATCAAATGTAATAAAAACTTTTATCAGTATTTTTTTCTGTAAAACTTTGAAATCAAATGTGATAAAATATATCAACGAACAACTTATCATAAAATAACAATAATATTTATCATAAACTAACTATAAAAAAGTAACAGTAATTTTGTATCTATAAAACTTTTATCAGTAACTTGTGACACGTGGAAACATAAAATTATTTTTAAAAAAATTTCATTTCACAGGAAGCCGCCATGTGACAATAACGGGTTCTGTTTTAGTTATAATTAATAGATAAATTTAAAATTGGTGAGGAGCACTATGGTTGTGCCACCTCACCCCCTTTTGTTAAATCTCAATTGTGAAGGCATGACTCTTGAATACATGAATACTCTTTGTTTTCCAACCATTAACTAATAGTAATACTTAAAACTAATTAATATAATAAGGGGTATTAATCTCTTCTACTGTTAATAGTAGAAGTCTTATATATATATAAAATTACAATCAACATTACTATCAAACTAATGTGAGATATAACTCATCTATTGGTAATAAAATGTGAGATTTTAAATCTAATGAATTTTAAACCCAAAATCAATTTATAACCAATGTAAAATACATCTCTACTAATATTACTAATAGAAGATATGCATCTTATATTGTTTAGAAAGATATGTTAGTTTTAAAAGTCTTATATTAAAAATTTCTACTCTTATTGCCAATAAAAAAAATGTATCTCACATTATTTAAAATGAAATGTTGATTTAAAAAGTTTTTATATTAAAGACTTATTATTACAAATAGAATAGATACACGTATCTCACATTGGTTAGAAATTGATGCTGGTTTTAAAATTTTTATTATTACCAATATAAGAGGTGTATCATACATTGGTTGGAAAATGATGTTGGTTTTCAAAGTCTTTAGATAGAAGACTTCTACAATTATTACCAATAGACGATGTATATCTCACATTGGTTAGAAAATGATATCCATTTTAATTTTAGATAAAAGACGTTTACTATTATTAGCAATAGAAGAGATATATTTTACATTTGTTAGAAATAAATATTGGTTATTAATACTAATAAAAGAGATATATCCTACATTGGCTAAAAAGTTATATTAGTTTTAAAATTATTTAGATAAAAGACTTATATTTTATCATTAATAGAGGAGGAGATATGTTGGTTTTAAAAGTATATCATTATTACCTATAGAATAGAAGTATTTTACATTGGTTAGAAAAATGATATTGGTTTAAAAAGTTTTTAAATCATATATCTCACATTGGTTATGAAGAGATGTAACCACATTATTTAGAAATGAGTATTTGTTATACAAGTCATTAGATCATGAAATTTTTATATTTTTACCAATATAAAGATGTATCTTACATTGTTTAGAAAGATATGTTGGTTTAAAAGTCTTTAAATAAAAAACTACTATTATTACTAATAGAAGATATGTATCTCACATTTGTTATAAATTGATATTGATTTTAAAATACTACTAGATCTTCAAGCTCGTGCCTATGACACGTTGTCAGTATATCTGATTTCATCAATTGAAAAGACAACACCTAAATAGAAGGTGCGATTTAAAAAAAAATATTACAGTTGAGGGATACATTGCTTCAAATGATAATTGATGGATTAATGTTTTATAAGGGGTGACTGTTCAGAAAATTAATCGTAGGATGTGACTTTGTAATGTGAAGATAAAATATAGGGAGAAGAAAAATGGGTAACTGCTCATAATATTAATTGTAGGGAGTGACTTGTAATAGGGAAAGAAAAAATAGAGAGTTAAAAATGGATAACTACTCACACATGTGAATGTGAGAGTGAATCTCAACCGTTAAATTTTTAAAGATAATTTAATTTCAATCTCTGAATAGTTCTAGTCAATTACCTAATTGTTTTATAATATAGATTATTATCAATAGAAAATATGTATACCACATGGTTAGAAAGTGATGTTGGTTTTAAAAGTTTTTAGATAAAACACATAAACTTTTGGTCAAAATATAAATAACTCCCCAAATATCCACTAAATCCCAAAGTGCATTCCAACCTATTTTTTTCCATAATGCCACATGACGTTACCTTTTATCTCACTTTTCCCCCTGACCAATACGGACGTTACATTTTTCTCACTTGTTTTGTACTTATTAATTAGATGGTAGGGGGCAAAGTAAGACAAAAGGTAATGTCATGTGGCATTATGAGAAAAAAAAAATTAGGTTGAAGCGCACTTTGAGATTGAGCAAATACTTTGGGAGGTAATTATATTTTGGCCTAAACTTTTATTACCAATAGAAATAGAAAACAAGTATCTCACAATGTTTAAAAATGAATAATGGTTTTAAAAGTTTTTAACAAAAAGACTTATACTATTATTATCAAGTTAAATGTTAGTTTTAAAAGTCTTTAGATAAAATATTTTTACTTTTATTACCAATAGAGAATATGTATCTCACGTTAGTTAGAAAATTATATTGATTTTAAAAATATTTAGGAAAAAACATTTAATATTAGCAACATTAGAAGAAATTAAATTATTATAATCATTGAAAAGTTTAACAATCCAATTATAATGTTCAAAAGTTATATTATTACTATAAAAAAATTTATCCCACGTTAACTACTCCATCTGTTTTCAAAATATTGTCCACTTTGACCCGACGAACCATTTAAGAAAAAATAATTGATTGTATTATAAATATTTGTAAAATATGTGGTTTTCTTTAATACCACTGAGTATGTGGTCATAATTAAAGTATGTAGAAAAGTAATGATAAAGTGATAAAAATATTTTTCCTAAAAGGGAAAGTTTTAAAAAATGACAATTACTCCCTCCATCCTAGATTAATGTTCCTTACTTTGTATTTTGGGATGTCTCAAGACTCTCAACTAATGTTCTTAAAGACTGTAAAATTTTTCTACTATTTTTCCCAACATATCCCTTCATTTAATACTATCATTATTGCACATTCTAGAGAGAATGAGTGTAATGAGTATATAATTAATGAAAGAGAGAGTGTATATAATGAGTATTATCTTCACAATCTATACATATATAAAAGGAGATGAGCAAGATTTTGAAAGTTGCCGCCAGAAGTGACTTTCCAAATTTATAAACACTTCTAATTTATATATAAACCCCTTTTTACATTGAAAATTGAAAAATATAAAATGTCATTATCATGGTTGATTGGATAAATGATTCCAAAACCTCTTCACATTCTTATTTAGTATATTAAGAAAAATATGCATAATAAAAACATAAGAGATAACAAAACCAAGTTTTTTTTGTTAATTTCTTTGCATCAATATCCAGGCTAAAAAAATAAATATGGAATAAAACAACGATTTTGAAACTTAATCATATACACACACTTTGAAGTAAAACTAATTCACATACAATCAATTAATAATAATACTAAGATCTGACAATTTTTTCTCTATTTCATCATAACAAAAGTTATTATTGTAAAAAAAATCTATAAATCGATATAAGGCCAATTTTTTGAGACAGCTAGCTACATGTAGAAAAAAAATGAAAACCTGATAATTTATGATTTTTTAGTTACTTATACATGTTAAAAAATGCAGACATAAAAAAAGTGTTGATGATGAAATTAATCAACATTCAGATCGAATTTGTTTGTTAGTTGAACTAAATCACGAATTAAAATTAATAAACGAGTTTTGAAGTTAAACATAGTTTTTGAAATATTTTTGGAAATATGAACATACTAACAAGTTTCTGGTAAGTCGGTGGTCATAGCTTCCGTTGCCGGACTTTTTTTAGGTGAGCACCTTGAGGTTTGTCATCGTTGCAAAAAATGCGTAATTTTTTTTTGCAATGTGTGGTGAAACTAGGGTAAAAGTGTTTTCTTTTCATTTATATACATCAACTAAACACAGCGTGGTTTTATGAGTGTTTACCGGGTCGCGGTCCAAAAGTTATCCATAGCACGGTTTAAACCAAATTTTTCGATGTCTATCCATCAATCGTTTGAATTTTTGATTCATTTTCCTTGACCCATCTCCTACATTTTATTTCCTTGGTTATATATTATTTTAATTATTTTTTCTTTATGTCTGATTTTTAAATTGAACCAAAATACTTGAATTATTTGTAAAAATTACCAATTTTGAAAAGTGTAGTTTTTAAGGTTTTATGACAAAACATGTTAGTATATCACAAACAATTTGCCCTTTGTCTGATAATATATGCGTTATCAATTTTTTTTAAACATTAATGTAACTTTTATTTATATATATTTATTTGTATATATTTTATTATCATTTTTTAATACGGAAAACAAATAAGTGAATTTAAATTTTGTTGAGACTCCATAGTAGAGAATAAGAGAAAGTGAACCTCAATTCCTTGTTTAGAATAGAATTGTGGGCTTAAATGTAAATTTTATTGTTTATATCCAGAAAAAAATATTAGAATTTGAATTGAACGGAAATTCTTAATATTTTTATTCTATAAATTGATTTTTTTATCCAAAGGTAAAACATTTTTAAACCTAAAGACTATTGATTTTCATTAATTTTTTTATTTCTATTAATTTGCTTATACGTTTAGATTTTTAATTGAACTCTACATGAGAGCCAAACAAAATAATCTTAATTTTAATGTTACAAAATTATGATATTCAACTCTACACATTGAACTCATAATCTTTATGTTGTAATCATTTGTGTATTTTATTAGCACTAAAGTTTTAACTATTGTATTGATATGAATATAGGCTTTGTGCAACGCACGAGTGCTTTGATTATAATTTTATATGATTAACTTCAATTTTTATTGTACAAAGTAAATTGTTCTGGTCAAGGACATGCCACTTGATATCAATTTAAAGATATGTTAAAAAAGTTATTGTTTTTATTAACATAATTTTCTATAATTTGTTTTATATGCATATTGAACTCGTGATTTTTCATATAATTATTTGGTTATATGGTTATCATTCAAAAATTATATTGTTTTATTTATATCAATATTGAACCGTGAATTACACGGTTGTGTCGTAGTATATATAAAAACAGAAGTGCATAATTTTTAGAAATTTCCCGCCAAAACTCACTTTTCAAAAATGGAATCACTTAAGTTCTGTTTATGTCAATTTTTTATTTTTTTTGAAATTGAATTTGAGAAATGTCATTTAATGACGTTGACATAAACTATTACAATTGAGTTTACTTTTTTTTTATTTGGAGAATTAAATTCGAAAAAGACATGTAAATGGCATATAACTAATTATATACCAAAGTCATATAACAATTAAATATTACACAAAAATAAAGTATAAATCAAATTTCTAGGCAAGCTATTCATAAGTCAGACATAGTCCATGTGCATATATCTAATTACAAACAAAAGCAATATATAAAAATAATTCGTAAAAATGGTATTTATTCAAAAATATTGAATAACTTAGTATTATTATAAATAAAAAAATAGGTAAATAAAAATACTTATGATTATTTTTAATAGATCTTGAAATACAGTTCTATAATATTAAAAAAAAATAAAAAATACTCATGGGCCTGACTTTGTTTGAGTTTTTAGTTTGTGTCCGTCTTAGTTTAAATTATCACTAGATTTTGTGTCCGTGCTTATGACACGGTGTCAATATGGAACTTATTCAATGTATGAAGTGAACAGTATGTAAATTAATTGATATATGCTTGAGATTTTGTAAATATCAGATGAATGCACACTACACAACTGAAAAGAAGACAAAACTCAATAAACTAAACAAAAAAAATACATTTTATGATGGTCCATTACAAATAAGTAAGAATATCAAGAACTTTATGTCATGTTCAAATTAGAGTGACATTTTCTTTTCTTTTTTTTGTTAATTATTTATGTAATTGAAAATTGAAATGTAATATATAAGTTATGTTGTTGAAAGAGATACATGTTTTTTTTGTGGTTTCAATTAAATAGTCATATAAAAATTAAGATGTAATTTTTTTTAATTACATCACATCGATGAATAATACATATTCTGAAATCTCAAACTGTGAGTTAAATTTGAATGATACATAATCGTGAATATTTCAATTGAATTACATATTCTGAAATCTCAAAATGTGAGTTAAATTTGAAGGTTGAAACTTAAATAATATTGTTTCGTAACATAGTATATTCACTTGAGTTATGCAATGACACGAAATTAATTGTTATAAGGCTGAGAAACCATGTTTTAGAAGGTTGAGTTCTTTCAAAGGGCAATTCTAATGGTACTCTTTTGATTCCAAGAATGTCACTGATATTATTTGATCTTATAATTTCTTTCAAATTCCAGATAAAATATTTTTTGTTGATTATGTCTTACGCAATGTCTATAAATAAAAATTTGGTAAGTCATTGTCTAATATAAGACTCAATTTGAAAATATGTTTTTGCTTATCATAAGTTGTATGTAGCTTTGTCTAGAGTTACTATGTGATATTTATAGTTGCAATAATCATACATGTTGAACGAAAATTATTGTATCTAAAAAGTATTCAAAAATTTATATTATTTTTTTCAAATTTATATGATTTTCTATATTTAATTTTAATGTTTATTATTTTTTGTTTATTTTGCTAATATTAAAAAAATAATTACATAGTATATAATTTTATACACATGTACAATCAGTGCAACGCACGAGTGCATCACTAGTCTATATTATAAAAAAGTTCATGGTCTAACTGACGGATCTGATCGAATTGTATAAACACAACTGACGATCCAGATTGATTGTAAGTTATAAATGAACCTCTCAATTATGATTGTTTGAATTACCCCACTACAATTACATCTACTATCTTCAGTTGTGGGTTTTATTTGAATTATCCCGTCAGTTATGGACTTTGTTTATCCCGATTATTTATTAAACATGCATACTGATATATTTTATAACTCATCATTAATTATACATTTTAATCCTTGTGTTTTCCTTAGGAATATTTATCCGGGACATGGTGGTGTGCTGTATTTAAGAATGGAAAGGGGTACAAAATTTCAAGTGGGTACAATTTTAGAAACATGTTTTCATCTAGGACCATCAATTTTTTGGATATTTCATGTAACTACAAATTGATTGCCAAATGACAAAAATTCTATTAATGAAGATTCAGCCTAAAAAAATCAAAAAAGCTGATGCCAAAAATCAACCTGATGTCAAGCATCAGAAATCAACCTAATGCCAAAATCGATCTCATAAATCAACCCGATGCCAAAATCAACTCGATGCCGACATCGAATCAACCCCGATGCCGCATCGAACCTTGTGAAGTTTGTGCAGCTACTGTACAAATTGCTCTTCTGCCAGATCTTGTATTGCAAAACCATAAACAAGATGAAGATTTCGGATGCTTCCCAATCCCCATCCCAACAACTCATACACGAGTTTAAGTCAATTAAAACATATTCAAACAAGCACACACATAAAACCAAGAGAAAAAAGGGGGGGGGGGTCTATAAAGCGAGGGCGGCATTTTCACAAACACATAAAACCCTTTTCCCCCAAACTTCTTATCTACTCATCTCTGAAAAACAAAGAACAAAAAAATACTTCCCGCAGAGCCAGCAGTTGATTTGCTAGAAATGGCATTGTCTTTGGGAATTTTCTCCACTTTCTTAGCTGCCGATTCTTCGCCGTTGGCGAAGCCATCTTCGTCTTTGCGAGTTCTTGCCCCTACATTGCAACCTTCTCTTGGTAACGTTCGCACTACGCGCAAAATGACTTGTATCGTCGCTGCATCCGGTTGAGCAAGGAGTCGTTATTAAACAGCCGGAACCCAGAAGACCCTTGGACATGAGAGAAGTCCGCCCAGAAGGAATCTCGTACGGTTGGAGTAGGAGCTTGAACCGCAGCGAGAGAGGAGCTGGGGCGAACAATGGTGGAGGTGTTGGTGCGGGAGGTGGAGGTGATGGAGGAGGGTGGCCGAGTCGGAGGTGGAACCGACCGAAAAGAGTTGCCGGAGGCGTGAGTGATGATGGAGGAGAGGAGGGAGTTGGATCTGTTAAGATATCTTTGTAGGCTTGCAATTTTGTTTGTTTTGAGAGTTTGATCGTAACTTGAACTGCCGATAACGAGAATGATCGTACACAAAGGGTAAACAAGTATTTTTGCCTAAAAATTATATCTAAAAGAAATGTATAAAAAATAAGTGGATTCATTTGAAAACATGTTTTTAAAAATATACTTCCTTGTAATTTTTTCATTTAAGGAAGTCGACCCGCCTGTAGTAATCCCAAATTTAAATGAACCAGAGTCTCAGACTGAGAAGTGAGGCGGACGTCGGCCCACGAAACTCAATCCAACCGAAACCACTCCCCGCCACTCAGCCCCCAACTGATTTTTTTCGGTAAGGAGAGAGAAACTTTTCCAATTCCAGAGAGAGAGAGAGAGAGGGAATGGCGTTGAGACTGTTACCTCGCACACTGTCTTCCTCTCAATCGAAGCTCACGAACGTCTTTCGTTACTCTAAATCATTCGATAAGTTGCATCAATGGCGGACGTCTAAAGGGAATATAACTGTAATATTCTCTCGTCCAGGAAACGCTGTGAGGGCGTGCGCAACAAAGCTGGAGGAAATGAATGTATCGAGTGGCACAGAATCCGAGTGGGGCAAAGTGTCTGCCGTTTTATTTGATATGGACGGAGTGCTTTGCAACAGCGAAACTCTGTCGAGATTGGCCGCCGTCGACGTGTTTGCTGAAATGGGCGTTCAAGTCACCGTTGACGACTTTATCCCTTTCATGGGCACCGGTATACTCTCTCTCTCAACTTCAATTATACTACTGGTATTTCTCTAGTTATGCCATGTTCACTCTCCCTTTGTTAAAAAATGAGTATCCATTTTTAAAATCTTATTGTCACGAAATGAGTATTTATTTTTGGCATAAACTTAGGTGAGATGGTATTGAAAGTATTTTATGTAAGAGTCGTCCTCTTAAGCCAATTTGTGTTGGTGGGTTGAGTTGGGAGATAGCGTGGATATGTAAGAAGGTGTCACCGGAGACCTGCTCTTTACTTTTATATAAGTTTATTTCACCTTTGACACCTTTCATAACCTAGACTTGACTTGCATTTATTACGTGGACACTAATGACTTCAACGCACATGTGTTACTAAAATGACTCAAAAGTCAATTTTCCTAATTTTAGTGAAAATTTGATAAAAGGACAAAACTTTTCCGGGACGAAGGGAGCGTATCATTATTCATTTGTATTAGAATGGCTCTTTTACTCTGATGATTTTCAAGTAATCATGGATTGCAATGCTTTGCTTTCTAGATTCTTTTCTTAATACGAGTGATATTTTGGAGAAAACATTTTACTCGAAATTAATGGAATCTTAGTCTCCTATCTACGCGACCATGAAAGTTTTATCACTTCCTTAGTAGTTCCTTGATGTATACTTTTGCTCGTGATGGTTAATTTGGATCCATAATTTTGTTTTCCCTTGATGTCACTGAATTTGGTCAAGTCCGTTCATCTATGCTCATTTGTGGTGCCCATTAAATGGCGGAGGAAATAAAGTGTGTATCCAAACTGTCTACGTGGAGAGTTTTGTGTTGTTTTTTCAGAGTTCATGAATTTCTTAAGCCTTCTGTGTATGGGAATCCTAGTTCCTTTGTTTCCAGTGGAAGTTGGTGAGGGAGCTTGTTCAAATGGTTTATGAATGTCAATGTGAGGAAAATCATTGTAGCATCTGCTTTATGTTATGAGGGCACATTGCTGGATTGCCCTTCAGCAAACTCCGGATGGGAAAGAGAATCGGTACTGTTCTATTTCATACACTGCCAAATCTTCCGAAATTATAGTCATATATAGTTCTTTCCTTTTTAAGCACCACTGCGGTGGTTACTCAGGCTACTCGGTATCACTACTAAGCAACCCTGCATGAACCCTTGAGAAAATTTACTCAATATGCGAGTAGGGTTAAAAACTGCCTGTCGTCAGAGGTTAAATGCATTTCTCCCTGCCATTTGAAAATGAAGGAAGAAGGGGCCACCAACCATTTACTAAGAGGGGACTAACCTTAATTTTCAAAATATGAGGATATGTACCCTTCACAAATGTTAGCTCCTCAAATTTTAAATACTCTTAAAAATTTACATGTTCTGTTTCTCAGCAGAAGTCATTACTTGAGCAAGTTACTCTGAATGATGCAATATTTGTAGCAGTGGTGGTCTAATTAAATGCAGTTAGTTGGCAGTAGGTCATTTGAAACAGACTCCAATTTTTGCAAGTCACTTTGAGGGACGAATGCAATATACATTCAGTCACCTAGTGACATCTGATTTGTTCATCTGCATTTTAGTCTAAACTCTAAACTAACTCTATAGGGTTGCTTGTGAAAGTCAACCTTTGCAATAGGAGCCCTAGGGCCAACATTGCCTATGTATGGAGGGAAAACCTTTGTTGTAAAGAAACTGCCAGGAATAAAAAGAATTCCATTTCCTAATGACAGAAACACTGAAATGTTGGTGCTGACCTTTTGTCAGTTCACATCTTAACCAACACAATATTTATGAGACCCCAGTCGTAGAAGGGTTAGATGGGGGGATCAGGTGTATGCATATATATGGCCACCTATTATCACTGGGCACCAATCATCTCTATGGACTTTTGGGTGTGTCTGTGGTGACTGCAGCCGATCTTTGTGCCTCTGGATGGGCATAGGTTGCTTCTTGGTCCTTGGGCTTGTGTCGTGATGAAGTGATGTCGAGGCACTTGAACATCATGGTGTGCATGCCATGCCCAAATAAACTGTGCAGCCTAGGTGTTACCCCTGATTCAACGAGGGGCGTCGGACATCAAGACCCACGATACCCAATTCCGGCTAGTGTTGTGCTGTATGCCTGTATCTACGTTTTCGTGTAGGCGCTGCTTAAGTTTTAGATGGCGCCTACAACCAATGGGCTCAATCTTCTTCATCGGCTTTCAGGTGGGGCTATGAAGGAGGTGTTGAGCATAGTTACATAGGTGCTCTTTGGCCAGTGGATGGTCATAGTTTTGCGGGTTAGCTCTTGGGCTTAGAGGTCATTTTATGGTTTGTGGCTTGGTTAGCTGGAACTTAGACTTCATTGATATTTCCAAATTCCGACCATGAAAGTAAATGCTTACCACGATTTGGGTGGCGATAGGGAGGTGATGTTGAGTGGGCACATGGCAAACAATCTCCGTTGCAAGTAATTATGGCTGCCTACAACATTATGTACTTCAGATGTATGCTCTCTCTTAGATAATTAGTGAAAGAGACACTTCCAGTTTATTCCTTTTTAAGTGAATAATATATATTGGCTTCCTAAGTTCATAACTGACCACTACAATTAGAAGTTTGCAGCTTCATATAATGCTTTCTTCATAACTCATAAGAACAGTCCATTGTGACCCTCACTATATAGGGGTTTAAATGGTGCGGATAACTATCAAACCACAAGTTGAACAACATTTGATCGGTTTGTGCAAAACTAAACTGAACTGAATGGTCTAAAGTATGCAAACTGAACTCAACCAAACCGAGTTTGTTTTGGCTTTGATTGGTCTGGTTTAGCTGTTCGATCTAGTGGTAGTTGGTTTGGTGGTTCAAATTTGGCTGTTTAGTGTATCAGTCTTGGAAGGATTTCCCTTCTTTTTTCCATGGTATAATGAAAACTTTCAGATTGTATAAATTTAGTTATTAAAGATTTACTACTGAAAACTAGACACATACTCAAAAAAGAAACATGTAAAAATTCAAATGAAAGCAATTCATACTACTAAATAACACAATACATCCAAACCAAAGTAAAATCAGGTAATTCTACACATAATTTTGAGTTCTACAAACAGCTACTGGAAGTCATCTTGACTTAATCTTTATCCTCAGATATCTTGTTTAGGTTATAAGGATAAAATTAACAGGTATATGTTTTTTTTGAAAGATTTGAATATTATATAAAGACTAGTTCTTTGACGGTTTGCCTGACCTTAATAAACTACAAACTGAACCAGACCATTTGTTTAATCAAGAAAATGCAGACCATGCTGAACATATATTTCAGCTAAACCAAACTAAACCGCTGGTTTTGTTGGTTTGACTTTGGGGATTTACACTCGTATCTGCTTTAACTTCCCACTTCCCACCTCCTTTGGTGAACTAGCTGAGGCTATAGAATCTTCCACTTCATTATAACTTCACCTCTCTCTTACACTATTTAGTTGGGTTATAAAAGATAAAGAGTAAATAAAGATGAAAGGGACTGCTCTCCCCCAGGTGCATAAGATTTTTTTCTCACATTTTGTGTGGAAGTAGGAAGGAAGCCGGAAAGTATTTCCTTTACTCGATTCTGGGTTCCGTTCCTTTCACTTCCCCTTCCCTCCCCAGAATCCCTCATGCAGCACAATCAGTTTTAAGCTGCCCCTGACCGTCTAAGAGTCCTTGTCCCTCCTCGTCATCTCCTCCTATCAACACATAGTATAAGATTTTTCTTGCGGGCTGCCCTTCAGATAGACTTTGATTGACCTGAACCAGTGTTAGACCTCGCTACCAGCTCTTGCCTACTTCTTGGCTGACTAGTTACTACTCTTTCATATTTTTATATATTCATTTTACATGTCAAAAAAAAAAAAAGATAAATAAATAAAAGAGCACAAAAATGAGTAGATATTACCATAGAGCTACATATTTGACCAAAAAGAGGATATACAGAATGATTTCTCTTTGCTTTGGAACTTGGTTCTCCCCAATCACATGTGAATCATTATATACTTGAAAGGAATTCATTTTGTACATTTACATTCAGCACTCGTCTTCTATGGAAAATTGCACGGAGTGGTTCTATATACTAATTGTTAATGAGGCAATAAGAACTCAGAAAGCTTTTTTAATTTTTTTAATTTATCATTATCTTTGTTTATCTCCTTAATATTTCTGACTTTTCTTTTTTAATTGTTATGCTCCTGATAATGTTCTAGGTGAAGCGAAATTTCTTGGGGGTGTTGCTTCTGTAAAGGACGTTAAGGAATTCGATCCTGAGACAGCCAAGAAGCGGTTTTTCGAGATATATCTGGAAAAGGTGATATGTATATATATATATATATATATATATATTTAGCTCTTTCCTCAATCACGATGTGCAGAGACTTTTACATACTTTGCAACTTTCAATGCTTAAGTTTAGCTGACAGCCTGACAATGAATTGTTATATTGTAGTATGCGAAACCAAATTCAGGAATCGGATTCCCTGGTGCCCTTGAACTTATTACTCAGGTATTTTAAGATCAACAATAGGAAACTGATTAATATGGTTGCTTAGCTCCGGCATTAAATTAGGCAATAATATGACGCATCTGTACAACAGTGTAAAAACAGGGGCCTGAAGGTGGCTGTTGCATCTAGTGCTGACCGAATCAAGGTTGATGCTAATTTAGCCGCTGCTGGTTTACCTTTGTCAATGTAAGCTAATGTAGCATCTGCAATTAACTTTAAATGGTTCTGTTTCAGTATATATTTTTGTTTGTTACAAGTCTCTGCAATCAGCAATGAACTGCCCCTTGCTCTGTGAACGATAGCATGACCATTAACAAGCTATACTTTTAGAAGAGGCTATTTAGAAGCATTCTTAGTTTAATTCTGGATAAAAGCTACTCATTTAGTCAAATGGTATATGTTTTGATGAAATTTGTAATGTTGGCAATGAATCCTGTTAGGAGTGTTGGAATTCTTGCGGGTTTAGAATTGGAATTATCTTGGGATTAGGATTGATGTTAGCCTATATATATGTTGTAATCGGCTTAGTTTAAAAAGAAGAAAGTGAGATAATTGAGTTAGTATTGTTTTCTCTCTTCTTCTACCTCTTTGTCTCTCTTTCTTTCTTCTTTATGTTATGATTGTTTAGTGGTGATTAACATGGTATAAAAGCCTGAAGGGGATCGAGTGAAGGATCTGTGCAAAAGGATTTGTTAGTCTTACTGAGGCAATCAAAGAGTGGGTGAGAATAGATGACTTGTATCTAGGGTTTTGTGCGTAGGTCGAGTAAAGGTCTGTTGACTGATCTGATTGCAGGGTTTTATTTTCGTTGGGCTTAGGTGACACACATTTGATGGTTCCAAGAGTTGGTTTGTTTTGATACCTGAAAACGAGCATGGAGAGGATGGCAAGCAGGAGCCGTACAGTTCCTGCGTCCTGGTAGTGCAAGCGGCGGCTGTTTGGCTTCCAGGTGTGCAGTACTGCTTGCGGTGGCTGGAAGCGTTGAGACGGGTGTGACATTTAGGAGTTGTATGGCTCATGTGGGAGCCATACGACTTGCGGTGTCCTGGTGTCATATTTCGGCTTTCCTTTTCAGTTTCAGATTCCATTTTTGCTTGGTAAGTATATATAGAACGTGTTACAAAAACCCTTGGTGCTGGAAGAAGCCTTAAAAGTTTTTTTTCCTCTTAGATCCCTCTATGTTAACTCTAGAGATCAATTGTGAGAGATCGTGTGATACACTTTGAGTGATTGAGTGATTGATTATCACCTTGCGATTCTCCTTGTTCTCTTGTTCTTTTTACAACGGATTGTTTCTCCATTGCCCGTGGCTTTTTACTCCTCTTGTTGCGGGGGGGTTCCCACATAAATTGCTGTGTTCATCTTCTTATTTCATTCTTGCATTCATTTTTCTCTACTCGATTGTTATTGTGCATTGGCATAAAATAGCAACCAATCCTAACATACTTGGTTTGGGGAGTCGAATCCTGATACAGTATGCAGGGTACATATGATGGGCAATCCCAGACGAGGGTAGGTTTGGAATAGGGAGGCGAGTCCATTGGTATTGGTCGCTGGCTGTAGAAGTCTAAATGCTGAAGTCACGCTCCGGAAAAGTGTTGTCCATGGAGCATTTTTCTGGTGCCCCAATTCTCGTTTTTTCAAGGGCTTTGATTGGTGATGTCTTGTAAAGGTTCTGACAATCATTGTGTGACTCTACGAAAGACGCGTTGCCACTGAGTTGCTGGGTTCGGCAATACAACGAAAGATGAGGAAGTTTCTTGTCTTTTGAGGATTACTACTATGGTTGATGGCAAGGGAAATATTCAGAGCTAGCGATGTTGGCAAAGGCGTAATCAATTCTCGGATTAGGGTTCAGATGGGAAAACAGGCTGGTTTTAACGTTGTCTTATACCAACTGTTTAAAGAGTTTAGGGGGCTGTGGGTGATGAGTAAGAAGAGAGAATTAAGTAGATAACAGAAGGAAGTTTGATGGGAGAATTAAGTACACAATAGAGAAGCACTCCTAAAATGTCAAAAGCTACTCCATAAAATATTGCTTTTACTCCCCTATCCACAAAAAACAGCATGTGAGCAACAAAGCTTTCATCTGCTCTATACAAGACTCAACATTCTTAAAGCTGCTTCTGTTTTTCACATCAAACAATCCAAAAGAACACAATGGCATTATTACTTCTCTTTCCATTAACTGACCACACTGCAGTAAGTCCAAAACTGACTTTGATGTCATCCAACCAATGGCCAATGCAGGAAAAAGTCATATTTCTTTGAATTATGTACCGTTATCTGAGCTGACGTGAAGTTCTGTGTACAGTGATTAACAATTTCATCATCTTTCCGACACATCAAGCACCAAATATTGTAAATTTTCTTCCTCCTTAAGTTGTGGCCTATCGAAATAGCTTCGCACTTTAATCTCATGCGACGAAAACCATCTTCGTTGGAGCTTTTCTGTTCCATGTTGCTTTGCATGGAAAACATTCATCCCTTGACCTCCATAAATAGTATGCTCTAACCGAGTAATCCCCTATCTTAGTCCCTTATTGACTTCTAATTGTCCATCCGCAAACTATTGAAATTATCAGAGTGAATTTTCTGTAAAGACTCATCTATAGTACTGAATCCCAGTCATCAAGGTTGCATCTAAATGTTGGTGACCAAGTTACCCTATCCTCTCCATCCATTAGAGTGACCTCACCAACCATGGCCTCCTTCATATGTGAAATTGCAAAATGGTCTGGATAATCTCTGCATCAAAAACCAGCCCATGCATCCACTTATGGTTCAAAATCTGATTACATACCCTATTTCCACCACAAACCTTCATATTTTCAAATTTGGGCCAGTCCTTGATGATCCCTTCCAAGTCCTATTACTATAGTTGACACTCAAATAATTAATTCTAATAACTTGTACTCCCTCCGTCCCAAAATGATTGTCATGCTTTTCTTTTTTGTCTGTTCCAAAAAATTGTCTTTTTTTTTTGATAAGTAAAGGTATTATATATGAATAACGTCAAAATAGGTGATGCGGCCTATGTACAATAAATTGAAGATACAAGAGATCTCAAGCTACACGAGCTGGAGGGAATTCCTTATCATTTCTAGATAGTGAGTAGGAGTCTGGGAAAGGTCCACTGACTCAGGGCACCAAGAAGAAATAGTGCGCAGCCAAGTATCTTTAAGCTTCTCTAAAGACCCTTCCTCGTTATAAAAAGCCCTCCTATTCCTTTCCTTCCAAATAACCCAACATGCCGCCAATGGAGTAACCTCCCATAGAGAATTTTTCCTGCTTCTTTTGTATAAAGACCAGCTCAAGAATAAATCCAAAACTGATCTAGGCATAGCCCAGGCAATTCCTAACAGGCGAAAAATCCAATTCCATTAATCCGTCACCATGGGGCAATGAATCAGCAAATGATCCACGCTTTCATCGCTCCTTTTACACATGTAACACCAGTTAACATAGATCTTGCGCCGCTTCCTCATATTATCCCCGGTTAAGATGGCTCCATGACAAGCCTCCCAAGCAAAGAAGCCTACACGACTGGGAGCTTTAGTCTTCTACAACAACTTCCAAGGGAAAATGCTGTTTCTTGCATTCAGCAACTGGGAGTAGACGGACTTAACTGAGAACACTCCTCCTCTGTTACCCTCCCACCTAACTGCATCCTCACCATTTCTTCCCACTTGTTGCTTATGAATCATATCAAAGAATTCCACACAAGAATCCATTTCCCAGTCCTATAAGCATCTACGGAATGTAGGGTTCTAGACCACGGTATCCCCCTGAACTTGAAGAAGCGAGCTTACCAAACAGTCCTTATCAGTAGCCAAATTAAACAGATCTGGAAACAGTCTCCATAACTCCACCTCCCCACACCATCTATCTTTCCAAAAACGGATAGTGGATCCATTCCCTATTTCAAAAGAGATGTGTCTCACAAAAGCTTCCCAACCTTTACGAATCCCTTTCCAAACTCCCACCCCATATGCTGCTGAAATACTGTTCGGGGTCCTACCAATTTCCTCCACAACCCTACACGATCAGTCATGTACCTCCATAACCACTTAGCAAGCAAGGAAGAATTGAAGACTCTTAGATTCTTTATCCCTAAACCACCATCTCTCCTGTTAGCCCGAACCTTATTCCATTTAACAAGATGATGCTTGCGCTCCTCACCCGAACCTTCCCACAAAAAGTCTCTTTCCAATCTTTCAAGGCTGTCACAAACTGAAGAAGGCATCACTAAGAGGGACATGAAATAAGTAGGGAGGCTGGACAGAGTACTTTTGACTAGAGTGAGCCGCCCTGCTTTCGAAAGCAATTGCTTTTTCCAACCAGCCAAGCGTCTTTCAAATCTTTCCAGGACTGAGTTCCAGGTGTTTTTATTTTTAAAAGGAGCTCCAAGGGGCAGGCCCAAATAAGAAGAATGTAGTTGAGCAGTTTTACATCCAAACCAAGAAGCTAAAAAATCTATGTTCTCCACCCCCCCAACCGGAATAATTTCACTCTTAGCTATATTAACCCGAAGACCTAACACCATCTGAAAGAACGCCAATAAGAGGCGAAGGTAGCCTAACTGAGTAGCCTTAGCATCACATAAAACCAGAGTATCATCTGCAAAAAGAATATGGGAAACCGAGACCACCTCATCTCCTCTCCTCCCCACCTCTCGAATAAAACCCCCTGAAACTGCCTTATCCATAAGTTTACTCAAAGCCTCCATAACAATAATGAACAGGAATGGAGATAAAGGGTCTCCTTGGCGTAATCCCCTCGAATTGTCAAAAAATCCGGCGGGTTCTCCATTAATCAACACTGAGAAACGAGCCGTAGAGATACAAAAGTATATCCATTTTTTCCACTTCTCCCCAAAACCCATTCTACCCATCAAGTACATAAGGAAATCCCAATTAACATGATCGTAAGCCTTCTCTATGTCCAACACTTTTACCATTTTGCCATTACTTTTTCTTCCTACTTTAGTTATGGGCCACATGCACTTGGACTTGAATGGAAACCACACAATATACCAATATTAATAATCAAGTCAATTGTTTTTTCTTAATCCGTGTGCCGGGTAAGACATGACAATAATTTTGGGACGGAGGGAGTATACTATATTAATAATTTTTTTGAGAAATAAACTTCTTTCCATGGTAGATAATTGATAATTCTATTACTTTATAATTAAAATTTCTTGAGAAAATCATGTTGTAATATCAACTACTCCCTCCGTTCCTGGCAAAGAGTCCACTATTTTATTTTGAGATATTTCACTTAAAAAGTCCACTTTTAAAAATTAAGGCATAAAAATGTCATTTTATTACTAATGGATTACTAAAAATGTCATTTTCTTAAAAAGTTTTGACTTTCAAACGGGGACTCTTTGCTCGAAACGGAGGGAGTATTAGAGAAAAAATATAGGTATGTTAGATTTATAAATTCTACATGCAGCTACACTTTAGGGTCAAAATTTTCTGAATGTTTGAACATCTAATCTTCAAATAAAGAATTGTGTTCAATGCTTAATTAAGCAATTAATTGTGCTCGACTTTTATTAAATATACTATGTGACAACAAAAGTTTAGATTCTTTTAAGGTAGCTACAAAAAAAGCTAAGAGTAAAGCAAAATTTGGATTCACAACTGTGCTTGCCAAGAAAATATTTAAGATTTAGTAAATTTTAATACACCTTTGTTTTTTGGAAGAATGAAAGCATATTTGAAAATGGTGTTCTTGTTGACACACATGTGTATAACCTCTAAAGAAGCTTCCTGGGTTTGTTAAGGCCATAAGCATTCCAAATACTTAAATACACTAATAAATAATGAAATTTTAATCTCCTTTGGTTATTAATAACAATTAGAGTGTTGACTGTCAGTTGTAGCAGTAAAGTTTTCGGAAACCATAGTCTCTTTTTCCTTCTTTGGCAGCAATAATAATCCTCGACTTAGCGTCATCCTTGGTCATATCTCTAGAGCCATTTTGCTAGAGGTGCTGAATTAAAATTTAGCAAATCCTTCATGCCAGCACTCCCTTCTGTAGTGCTGAATTAATCTCCTATCCAAAAGATACTTTCTTTCCTCTGCTGGGTTTGGAAACCTAATTTTTTTGGCATTCCTGGTCTCTTTTGATCATTTTGTTCATCTCGGAAATGGATACATATTGTGCATTTCGATGAAAATGTACATCCCTAAGTAAAATGCTTAGGGTAAGTGAAAAGGAAAGGATAATAATGGCATGATTCAAGTCTTGACTTAAAAAACCACCTCTCATAGTCTCATGACAAGTTATCCATATCGAAGTACATTTGCTAAGATGAATGTTTTCTAATTCATGTCAATTCAGTTGTATTCATTTCTTCTTTCCATACACAAGTTACTTGAACAAACTATTGCAATTTCATGTCATTATGAAACTCTCAACCCACATGATTAATGGTTTTGTTGTCAATAGAGAAAGCGAAAGTTGGAGCCTAGAGAGATTTTCATGCATTCTGGAGTTCATTTCATTTCCTCATCTTGAAATTCCATCTGTTTTAAGGGAGTTTTATGTGTCTATTAAGTAGTCTGATTCGTTAGGGGATTCCTCAAAGGAATGTACGACATGCTTATCTCTATTTATCCTAGTAGAGTGTTTATAGTTTAGCAGTCCAATAACCTTCTGTTTCGTGTCTTCTTTCATTGTTCTTCTTCTCTCTTTTTTGAATAACATTTTTCTCTTAGGGATATCTGTCATTTCACTCAGTACCTTTAAGATGGATAGTGATAAAGAAAATCTAGTCTATTGTAATCTGACTTTACAAAGAAAATCTATTCTTTTGTAACCTGACTTTTCCTTTGTGTTTTTAAATAGGTTGTATAGTTTTCCTGCTCTTATTCTGCTCTTGCTATATCAGGTTTGATGCTATTGTCTCTGCTGATGCTTTTGAAAACTTGAAGCCTGCTCCGGACATATTCATTGCTGCATCAGAAATTCTGAATGTGCCTCCAAGTGAGGTATGCTTGGACTATGGAATTTTATCATCTATATCGCCGTCAATTGCACAACGTATACTTGTAATGGCATGTTTTCAATTTTTTGATGCATTCTTATCGCTAATTCTAAAAATCATAATTCTCTTTAATTTTTCACTATATGTTCAAGTTGTTCCTGTATGTTTTTCACGTCACCATGATTTTCTTTAAATTAGCTCACCTTCGGTGAAGAGGAAGAAGGGGTGTTACTCTGACATACATTTTATTGGAGGTGGAATTGAATTTTTGCATTAGCTGTAACTTTGATGAAAAGTAGTTCGCGTAAATATACTTTTAAATCCTTATGGGGACGGTCACCTTTTTTGGTTTATATGCAAACTTTTTTAATTGTCTTTGCAACTTTTCTTCCAGTGTATTGTAATTGAAGACGCATTGGCTGGAGTGCAGGCTGCTGAAGCTGCAAATATGAGGTAAATGCATTAGATCTTAGTTCGTAACCTTCATCTACTGTAACACATGTCCAAGTTGGAATATGTATCAACTTGCATCACCATGGTGACATAGGTTCGACTCGTAGTCATTTTATTTACTACTTGATTTGTCTCCTTAAATGGTCTGCGCCTTTGTAGATTACGTCTCCTTTATATCATTCTGAGGGCTTTTTTTTCTTGCAGATGCATAGCTGTGACAACAACTCTAACAGAAGATACTCTAAAAGAAGCGGGTCCTTCATTTATTAGGAAGGATATTGGAAACATTTCACTTCAAGATATTCTCACTGGTGGCTCTAGTTACAATAGTATGTAGTCTTAAAAATAATACAGGGAAATATCTTTTTTGTATCATGAATACTGTTGAATGCTGAGTCTACCCTTGTATGCTGGACAAGTAAGCATTATATGCTTAAATCTTACTGAATGTTTAAGACATTTGATGGGGTTTCTTTTCCATTAAACTTAGTACCTATTATTTCCTCCATTGTCAGGCTGACTTTTGTGATGTGACAACACTATTGTAGCAGTTATTTGTGGCATATAACTTTTGCTTGCATTGGCCTTATGTGGTCTGATGACTAACCACTGCAGATGCAAAGATGCAGGGACCTGAGTCTGTCAACAATTTTGCACAAACTGCATCGACATCGGTGGAAGGAAAAATGGAGTCATTCCAGGGTACATATTCTGCGGATGATATGGTCTTCTCAATTGGAGGGTAAGAGAGGTTCCGCATATGGAATATACATCCTTGATTACTCAATGATTACTCAAAGTTGTGCAGTTTACATTTTCTGCGATAATGTGTAATGGTTGGTCTCCCTTTTGTTTTTTCTGTTAAAAACATTATCATATGTATGTTTTTGGTTCAGTGGGCGTCTGGGAAGTGCTTAAAAGTCGGTAATTGAGTAAATCAGGATACATTACATTTTATCTTGCTCTCGAGCATTCCATTGAAAATAGGTGTAGGAAATTCGAAATTAGGTTGTCATGCAATACCGAAGCAGCTTAACAGCATAGGTGTTGACCTATTGTACACCTGCTTGACACAGTATTTTCAGAATGTAACGCGTAGTTGTAGAAGTTCTATCTGTTGCAGACATCAAGTTGAGTATGAAAAGATGTTTTGCCTCGAAATAACTTTCAAGTTAACCGCGTCAAAGTACTTACTGAGAAAGAACTAAACTTGTACACACCAGAAGACATTTACATAGATTCACAACTCAAAAAAACCTGCAAATGATTATCATCCCCATTCCTTACATCAGATCTCATATTTCTGCCATATAGCCATTATATGAAGAGGCTTTGCCGTCAGCAACAACAATGAGGAAAGCTCTAATAAAGTTGGCTTTTAGAAGACCATACTTAGTTTTGCTCTGCTTTCATGAAACATTTATTTTTTTGCACCTTCACTAAGATCTAGAGTTTGTGAGCAGCTTCACTAAGATCTGGAGTTTGTGAGCAGCTTGATAAGACCTTATGTCTAACAATGTTTTCCTGATTGCACTAATCCTGCTCCATCATCAAAAGATACTTAGTTGGACAATCATCTGCAGCAGTCAAAATACCTTAGGTAGAATCTTGTCAAATGAAAATGTGTGGTTAAGGAGACACAAAATCTATTGGTCTTTGCCTGTGCAGATTCAAATTTTGCTGTCGACGTTTTGGATGATGATACATTTCCCCCAAGTAATTTGGTCAAAGTCTTAGTTGAGTTGAGTATATATACTGTATGGGTGTTAGGGCTGTGTGTATATTGAAAAAATGAGTTTGTTGGTCAGAGATGAATATGAATATACAAAATAGACAAGGAGTCTAACAAAGAACCAAGTGGAAGATTGTGGGGGGGGGGGTATCCAAAGAAAAATACCCCTGGTCAAGACATCAGCTCAGCCTTCCGGTCCCTGCGCAAATCCGGAATGGCAACTTCCCCTAAGGGAAGCTCCTGTTGTTGAAGCCCTTGACGAAAGCCAAATAAACCAAATATCCTTCAACAAACGTGTGAAGATAGATTGACTCCAAAAGATCCTGCAGATATGCTCCCTTTGACTGCCCCAAAACATGGCAGAAATACCATAAGCACTGAGAAACAGACCCTCATCCTAGCAAGTTCTTGTCGTGAAGACAATGTATTTGTGATTTTCCATCTTGAAGCCTATATATGGTCAGATCTAAAGGCAGAGATCAGTTTGCTAAACACCACTTGTTTTACTGGCGTCAAACACAATCTGTATTTTAACTACAGAGTGTTTGGTGATTTGAAGATATTAACATTCAGATATGATGCAAGCATGCAGCCTTTGAGCAAGTGCACATGTAACACATCTAACAATGAAACAAATCATTCAAAGTTTTGCATGAATAGAGGACATCATTTTCGTAGACGTGAAATTATTGATTCCTGGCTTGTCAGCTTGAAGCCTTACTTTAAATGTCTCCAGCTAGGGCTTCAATCAATGTACTCAAGCCTAAGCTAGATCTCACGAGGAGGAAAGTTAAGCAAGCCCTTTGGAAGATGTTACATGAGCTTTAAAATAATTGTCTATCTGTTTATCTAATTTACATTGGATGGACTGCGAATCAAGCTGGCTTACAATATGCTCTGCCAAAAAAATTACAACCTTTAGTGTTATTATACGGTGTAAACTCATGTCAATTGTTTCTAATCGTTAAGCCTTAAACTTGGCCTGTCCAGACTGTCAGCTGGAGTAATTTTCTGAAGAGGTTAACACCAATCTTGTTGTTGTTAAACTGTGTTGGGAAGGGGGAATATCCTTTCCAGAAAATGTTTTGTCTTGGCTACGGTGTCTGGTTGTCTGTTTCTTTTTGTAGTTAAGATATTAGACTCTTATTTTCTGTTATATATTTACGTTAATAGTTCAAGATTCTCTTCTTTGAGGTTCAGTGGGAGTGAATAAACTTTGCCTTTGCTTGCAGCATATCTATTAGTTGCCTATAGTATAGTCCTTCCTTTGTCGGCTTAGTAACCATATACAGAATCTCTCCTCTAATGAAGTGAGATTATAGCGGGCTTTTTTATTTTTTTATAATATAAAAATATGGAACTGTTATGATTATAATTGGTTGGAATTTAAGGAACCCCTCTAGGAGTACGACCCCATCTGATTTTTTTGGCGTTAATAATATATATTTTCTTTTTGCTTGTAATTATTGATTTTTTAATATTTTCTGATCACTTTTTACAGCTCCTTCTGTTCCCATAAGGACTGTATCCACTTTTGAATTTTCTCTTTTCAATGTCATCTCAGTTCTCAACTAGGCACTGCCTTAGTAATTGTCAAAAACACTGCAAAAAGATAAGGTGATGCTGATAAAAAGTTTTGAATTTAGGGATGATGAGCAGAGGTTTTTGTAGAATGTCAAGTCTCAAAGCATGATAACATTCTTGAATCATCTCTCTAACAGCTTAACCATTTAGGTAACTTGGTTATTTAAATGGTATTAGAGCTCTCGTTTGGCTATGTCTTTGGGTTCTAGTAATCCCGCTTCATTTGTTTTAGCACTTTCCTTTTTTTTTTTTGTTGTGGCGATGCACCTTGGTTTTCTCTGAGCATCGTGCGTAAGTGGGATGCTTGATATGATATACATTGTTGGGCTGGCGTTTTTCCTAACAGCTTAAGCTATCAGTTGGGTTAGTTACTTCAAAATTAATCTCCCTTTTCATTTAATTTGTACTTTCTTTTTGCTGCCAATCTCTTCATGGTTGAAACTTTAGTTCATGGTGATTGTTAATTTTTTTTTTGCAGTTGCATTAATATGCTAAATGTTATCGCGAGATCTAGCATCCTAGCTTCATTTCATCTTGAGCTTGCAGATCTAATTGATGGACAGGTTACAGGGTTCTCGGCGAGATATTGTGAGATATGGAAGCTTGGGAATCGCTCTCTCTTGCCTTGCTTTTACCGTCATGAACTGGAAGGTTAGTTATGCGATCAAAAGGAAAAAAGGAACATCAAATATTTTATAAATTTTGGAACTGTTATGAAATTTTTTGTTCTCTTTCTGTCTCAGGGTTGAACTTTAATTAAATAATTTTTTAACCTAAAGAAGTGATATGCTTTTTAAGGCTATGCAGTACGCATCTCCAAAAGCAGTATGGAATCTATTCTTTGGTGCCAGCAGTCCTTCATTCGGACAACATAAAGGTCTTGTTATGTTAAATTTTTATCTGGATGTGCTATGTACTACTCCCTCCGTTCCAAAATGAGTGTCCATTTTTAGGGTTTCAAGGAAAATAAAGAAGTTGACTCTTGAGCTATTTTAGTAGCACATACACATAAATACCCTTGTTGTCTGTCCACCTTAGAGCATTGCAAGTGCATATTGGGACATGATAGTCGGTAAAGATGACTTCAGTAACTTCATAACAAGATGAACACTCATTTTGGGACAACAGTTTTTAAAAAGTGGACATTCTTTTTTGGGATGGTGGCTTGTTTTAGCTTCTATCTTCGTACCTCATATACTCTTCAGTACTTTCGATGAATAGCTTGTGCTGATAACATTTTTCTGCAAACTTGGTGATACTTTTGGTTTCAGTATAAACATTCAAATTCCTTTGTCTTGGGACTTACAGTCAGTAACAACATAACTGAGACTTGAAGATTTAAGAACTTTATTGGTTGCAGATGGATTGCATTCTGAGAGAATTCAGCAATTCATAAAATATATGTCAGATTTGGAGAGCAGGTTAGGATTCCCCCCATTTAATTTCTTTTTTGTTTTGTTTTGCCTACATGGAAAATTCTCAAAACACCAAAATGTGAAGGCCAGGATGGATCATATTTTGTTTTTTACATTTTGATTTATAGAATGTCTCTTGATTCTTAACCTATCTGATCTTTTTCTTTTTTCGTTCTCAAGGGGAACCTCAACATTGGTGCCCGAGTTTCCATCTAGACTTGATTGGCTGAATACTGCTCCACTTCAGCTACGCAGGGTAAATTCCTGGTTCAACTATTCATTTGCTCATCTTCTTTATGAGCCTGGAGTTAAATATTCCATTATTTTTCTGATATTATTTTTATATTGCATAACTTTTGTGCGAGTGTATCAACATTAATCAGACTAGAAGTAAGGGAAGGGGAAGACAAACTATTATGGACATCCCTAACAAAGAAAGTTATGAATGATTGTGGTCTGATTGATGACCTTGCTTTGGACGGACTTGAGTGGCGGAAAAGGATTCATGGAGTTGACCACAAGTGATTGGGAGTAAGGCTGAGTTGAGTATCTGTTTGATATATAGGTCGAGCAAGTATTCCTCAGCCACTTGTTAAGAGTTCATATTTAGAATTGTTTTTCATGGGGTTCATACATTAATGACTGAGCCTACTCTCGACGTGAAGTATTTCTCTCTATGTGTGTGTGTGTGTGTATTTAGCCTATTTACACATTCTTTCAAGAGCAAGCCTTGGAGCGATTCTTTCAATTATAACTTGTGTGTTATAACCATGGAAGCAGGTTTTTGCCTGCAGACCAAGGGCTGCATAGAATAGAGTATAACCTTTGTGGATGCTCTTGTAGTGAAAGAGCATCCCCTTTTTAAGTTTATACCTTTTCTTTCGTTAAATAAGTGAATCAGTGAAAAGGGGAGTATATATATATATATACATATATATATATATATATTTTTTTAATAGGTAAAAATATGTATAAATATGAGCGTCAAAACAGGTGACGCGTCCTTTGTACACTAGGAGTATACATGCTACTCAATACTAAAACTATTGACCAAGAGATTGATCTATCGCAGAACACCACAAAAACAAAGTATGCAAAAGACAGTATCTCAATTGATCCAGCGAAACATCAATATTATCGAAGATTCTTCTATTCCTCTCTTTCCAAATGGTCCACCAAACGCCCGCCGGAATAGCACCCCAAAGAATATTGCTCCTCTTGCCATTATACCGCGACCAACTCAAGAGCATCCCCCGAACGTAACTGGGCATTACCCACGAGATCCCAAAAAGCCCCGGTATTATACCTCATAGACAAAGAAAGGGAGCAGAATATTGACAATGAAAGGGTAACTAGCTCAAATACTTCAGATATGCAAGCTAGCTGAAATGCACACCTGTCCCTGAAATAATGTCATACCTTAACATGGCATGGAAACTTAGAAAAGTAAGTCAAGTCTAGACTCTAGAGGAAATTTTTTGTAATACCTAAAAATTTGATGTCTAAATATGTTATGGCACTCCTTTGTATGCATGCTTCATTCTCGAAGGTACTGAGGTAATAACGTGAAAACCAGTTACACTTTGAAGTGAAATTAGCTGTTCCATCTACAGAGCTTGGTTTGAACATAAAAAATGTTGTCAGCAACAAGAATTTTTGAAGGTTTCGAGTTTTATATCTCTTCAAGTCACCTCTGACAGAAAAGCTATCATACATTCATACACAATTTTTAGCAATGAAATATTACAAGTTTAAGTTCCAGGAGTTTCGTACCTTCTTCCCCTTTCTCCAGGTTTCTTCTTACAGATTCAATCATGGATCAGTTAATCATCTTACCTGGGTAGGTCCAAGAAAATAACAAATGGTCTGGCTCAATGCACTGACAACTTACGTAGGGAAGAGCTACCTGCAACAATTTTTTTTTTTTGATGTTGGTGAAACATTCTTTTTCTTTTTTATGTTCTTCCATGTAAGTTTCTGAAGTTCATTTTTGTCATGCAATGAACAGATGCTACTCCTAGCAAAATACATGTGGTTGGCATCTACATGTCTATAAATCTTGCAATTATTCTCTTATATATATTTCATCTTTCAATGCTGGAATGTTTTCTACGTAGTGCTTTGCTTCAGTTTTTCCAAACTACATACCTCTAAATACTATTAAGTGTAACCTTAGTTGAACCAATAACTCAACCTGTTTGCTGAAGAGTTTCAGTGTGAAACAGGATTTGAAAGGCAAGGTGGTTCTTCTGGACTTTTGGACCTATTGCTGTATAAATTGCATGCATGTGCTGCCTGATTTGGAGTTCTTGGAGAAAAAGTATAAAGATATGCCCGTAAGGTCCTATCCCTTTCATTTTTTGTCATCTCCATCTTTTGGCTGTATTCCCGTAGGCAAAAATTATGGGTTTCTGCTTTCATCATACTGACAATGGATTTTTATATGCTTCTGTGTTTTTCTATAATAATAGACATGATTATTCTTGATCCTGTATTTCCAATCCTATGGACTTTAGACCTTTCCTAATATAATCCACCCCATGTTGGGGAATAAAGAAAGGAAGAAATACGGTGAGAAATGCACCATATTTTTAATCCTTCCTTCCCAAAACGAGTGTCTCTTGTTTGAAATTCTTTTGTCTGAAATGAGTGCTCTAAGTGTATGAAGTGTTACTAAGTGCCATCTATCATGTGCACTTCAAATACTCTAGTGTGGAAGCTAAGGACATTTATGGAGTACTTAAATGGCCTAATAGTCAACTTAATTTTTGCCAAAAGCTAAAGAGGGACACTCAATCTGTGATAGTGGGAGTAGTTAACTTTTTTTTCCAAGCTAGATGTTTTTGAAAAGAATAGCAGCTGTTTTCTACCTTGGTGAAAAGTACATATTTAAGATGGGCCAGGTATATCTAGACTTAATGAACTTAGGTTCCGTTTGTTTCACGGAAAATGACTTTTAGAGCATTTTCCTTATTTTTCGGTGTTTGGTAACCCTGAGAAAATGTAGTCAATGTAAAAGGTTTTACAAGTCAACGAAAATGAAGCCTTCTTTTCAGGAAAATGACTTATAGAATCATTTTTCTTAAGTCATTTCCAAAATTTATTCGACCCATGTTTGAGCTCCGCACCACCCTTCTGCCCCTCTCAACAAACCCCTTTGCCCCTCTTAACAAATCCCAATTATCCCCAAAGTAATAATATTATAGTATGCCTAACCCACTCCTCACCCTCCCTCTACCACATAATTACCTAGTTGAGTTACTTTTATCTTTTTAACAAAAATCATAATCTTACACAAATTACACATATTTATGCACACATAATTATACACTCAACAAATAATTTTTTTTACTAATATAAATTGAGTTTTTAATTGTATTTGTGCACACTATTTATAAATTACAATTTTAATAAATACTCACTACGTCCTAAAATAAGTGTCCACTATATTATTTTTGTACGTCCCGAAACAATTATCCATTTTCTTTTAAAATGTTTTTTTATATCAATTATCAATTTTGTTATTCATATTTTTGAGATTGAAAAAAGATGAACCTTATTGATTTGACACCACTAATGATAAATTGAGGGGTTACAAAAAGAAAATTACGGAAAGTTAACACTTTTAAAAAATAGTGTATATTCAATAGAGGCATTAATAATAGAATATAACTTTTTTGTATGTATTCATGAATTGTTTTCTGTAACATTTCTCGTGTGTTTGCCAAACAGTCGAAAATGTTTTCTGGCATTTTTTCAAAAGATTTACCAAACACATGAAATGAAATCTTTTCATTTTCTAGAAGTTATTTTTCGGAAATCATTTTTCATGAAACAAACGAAGCCTTAATGACTTGATTTGATTGATAGTAAAATTAAGTTTTAATGCTACATGTGTGTGTGTCAGAGAGAGAGAGAGAGAGAGAGAGAGAGAGAGAGAGAGAGAGAGAGAATGGAAATTGATCCCTAATCTCGGCATCTCGCAGATCTAAATTCAAAAGGTCATGAATACTGATTTCGTTGAAGAGAGCAAGTGCGAATGAGGAGCGGATACGTTATGTGTAGAGGTCATATTGGCTAAAACAACTGTTTATGGACTGTAATGGATATGTATCAGTGTTACAGACCATAATGGATATCTAATGCTGCCATTTGACCCGATGAATACTGCCTTTGACCATGAAGGATATGTAACAGTGTGGATCCATATTTGGTCTGTGTACAGTTTATCGATAAACCAGTGGATCGCTGGTTTATCGATAAACCAGGCCATAACCCAAGTCATCTTTGACTTGGCCATTTTTGTAAATACCCCGATATCTAATGCTGTTACTGACCATGAAGGATATGTAACAGTGTGGATCCACATATTGGTCTGTGACAGTATTGGAGGTCTCAAAACCTTTACGTAAAGGCTGATACGTTGCATAACAGCGGTTTTAACGGCTTATACTAATGATCCAGAAGGCCTGGATGAGCCATGAAAGAAGATGGATACATGATTAGCATACTGCAACCATATGTCCGTACTCAGATTTCAGTAGTAGTTCTATTTCATTAAATATCCATATTTTATTATTTCTAGAATTGGCTTATCTTGGAAAGGTTGGTTGTATTTTTCCATATAAAGGCCTTCAATGTGATACAAATGTGATACAATAGTCTTAACTATTGATGATATTGAACGAATTGAAAATTTCTCTCCCGCCTGTTTCTGTAATCCTGATTGATGTGCTGCATCAAGATGTTTTCATGTAAAGCCCAAAGAATTGACTCCTCTTTTCATTTATTAAAATAGACAAACAAGACAACATGACATGTGTGAACCCATTTCATAAGTCACATGCCCAGATTGGCTGAATATAGGGTAAATTCAGTATGTTTCAGCAACCTTTGAATGATGTTGATTACCTTAGCAGGTTTATGAATGTGTGTTTTTGACATGGATATTCAATGAAAATTAGCTGGATAATATATATTCATACTTGTGCAGTTTACCGTTGTTGGGGTGCACTCTGCAAAGTTTGACAATGAGAAAGACTTGGACGCAATTCGCAATGCAGTATTACGCTATGGTATAACTCATCCAGTAAGTAAATGTGCTTAAAACTTCACGTGGGACCTTGTTTTAGAGAAACAATGACATGTTTATGGATTATTGAGATTTATTCAGTAGTAGGAGCGCATAACCTGCTAAGTAGGAGCGCATAACCTGTTAACTCATCCAGTGAGTAAATGTGCTTAAAACTTGGCGTGGGACCTTGTTTTAGAGAAACGATGCCATGTTTATGGATATTGCGAGGCGGATTATGAGCAACTGGGTTACTTGAGACTGATTCTGTTATTTTTTCAAGCTGCCTCTGGCTTGAAAATTAATATTCAGAAGAGTGAATTTTTTTTCTATGGGAGCCGTGAATAACGTAGATCTTCTAGTGTCTTTTTTTGGGTGCAAGTCTGGAACTCTTCCAACGCCAAATCTAGGGTTGCCTTTTGGGGCGCACTCAACCAACAAAGACATTTGGAGTCCGGTTAATTTGAGCTCAGTTAGAAGGTTGGAAAAAACAAAATCTGTCAAGGGTGGAAGGCAAAAAATACTCTCTCAAATCTGGTATTCCATGTGTGTTTGATATGCATCAGTGGCGGAGACAAATAGGATTTCCTGTGGGAAGGTGAGTTGGAGGTGAAGAAGTATCATTTGGATAAGTGGGATTTGATATGTTCCAGTTTGAGAGTTGGAGTGCCTGGTGGTTAGAAAGCTCAAGGTTTTTAATTCAGCTCTGTTGAGCAAATGGTTATGGAGATATTTGAGGGATAGTGAAGCTCTTTAGAAGAAAGTAGTAGTGGCTAAAACAAGCAATTGTGGTTTCCTAAACCGCAAATGGGGTTTGGAAGGTATTAGGAAAAAATGGGTCTTGATGAAGAGGTTCCCCTGCCACTGCTCTATCTAAAAGTCTACTCCTTTCCTTCTTTGTTTAATGCCTGGGAAATGGATATCCATGACCAAAATGAATAGAAATGGAGAGAGAGGGTCTCCCTGTTGCAGACCCCTGAAGCTCGGAAAAAAACCCGCAGGCTCCCCATTAATCAACATCGAGAAGCGAATCGTAGATATACAAAACCAAATCCACTCAATCCACTTATCACTGAAACCCATCCTCCGCCAAATTGAATAAATCTAATAAATACGACAGAATATTTATAACCCCAATTAATATTTACCTACCACAACTCTCCTCCACAACGTTATAATATCGCCACAACCACTTCCAAGAAGAGCTCTATTCAAATTTTCAGTCCTCCTTCCTTAAGTTTCTCCCATTTAACCAGATGATATTTACGCTCTTCCCTTGCCCTTCCCAAAGAAAATCCCTCTCCAGCTTTTCTATCCTCTTGCGGACCGAGACCAAACACTAATAGAAAATAAGTAACACCACTTTTCATTCTCGCATCTACAACTTCATTGGCTATAAAGGAAGCATCAATGCCTCTGTCCCCAACTGTTTACCCCTACTGAACGAAAGAAAGGGCATGTTCAATCTCAGTCACAAAAATAAGAATAGGAGGTGAGAAACAGAAATCAACTTACCCATAATCTGCCTTAATCTCAAAGAAAGAACCTTGGCTAGCAATTTATAGAAACTGCCTACCAAGCTGATAGATCTGTAATCCCCCACAGTAGAAGCTCCCACTTTCTTCGGTAAGAAAAAAAAAAGGTAATGAAGGTGGCATTTAAACTTTTCTCAAAACGCTTATTCTCATGAAAATAATTAAAGACCTCCATTACATCAACTTTAACCGCCTACCAGCACTGTTCAAAGAAAGCCATTGTGAAGCCATCCGGACTCGAAGCTTTATCCCCGCTCATTCTTTGCAGCGCAGCTACCACTTCCTCTTCAGAAAAAGGCGCCTCCAACATACTTCTGTCAGCATCTACCCAAGTATTAAACATGACTGTCCAATTTCGGTCGCCAAATCCCCTCGTCTGAATAAAGATTCGCTTAGAAGCCTGCAATACCCTCCTTTATGTCATGCTGATCCTCCAACAGTACTCCATCAATCAAAATATTTCTGATCCGATTCACTCTCTTATGCATGCTCGCCATCTTGTGAAAAAAATTGGTATTTCTATCCCCTTCTTTAAGCCATTGAACTGTTGATTTCTGCCTCTAGGATATCTATCTCTTCCTTAATCAACAAAGACTCTCTCTCGCTTCTCAATGCACTTCACCGAGCCTCTTCCGTCTCAGTTAAGCCACCCCCCAAACCTACCTTCTCATCCAAAGTTCTCACCTCTTCCATCACTTGCTTAATCTTTATATCTATCCTCCCAAACACCTCTTTGTTCCAAGTTTTTAGATCCTCCTTGAGCAACTTAAACTTACTAGAGAGAATAAAATCAGAGTTCCCACTAATCCTATAAGAACACCACTTTGATCGCGCCCAATCCAAAAATCCCGGCTCACGCAACCACATGTTCTCAAATCTGAACGGAGCTTTACCTTTCTTCAGCCCACCACACTCCATTAGCACAGGCGTAAGATCTGACACGACTCTAGGAAAACAATACTGGAAAGAACCCCTACAGCCATCGTCCCAATCGGCGGAAAGAAGAAACCTATCAATCCTGGAAAATTGATTCCTATCTCCATGTCTAAACCAAGTAAAAGTACCTCCCGATAACTGCAAGTCCACTAAACCCAGATCGTTAATGAACTCATTAAAATCATTCATGGCCTGCGTAAACCCACTTGATCCCGACCGTTCGCGAGGATGCCTAATCACATTAAAGTCTCCTCCGATGCACCAAGGAGCGGCCCATCTGTCTCTGATTGTCCTCAATTCATCCCACAAAATATGCCTAAGGTTATCAGACAAGGACCATAAATCCTCAAAAAACTCCAGCGTTTATCATTCTCCACCGATTGCTGCAAACACGAAACTGATCCTTAAATAGTCAAGAGAGTGTTAAGAGGATTTCCGAATGGAACTTGTGTTCTATAAAAGAGATCAAAGTTTGTAGGAAATGTGGCTGGATAGTGAAAAAGTTCTTGTAGCAAGACTGAATATGGTTAGTAGAAGCTTTATTTGCTCTCCCATTGTCCTAGTTTTTGGGTTGATAAAGGGCGTTTTCTCGCGCAATGATTCAATATTAGAGAAAGAAGCATGCTCTATTGTGTCTATTTATTTTGTTAGTGCTACCTTGGAGTTGGGCCCTTCTTATGTAGGGTCGGTCCTGAACTTTTGAGGTCCAGAGCAAAAAGAAAAAATGGGGCCCTTAAAAAAATATAAAAATAAGATTTTTAGACAAACAATTTTTTGATTTTTCATCATTTAAAGTATTGAAAATATATAGCACCTACAAATATATAAGAAAAATAAGTATTAAATAATTACTGAGAAACTATTATTTTGCATTGGTTTAAACAATTTGCAATAAAAAGAATATACTCAAATCAGTTCTTTTTCTTTGATTTATTTTTGACTTCTGGATGGATATTTTTTTGTTAACATGTGTGCACTACAAATTCATGTTAAAAAAACAATCAACTAACCATGCTAAGAATTAAACAAACATAAGCATTAAAAATGATAGTCACATAACAATAAAATTTGATTTTTTACTTGAAATATTGATATTATATACCCAATAATTATTTTAATTGCACCTATATTTCAATTTAAACAATTCTTTTATGACCCAGATAATTTTTTTGATGGTCAACTAACTTTTTTTTTTTATAAGTAAATTTTGCAAACGCAAAATAAAATTAAGGTTGAATAACTCTACTGGAGACGAATACAAAATCTTTATCTTTGTATAGTAACTCCTTAGCTATTAGGTTCTAGAGTAAATTAAAAAATATATAATTAGTATTGAAGTTGGTAATAAATATAAAAAAAATACTTAACCACAACCATTATACTAACAAAACAAATGGAGGATAAAAATGAAAGATTATGAAAATTATAAACATATTTTTAAAAGTTGACCATTTATGTAAAACATTACAAAATAGTATAGGGGACTATTTGCCTAAAACAGGGGTGTATATGATATAATATACTTATAATAAAATTTAATAATTAACCGTAGGCCCAAAATAAATAAATTACAAAAGTGGCGTGACTAAGACTTTAACCAAGGACATCTACATCATCATCACCAATGACACTCACTGATCCATTGAGCCAGAAGACAGTTGGTGAAATGAAATTGCGTTATTTTTAATATATCTAAATAAAACTAGACTACAATTTTTTTTAAATTAGGCCTCTTGAAATTGGGGGTCCTGTGCAAAGGCCCATGTTGCACCTGCCAGGGCCTGTTCATATGCATTAGGCCTGGGTTGTAACCAACATTTTTTGTGGTCATTCTTAGAACTAGTTACCCCATTATGCTATGTAGTTTATTTCTCCTTCCCGGTGAATCTTACCACTTTTATTGTATACTAGGTTGTCAATGATGGAGATATGTATATGTGGCGAGAGTTGGGAATAAATTCATGGCCTACATTTGCTATTGTTGGGCCAAATGGTAAGCTCCTCGCTCAAGTATCTGGTGAAGGGCGGCGGAAGGTACTGAGTTCTTGCTCAGATTCTCCAAAAATATCTTTGTGGTTGTGAAATTTCATATTTGACTTTAGTCATGACATTCTTGTACCTGATTTAATAATATTAAAAAAATATTTGGCATCTTAATAAATTTTTGTAGATAATAAAATGTACTCCTTCCGTCCCAAAATTATTGTCCTACTTTCATTTTTCGTCCATTCCAAAATAATTGTCTTGCTTGAAACTTTCCTTTTTAGGACCACTTTTACTTTTTCATCCTACTTTAATTATGGGCCACATACATATGTGTTTTAAAGGAAACTACTCATCAAACCAATATTAACAATCAAGTCAATTATTTTTCCTTAATCCGTGTTTTGGGTCAAACCAGACAATAATTTTGGGACGGAGGTAGTACTTCTTTTCAAGTTCAGGCAACTTAAAAAAGAACATTCCCCCCCCCCTCTCTTCTCTCTCTCAATTTTAGCTAGACTTTTCTTAAATGCTATGAATATGAACATATAGTAGTAACGTGGTTCATGCCATAAAGAATAACCAAAGCTATTGAGGAAAACAGTTTCAAACAAATGTGAGTTCCAAAATATTTCAGTTTGGCTTATTAAATTTCGATTCTTATTATAATGCATGTGATACAAAACAAATATATTTCTTGCTTCTCTTTTTTTATTTTATTAATATTATTATTATTTTAAATAATTTTTGGCTTCTTTTATTTGATAATAAGTTCTATTGACCTGTTTGAGGCATTGGGTTAACGACTTGGAAGGGTAACACACTTTCAAAAAACATACATTTTGATTAGCTTTCATCATACTCGACAGATAAGATAGCTTACTTTTGTTTTATTTTCAATTCAGAAAAAAAATGGATGTCATTAATGAAAACATAATGAAGTTTTTCAATGTTTCATAAAAATCTATTCCAACAAATACAATGTAACCCTAAACCCGAGACACTAATGATTACTAATCCCTAAAATCCTAACCATAAATCCTAAACTCTAAATCCTAGACTAAAACCTAAACCCTGAACTCCAAACCCTATGCCCTAATTTTAGAGTTTTCATTCTTAAGGGGAGGCTATAGATACATTCGCCAGCCAGTTATTTTCCCTAATTGAAAACGAGAACTAAAGCATTTTGCTACCTTATTTCTCGAAAACAAAGTATGCTAGTCAATGTGTAAATTAGGCTTTAGTACGTAACCCTTCCAGCTAGTTATTCCTAGAGGCATCTGACCTAACAGTTATGCACATTAATGTACCTTCATATTTTCTGAGGTAATAACCTCTCCATGAAGGGTAGTCATCAGCCACTAACCAGTTATTGTATATCATTTTAAATACAGACTCGTAATTTATCGTTCACAATCTTGAAAAATAGCACTGGTTAGAAACTTAAAACTGTCTTTGGCATTCATTTTTTTTGCAACTAGAGTGTGTCATGACATGCTCATAATAGTTTAAGCATGTATATAGTGTCTGTTATCATTAAATTGTCTCCTTAGAGGTACATATTCATAATAGTTTATGCCTGGATATAGTGTCTGTAATCTTTGAATAGTTTACTTATCATGTAATCAATGACAAAACGTTTAAAGTAAATTCTTATGTTATTGTTTCTTCCTTTATTCATATGACCCTCAAAGGATCTTGACGATTTAGTGGAGGCAGCTCTCATATTTTATGGTAGAAAGAATATCTTGAAGAACACACCCATTCCTTTGAATTTGGAGAAGGACAATGATCCTCGCTTGTTAACATCCCCATTGAAGTTTCCCGGTAAACTGGCAGTTGACGTCCTCAACAACCGACTGTTCATTTCAGATAGTAACCATAACCGAATAGTAGGTTCTCTCTCTCTCTCTCTCTCTCTCTCCGGCACACTTCACACAGGCATAATCAGGGTTAAGCAGGTTGATGTAGACATTCCTCTGTGATGCATACTCTATCACTTGTTTTGAGGTTGACGTGTTTGATAAACATGGTTACACGGCATGCAGTTTCCCTGCACTTGCAAATGATTTTTTTTCCAAAGGTGCAGTGCAAAGATAGTCTGGATTAAATTAATTAACATTAAACATATTTCAAAAGGAATATCAAACATTACTGGAACTGGAAGTAAAGATACGATGATCAGATTCTGTAGAGAATGCTCAATACTTTAAATTAGCTTGACGTAGTTTTAATCATTGTGATTAAATATTTGTCTTTCTCAGAGTATATAACTTCTGATCTGGAATAAATTAATTAACAATAAACATATTTCAAGAGGAATATCAAACATTACTGGAAGTAAAGATATGATGTTCATATATTTTAGGGAATTCTCGATACTGTAAATTAGCTTGATGCAGTTTTACTCCTCTTATGAAATCGACTATTATTGAGCATGAGCTGTGCTAATATTATAATGTAGAAGTCTTTTGAGGCTTTCCGTACTAACATTTTATTAAGTGTAAGAATCCCTTGGTTGTTTTAGATGGAATATTGTTTGACTAACTGAACTTGAGAAAACCTCAAACTAGTTGTTGTCTCAAGGTAAGTTACAAAGAGAAGACCATTACCCTGCGATGGTCTTGCCGCCATTAGTAGGAGGGTGGATTTATAGGAACCTAAACTCTATTTTAATTATGTGAAGTGGTTGTTTGATTGAATTGAGCATGCATTTTGATACATGATAGCATGTTGTTTCACTGTTGCACCATGCAGTGGCCCCCTATTCCTGGTTGAATTGTATTTATGTTTATTTTTCCTCGCCTTTTCATTTCCTAATTTTCTCTTATTTTTTGTGTTACTGGTGTGTGCGTGTGCAATGGCATATAAGCTTATTTTGACACATATTTCAGGTGGTTGCTGACCTAGATGGAAATTTTCTTGTTCAAATTGGGAGCAGTGGAGAAGAGGGCTTTCGTGATGGTAACTTTGATGATGCCATGTTCAATCGCCCGCAGGTCATACTCACACCTAAATATTTGAAATTTGTTTAATACTGTTACATTTTTTGGGACTTCTATATTACCAACTATTTGAAATGTTAGCCTAATTCTTTTCTTGAGCATCATTTATTATGTTGATCTCTTAAATACAATTCTAATCGATTATTCGATATATTCTTGTATAGGGTTTGGCGTATAATGCAAAGAAAAATTTGCTTTATGTTGCAGACACCGAAAACCATGCTTTAAGGTAATGATGATCTGGAAATTTCTTCGTTTTAGAGATTAATCTCTTTAATTGGGGTTAAAAGCTCGCTGATTATTTGAAATGGCTGAATTCACTGCGTACTCCAGTTATTGTTAAGGCATTGGGCTTCATGCATCCTAGATACTATGATTTGTCAAGAACTTCTTGATGAAACTTTAATGCCACTCAGTATAACTTTGAATTACCAGTTAAACTTATCTCTAAAGAAAAACGCTAAAATAGAGCTCTGACAGGATCAAAGAGTGCAGTGGAATGAACTAATATACCTGCCCTTTATTTCTCCTTGTTCCCTGCTTCCTGCTAGCTCACTGTACTTGTTACTGGTCTCTGGTAATTATAGGAAGAATGGGCTGAAAATTTGCTTACTGTTTTCGTCATTTGTGAGTATATGTTAAATTCACATTAAATTTTTTTGTGACAATATCTTTATTTTTTTCGAGCATAGAAAATTATATATAAAATAATGTTTTTTTTGTAATCTCTGAAACTTCTACTGTTGTAGGGTGATTGATTTTGTAAATGAGATGGTACGGACTCTTGCAGGAAATGGAACCAAAGGTTCTGATTATAAAGGGGGAGGGACAGGAAGCAGTCAGGCAAGATCTAAGAGCTTGGAATTTATGTCATTTTGAATTCTATAGTTTGTCCAAGTGAGCCCTTGCTTATAATACATGAAAATTTTCGAGTATATACAGTCATTTTTACTATCAGGCGTCTACCTGAAGCGTCGGTCATTTTTACAATCAGACTTCTTCCAGGAGCAGCCCTTTGGGAATAGAACCTTCTTATTACAGGGCCCTTATGATACATCGTAATAAAATCAATTTGCCCATTAAAATTCCTAGCTTGGCTTGCTGTTGAAACTAAATTCTCCAAATCTTTCAGCTCCTCAACTCTCCTTGGGATGTCTGCTTCGAGCCTGTCAACGAGATTGTTTACATTGCAATGGCTGGGCAGCATCAGATCTGGGAGCACAACACACTTGATGGAGTCACAAGAGCTTTTAGCGGTGATGGTTATGAAAGAAACTTGAATGGTTCAAGGTAATTTACAGATTATAAAATAGTGGATTGAGGAACACAGACGCATATCATATTCTCTTTAGATGGGCTTTCTAGTTTCTTTGTGTTAATAAAGGTGTACGCCGTAATACATTTGTTAAGTTACCAGCTTAAGCCATTAGAGAGACAGGGTCCAGCAATGTATATAAAGCCATAATACTCCCCCCTCACGTGTGACAGACGGGTAACTTGTGCTCTAGCAATATTGAAGGAAATGAATGCAAGTGGGATGACTTGAACCCTGCATAACAATAGCTATTATGCCATTTGAAGTTATAAACTCATCCAAAAGCTTAAGTTGTTAGACAGAGTGCTTATCAAGGCTTAAGGTTTCTAAAGTCATGTGGGCGTTGTATTATCCCTGAGGTTAGCATGCGTAGACTCAGTAGTGGAAATACTTTATCATAGTATATAGTCTGAATGAGTTGTTACACAACTTAAGCAAGGTAGAATTTTCAACATATTACGGTCAATGCTTGGTTCTAGGCTCCAAAAGATATTTCTGCCTTTATATATCTCTTGATGCTTGAGGTGTGTTTTTTTTATCCTTGTGAAGATCAATTGTGGACCAAGCTAAATTTTTTATAGTCGTGCATATACTGTGTTAAGGCAGTTAAGCTCCCTCCAACCTTTTTGTAGTAAGAAATCTTGACCCCGTTTCATTTCGTGCATACTAAATCAATCAAAAATGTTTTTTTTGATATGTAAGGAACAATATTAATAATGCGTCAAATCAGGTGACGCAGCCTTCGTACACTAGAGATATACATCATCAAAGAATTAGTCAAAAGATATACTCCCTCTGTTCTGGGCAAAGAGTCCACTATTCCATTTTGAGATGTTTCACTTAAAAAGTCCACTTTCAAAAATTAAGATATAAAAGTGTCATTTTATTACTAATGAGCTATTAAAAGTGTCATTTTCTTAAAAAGTTTTCAAACTGGACTCTTTGCCCGGAACGGAGGGAGTAATATTTACAAAATCTACAAAAGAAGTTGAAGGGCTGGAAGGATGATGAGCTGCCACGGTGCACCAAAAACGAAGAGTTTGAAGTGAAGAATTCTTCAATTCTTGGACAACCTTTTCCTCGTCAAAAACCCTATGGTTTCTCTCCCTCCATATAGCCCAACACACCCCTAAGGGGGCTTCCTCCCAAACGTGATTCCTCCTCCCTTTGCCCACCGTGGACCAGCCTCTTATGTGCTCAGAAACCGTCATCGGCATGACCCAAGCCACCTTAAACAAACCCAGCATCAAAATCCACAACTCTGTAGCAACTGGGCAATGAAGGAGAAGGTGATTCACGCCCTCCTCACAAGCTTTACACATAAAAAACCTATTAACAAACATGTTATTGCTGTGTTGTTTCTTTGATATAATTACTTTTATAGTGTGAAAACAAGTAAGGCACTAGAGGTAAATGGAAGCAACACATGATCAATGATAACATGGTTTGGTCTTCAACCTACATCCATGACAATGTCAAAGGATGACTTGTTTTATTTCTCACGGAAGTAAATTGAACTGCAATGATGGATCTTATATACAGCGAAGGGCATGTAGTAGAATGAATAGAGTAAATTACCACACACATCAAAATCAATGGTACAGAATGATCCTCATACTGTTTTTTAAAAATCCAATATTTCTAAAAGTGAGCTTTTCTAGTTCTGTAGTTCTTGACCTGCTAATACTACTGAGGTGTTATTGGTACGCTGCCTCATAAGGGCGTCTCAAGAATTTTGTGTGACATAGGAGAAAAATGAGTCATGCTCATTATTTCTCCAGTAGCCCATCAGTTGGAACCTTTGAGTTTGAGACATTTCTTTGTGTTTCTAATGAAACTTCTGTATGTCTTTCATCTACCGAAAGCTTTCTTTTCTAACCTCAGTTCAGGCGGCTTTTTGGCCGTTGTAATAGAACTTTTACAGGTTTTGCAGTCTTGTCGACTACTGCACATTGCACCAACATGAATTGCGTAACTGGGGAAATGAAGACTCAGTTGAAATCGAAACATGAAAAACAAAAGCTCTAATTACACGTTGAAATACCAATTCATTTGAAAGCCTACACTTTTAGAGCTACTGGGGATCTAACACCTCTGACTTGGTGTTAAAGCTTTGATTATGCCAATAACTGGGGTTTAGAGCTTCATGCTTTAGTTTAACCGTTTATGATGTAGTGCATTGGGAGTTCGTGTAGAAGAGTGTTCGCATATTGCATTGTTAGGATCTATCTATAAATGCTTAGGTTCTTGGATGAGTTGATAGCTTAACTAGGAATGTCTCTGTCTTGTATGATACATCCACCAGGATCAAACCATGGAATAGCTCATAATTGATCAAGAACTTATGGTTCTCCTAGGATTGCTATTCTATATGGATCCAACCCTGACTTTTGTTTAGCTTAATAAAATAATATGAAGTTTGGGCAATTTAAACAACAAAAATCTTAATTGTTTTTTTCCTTTTGACGCCTATATGAGTTTGATGATTGTATTTCCTTCTAATAGAAACTTACTTCAGAAATATTTGAAGTTCAGTTTTTGTACCCATGATGCCATTGTTAATTTAATCTCGAGACGGTATGCTGTTCATAAGCCAATTCAATCTGTGGCTGCTTGGTGGTCACATTTATCATTGCTTCCGTGCCTTCATAGGAAATAAATGAAGACCCCAAGGGATGGGAGAGATGGCAAGGGCACTTAAGAAATAACCTTGAGGTCCTTGATTCCAATCCCCATACCAACAAGGGGTCACACTTACCTATAATAAATAAATAAATAAATGAAGACATTCATGAACAAGTGGTCAAGTCAAGATAAGAACACATTCCCTCAATCCCAAAGAGACTATTTTTGCTACTATTTTAAATTGTTCAAAATGCTTGTCACATATTGTAGATTAGCTATGTTAGTTTCCTATTGTACCCCTCACTAAATCCTTAGTTCACTTATTGATGGAGTAACAAAAAAAATGTGCTATGATTAGTAGCGATCGTTCTCACTTAGATTCTAATTTAAGTATCTTTCGTAATCTGTGTGCATAGTCAAACAAGACAGTGTGTTTGGGATGGAAGGAGTAGAATTTACATAGAAGTACGCGTAGTCCTAAAATGTTTAAGCTTCCGTGGGTGAAAGAACCTTTTTGGATTTTTTCAAGTGTATAATTATAGTAGGAAGAGCTGTTCACTCTTAAAAGAAAAAACTTCTAGTCACTTAGTTTCTCTAACTACAAAATTGCCATTTGTCATATGCTAAATGTGTCATGGCTCCCCAATAGATGGTCTTGGTTATTAGTCTTGTTGTTTCATATATTGTATTTCTACGTATTGATGGTTTATACATTCCCAATTACAATTGCCATGATTGAACTTTCATTTTATGATACTCACTGGTCTTTGACATTACTAATGTTTGTTTATTTTCTTTAATGATAAAGCTCTACAACCACATCGTTTGCACAGCCTTCTGGAATTTCGTTATCACAAGGTAATATATTGGAACAATTGGCGGTTGACATGTCTTTTGGTTACCACTTGGAGGTTTCTGATGGATTTGAGAACATACTTTGGTTGCACACTTGCACTTGGGTGTGCTTTTGTAGATTTGAAGGAGGCATTTATTGCTGATAGCGAGAGTAGCTCCATTCGAGCACTTGATCTGAAAACAGGAGGATCAAGATTACTAGCCGGTGGTGATCCAGTTTTCTCAGACAATCTGTTCAAGGTATTTTAGTTCCAGTAAAGAAGCTAGTTTCATCTTTGAACTAGGTTGTTGACTTATATGGGGATGTGAAAAGTTGAGCTGAGTACTGAGTTGCCCACGCTTTTTTGGCTATTAAATTGGTCTCGTATGTAGAGAACGCTCAACTGATCCAATCTTAAGTAATTTGGTCATGTATAATATAACATAGTGGCTAATGCCAAACAAGAGCTTCAAACTGTGCTCAAGTTTGACTCTCATAGCTTATAAGCTGAACATTAGCATTACCAATTCAATTAAGATCAAGCCAAGTCTCTAGTAGTTTCACTCACTTTACTGCCAAGTTTCGATTTATGTGGTTGTATTCTGCAATTTTATTACATTGGTTATCTGTACCAAATTCCTTTTACTTGGGATATGTTTCAATTTGTCCATCCGTTGCAGTATGGAGATCATGATGGAGTCGGTTCTGAGGTGCTTCTTCAACATCCTTTGGGCGTCTTTTGCGGAAAGGATGGTCAAGTTTACTTTGCAGATTCTTATAATCACAAGGTACTTTCTCATTATCTAAGTGAAGAAATTGTCTTAATACTTGGTGCAATAATTTGATCCATGTCCTCCTGACAACAGACATTGAAAGTATGTTACCATGTTCAATATTGTGCTAAAGTTACTTAAGAGTTTGACCTCTTCTATTCTTCTAGTACTCTTGATAATGTTGCTCTCTGACGACCAGACATTGTTGTCAGTCAGTCCTGGGGATTCCGAATTTCCGAAAAGCTTAGCATTTGCACTCATTTTGATCATTAACTACAAGACACTATATCCTATACCCATGTCAAATTTCTGATAATGCTTTTACTTCCATTTTTTTTTCGTAGTATTAATGTAGTCATCAACTTTATGCCTGTTATGTGGATTTTTAATGAATGAAGCATGGGAAGAATTTGCCGATGCTTTGCTTGGTTGTAGGAACATATAAAGAAATGGGAAGGCAAAGGAAAGTAGAAAGGCGACGAACACTTAAGAAAAAATTATACTATACTGATTTGTCATTATATTTTCAAAATGAATTTTATAGAAAGTATGACTGATACATTGTCTTTATGATGTTGCGTATATTTATTTTTATCTTTCAATTTTTCGTTTTCTTGCACTTCCTAGAACCAAACAGAGCATGAATGGAGCACATGAGCAAAATAAGTTTTGCAAGATCTATGCAAGTCCAATGATTAAGACTGTATTGGGACCAATAGAAAAGTGAACGTTGAGAGATATGCTCATCCATTTTGATTACAGGAAGACTGGATATTCCAAAAAGTGAAATCTCCTTTACAAATTAATAAACTAAGATGGGCATCATGTAAGGGGAGAATTGAAGGGTAACTGTTGAACCATCCTTACCTTGAATTGCAATCAACAGGAAAAGAGATTATGAATAAGCTTTTGAAGATTATTAGATTGTGCTCTATATGTTAGACTTGACTGTTCAATAGCTAAAGTTTACATTTATACTACTGAAGTTTGTCTTCATCTCTTCAGATCAAGAAGCTAGATCCAGCTAGCAAAAGAGTGAGTACATTGGCAGGTACGGGGAAAGCTGGTTTCAAGGATGGAGCATCTGCAGTAGCTCAGGTCAGTGAAATGTTTCTCTTCTTTTCTCATTTGCATTAGAGTACATTTGTTGGAAAAGTGATAAATTGGCTTTGCTGCAATAAATATGAAAGTGTTAAATCATAATTTGACTACTTATAGCACCATTTATTTCGGTGAAAGCAATTAGCATCGCCCTATGTTATTCTGCAGAAACTAGGAGAAGTAAGCCTATATGTCATTTTTTTTCAGTGTTTCATACCATCAAATTCATGCAGCTTGACTATAAAACCTTATACTAAGTTAAAACGATGAGTCTATCTTCAATCAGATATCTTAGTATATTGGATCAAAGTCTGGTATATGATTAATGGTTATACTCTGAAGCATGAATACATCCAAAATATGTGGAATATAAGTTTAGAGGCGTTCAGAATTCCTGAGTGTAATATCATGATTCTCTATTTGTTCAAGTGGTTGCATGTGGTCGCTTGGCTAGGGCACTTAGTGGTCGATCTTTGTTGGGAAAGCGTGTAGGAGACCTTTAGTTATGTTTGGTGTTGGTTCTGGTGTTGTCCTTGTTGGAGTTGTTATTTCATTTTCATTTTCTACTTGCTTTTAGCGATGTCTTGTAGCTTGGATGTATTGGGTTTTATTTGGGGTATGCTTAGGAGTTTACTGTTAATTAAAAGTTGGTGTAATCATAGATGTTTGGCGATTATTGGGAGTCTGGGGTGTCTTTGGGTAGTTGTTTGGTGCTATTTGGGTGATAGGATGTAAGTTTTAGATAAACTTTCACCAAATATAATTTATTTCTGTCAAGCAAAAAAAGAAGTAATACATCAATCGAATGTAAAGTTAGAGAATTATATTCTCGTATTTATTAAAAATTAGGATTGGCTCCCATCATTTTTGTGTAATCGATCTCCAACATGACAAGTACAGATGACATGAAAAAAGGGCAATGGCGCCGACCGTTGAGATGTATGCGTGAGAGAGAGAGAGATGCAAGTTTCCCTACAGGTCCACGTGTACCTTGAGGATGCGGAGGTATCCCAAGGAACCTGTATGGGTTGTCAGTAAGTCAAGTGATGGTATTACACACCCTAGGCGAAAGTATCGTTGTTTCCATAGGGTGAAGGTGAAATTGGGATGGATTGCCAAAGAGAAGAGGTCGAATGCAATTGATTTCTCTAAGGAGAGTGAATGACGAGACAATCATTTGTCAGAATCTTGTTTCGTGAAAGATGAATGTCCACTATATATTGTGAATAATAATGTTCCATCAGTTTGAAAGCACAAAGATCAGTAAATTTTTACTATTAGGGAAGGTAAAAAAAAAACTGAACCCATCTAGGTTTGGTTTGGGAGTTATTTTTCAAAATACGAGAGGCTTAGTTCTGGTAGGTGAAACTACCTAACTCAGCCCAAGCCCGACCAGAATAGGTGGTTATTTATTATGCCCTCTGTCCGGAAATGAGTGTCCTTTTTTAATTTTTTTTTGTCCCTAAATAAGTGTCGGTTTTGTATAAGTTTTACTAATTTCCCATGTCTAGTGTGGATTTCTAATGCTGTATGTGGACAATAAGGACATTAATGTACATGTCCTACTAAAATGGCCCAAACGTTAACTTCCTTAACTTTAGTGAAAAACTAAAAATAAACACTCATTTAGGGACAGAGGGAATAAAATATAAATCTACTAATTAAATATTATAATGTATAGGTATATATTTTATAGTTCTGTTGCTTTTTCATTCTATTTCAATTCTGATGATGAATATGTTTTACCAAAATTTATTTATTTTAAACTTGTAGTGTATCATTGCAGTTTCATTGAATATGCTGTGTTCCTGCCTATTTCAAAGTTCAAATCTTATTCATCTCAAAGCTTAGTGTACTTCTTCGTCAGCTTTAATTTCTGTCTTACTCTCATACTCTCATCAATTAGGAAAATGTCATGGACAATAACATGTAACCTTGTATCCATCTTGTATATATTGTTTAGTCAATCCATCCATCACCAAGGAAAAAACAGAGGAGCTTAAAGTAGATCCTTGTTCAGTCCTCGGAAACTCACTAGTTTCCAGTCTGTAATTCTAAGTCATTGTTCTACCAACATTTTTTATGACGTCAATATATCTTTCAGTAACTCTTCTCGTGCATTACACGGCAAATTAGTTTTCTACACTCTGTTACAAGCTTTCTCTCTGTCACTAAACACTGTATATGGATCATTCTTTTCTCTCGTTTTCTTCCATTAATCTCCTTCATTAGTTGATGGCTTGCAAACTCAACCTTATAAGCACTATTGCAACTGATTCTCAGACTCTTTTCACCGTTTTAGCCTATTCTTAACCACACTTCCCCCATGTTTCATCATGTCTCATCAAGTTTACCCTTTTTACAGCTTGGTATATTTCCTTAAATATTGTTACAATACATAAAAGGCTCTTTTCCCACTTATCAAGAATTGTCTTAGACATCGTAATCTTAGTATATATTTTTTGTTATCAAGATACGCTCATTCCTCGGCACTCCCAAGCCTCGTTATGAATCTGGGCTAGCAGTGAAGCCTCCTTCACTTCCATAGTTCCATCTTCATCCATGCAATCTTCACCTCCGACTCATATATTCTAGGGAAAAACATAAGATCTCTAGTTTCTCCAATGTTCATTAGATTCGTGAACAACTATGCTTATGCGACTGTTTAAAGTCTCTTATATTCTCATCTGAATAGCTCTTAATTCTTCGCACTTGATAAGCATCAAATTTACCTTCTTTAATCTCAGCACTTCCAAATATATACTCTATGCACTTTGGGTGGTGTTCTTCCTAGTATTTTCCTCTTTGGTGTTTGTTATGCTACAAAGTGTGTACCAGACTGTATGCATCCATTGATCAACTTTGTAACCAGCCATACTAGAAGTATGCATTTCGCTTCCATTAGGCGGGGGCCATGCAAATAACTGATGTGCGCTTAAAATTCAGTGGTAACATCATGTCACCACTAAAGAAACAATATCCATTTGGTTTATATATCACAGAAAAACTGTGTAATTTTCATTAGTTAGGTTCGACATGCCTTTGAATGAATTATAAAGGTACATTGTTAGAATATGATGCTCAGGAATAATAACAACCAAATGGTTTTCTATCTTTTTTATCCTTGAACTAAAGATTTATGGTGTATGGTTTGGATTCACTGTCAGAATCAATTCCTTAATGCTCCTTTGTCTGCAGCTTTCAGAACCGTCAGGAATTGTTGAAGCAGAAAAAGGTGATCTTCTTGTATTTTAGCAAGCAATAAATAGAATTCCTCTTTTGAAATTACATAGCTCCATACACTAACCTGTAGTCATGAATGTCAGCAGGGTCCTAGACTTTTATTTTGAGAAGTTGCTATGCTTCTGCCCCACTGAAGTACACTCATATAATACCCCTTGGGACGACTTACTCATTTCGAAACGTGTCGGATAATTATTTGTATATGCAATCTCTTTCCTGCTACTGGACTTGTCTTATTGTAATATCCCCATCCCACATCAGGTAGGTGTGGGAATTGTGTGCAATTTATAAGGTGGCCACACTCTACTACTGGGCACCAACATCATCCATGGACTTTTGAGTCGGCTTGTGGTGGGCCTGATGACCCAAGGCACTGCATGCTCAGTGGGCCAGTGTGTGGGCTACACGTAGCGGACTTGACTTTCGGGCTCGGGCCGTTACATTTATGCTCTTTGGCAATAAATTTTCATCAAACGAAATCTCCTGGAAAGTTCATCTGCCCAATTTTAGGGAACTTGCTCAATCATAATAGAAAATTTTGTTTCTTTGATTAAATTTGGAGCCAGCAAGAGGGACATTAGGAAGAATATAGGTCATAAAGAGAAACCATGAGTCTATGACAATAGAGATACAGCTCATTGTTTAATCTATACTTTCTGTTTCTTTTAGCTTCTGAAAGAAATTTATAATGGAGTTTTTATAAATTGAAAAATCTCATGATTCTGGCTCTCAGATGTGACTCTGAAGAGGCATGAGGGATCGTACACATAGAGATAGACTCCGTTCTCAAAGGATTCAAGATATCACCTTTTTAAGCCAAATGACACCTTTGAGCAATCTCCTTTGATTATGTTGGAAAGTGATCTTCAAATATTAGCTTTGTTTTGTATTATTTGAAAAAGTATATCATTTTATAGTTGTGCTTCTGCATTGGAATTGAGGCTCCTGCCCTGAATTGCTTAACAAACAAACAGAGGGAAACATGCACCTTATATTTACTTTCCTTGACACCTTGCAGGAAGATTTTTCATAGCTGATACAAACAACAACCAAATTAGATATTTAAACCTGAACAATGAAGAACCAGAACTTCTTACGTTAGAGTTAAAAGGAGTTCAGCCTCCTACAACAAAATCAAGATCTCTGAAGCGCCTTAGAAGGCGATCATCGGCTGATACACAGATCATCGTAGTTGATGGTGATTCATCTAACGAGGGTAACTTGCATCTTAATATTTCAGTACCTGAAGGGTACCATTTCTCCAAGGTCTCGCTCTGTCTCTCTCTTGTGCTGTGTGTGTGTGTGTCTCTCTCTCTCTCTGTGATTATGCATGCACACGTGTTTTTGTATACGTGTGTCCGTGTTTTTCTTTGCTTATGCAAGTGCATGTGGTGCGATGTCAACCTGAATATTATGATATTGGTATCTATCTTCAACTATTTTTAGTTCCAGGTGTATGACGATGGCCCTTTGTATTTTTTTATGCGCATCTCTGATATACTTAATCAACTTACTGCAGGAAGCACGGTCTAAATTTAGTGTTGAAATCGAGCCAGAAAATGCAGTAATCATGGATCCCTTAGATGGGAATCTCAGCCCAGAAGGAACTGCCATGCTACATTTTAGTAGATCCTCCCCTTCAGCTGCTGTGGGCAGAGTTAGTTGCAAGGTATCCCTTGTTATCACTTTGGTGCTTTTTTTCCCTTGATTTGGAAGATATGATACTATTAGGAGAAGTGTATGATTGTTTATCTTCAAAAGGAAATTCTATTGCCAAGTAAATATGGCTTCTAACAAAGCAAACTGTAGCAATGACCAGTAACCAAAGTTGCTTTCCCAAATGCGTCTAGAGGTTCATATGCTGATGTATAAGCACTAGATCCTTTTTATTTGTTCTTGGGCTTAAACTAGATTAGAGTGATAATTTGATATAGATTGTGCACAAGACAGCTCTATCTCTATGTGCTTAAGGTATGAACCTCATGAAGCGGGATGTGAACTGGCACAAACGAATCAATGGTTGATGTGTTTTGTCGCCGCTATTCACAAAGATAGTCCAATGGAACAATTTAATTCATGACAGAAAAATGTAGCTTCATAATATATGTCTGAGCATCATATGCATCGTCAGTTTCTCTCTCTCCAGTAGCTTATGATTGTAGGTATCTTGGTTAGAAGTGTAAGTGGTTCGATTCGATTCGGTTTAGGCCAAAATCGCAAACCGAACCACTCCCATTGATTCCAAAATTTCTCAAACTGAACAGCACGAGGTTTGGAAACGAACCAAACCACTCGATTTGATTCTTTTTGGTTCGGTTTTATGATTTCAAATAAAAAAATGTAATCAACTTACACAAAATAAAAATTAATATAGTCACACTTTCAATTAAACAATCACTTTTCCAAAAAGCCCTAAGAGACTAGTAGTAGCACAAACATACATACAAACAAACAAATGAGATGTTAATTGTTTGGTGTTTACCCTTCACACTTCTCTTACAAATTGGAATACAAGTTACATATAAATACAAACAATGAAAGTTTGAAAGAAATAACAAACAAACAAACAAGATGCGTGTGACTAAGTGTGAAGTGTGAATGTGAATTAGGATTTAGTTACTTTGGTCGTTTGTATCAATTTGGAAAATGTAGAATACTAGAAATTAAAATTACTAAAGAATTATAATATTTAACTATATATGGGTATTATATATGTATATAATATAAAATATATATATTAAAATGGTGACCAAAGAGCTCTAGCTTAACTGGTACTGTTCGCTTCTCCTAATGGAGAGGTCGGGTGTTCAAGTCCCACTAGAGACACCCTGAACTTTTAACTTTCAATAGAAAGGTCGGGTGTTCAAGCCTCTTCAGAGGCAACGTTGTTGTTCAAGCCTTACCCAAAGGCCCCATTTAGCTGCTCACTTATCTTAACAGAGAGGTCGAGTGTTCAAACACTACCAGAGGCACCCTGGTACATCACTACTCTCAATCGAGAGGTTGGGTGTTCAAAGCCTCACCAGAGGTACCATTTGTTCTAGCCACACCAAAAGGCATCATATATCAATAATTGTAGCCTTTCAAGGCATAAAAATAAGAGTTGGGGTAAGGTTTATGTCCCCTCCAACCTTTTAATATATATATATATTAAAATGGTGGTTCGATTTGACTGCACAAACCACAAACCGAACCGAACTAATCGATTTATAATTTTTCAAACCTAAACCGAACCATCTTAATTCAAAACCGAACCAAATCGGCCGATTCAATTCGATCTTACACCCCTAAATTCTTGGTAATAACTATAACAATGCGCCACAGCTTTCATCTGCATTCACACCTCCCCACCCACAGTTTGTCCAGGATTTTACTTTCGCCATTCACTGCACCAACTTCGGGTTGTGCTTGTGGATAAAGAATTCGTGCGTCTCAATCTGCGACTCTGCTACTTCATCCAGTCCATTTGGTTTTGGGCTGGTACCAAAGCTTGGGCTAATATAATAGTTTCAGGTTGACTTCTCTCGGGTTTGCCATATACTCCTTAAGTTCAAGTCAAAGAGTCCTTTCATGTTCTTATATGTCCGCCCAAATAGTCCTTTTTCTAGCTTGCAGTTTCCATTTAATTCTAATGTTACCCTTCATTATATGAAAACTAATAAGTTGGTTGCAATATTGGATTTTGTTATAATGATGGCTTCAAGCGTAACATGTATCTCATAATATCTTCAAACATGGACTCTTCGATTGCAACATTAGGGAGTAGTCCACTTGAAAGTAATCATTTGTAAAATGATAATAGAAATGCTCTTGAGACCACCATTAGCTTCTTCTCCCAAAAACAGGCATTTGACAGAGTGTGATTGAGTGAAGGAAACAGAACTTTAGAATATCACGCTGATCCACTTATTTTTGCTTGTATGTACATGTTTTCCCAGGTATACTACTGCAAGGAAGATGAGGTCTGCTTATATCAATCTCTGATATTTGAAGTGCCTTTCAAAGAAATGATAGCAGATGCTGCCCCTGCTGAAATTACTCTTACCTATGTTGTGAAGCCCAAAACTTCCTCGGGTAGCTTACAGCTGCCAGTCGTTCAATGACTTCAAAAATGTAAGTCTCAGTGTCTCACCCAACAATTTCTTCAGCCGTTCAATCATAGTACTGCAAATATTATTAAATGCTCATATAGTCTATGTAAGTTGAAAATGTATTAAAACTGTAAATTTACCTTCAAAGAAGTGCATCATCTATATTATTTTATTTTTATCTTTCAAGTGACTAGCTAATCTTTATCTTTTTCTAACCTGGGACTAGATTGGTGTTCATTCGTATAGAAAGGTACACTCACACATTCCCAATAACCATTGTTTCTTTAGTGTGGTGTTAATGCTGGGCTGTATGACTTGACTTATTTTGTTGATAAACAATGTTATTGCTTTCCAAAATTTGATATCGTATCAGTTGTACCGAACCTTTTTACTATCTCCAGTCCACTCGAAGAATCTTACTTTCCTTTTTGAGTTGTTTTAGTCAAAGAGTCTCATTTCAGAAGTTTGAACATATAATTTGCATGATGTTTTAACTTCACTGCTCTCGTATATGAAATAAACAAGTTGGCTACATTGCAAAAAGTTGCGATAATGGTTACTTTCGGGGATAGCCGTGTATGTTTTGAATTTTTTGACTTTTTTTTAACTCATGACTATTTGAGTAGAACAGAGTGAGTGAGTACCAGAGTAAACATAATAATATTGGGGTGTCATATAAAAGGGAAGTAGACTGTTGTAAAAAAATTGACCTGAAGTTATATTAATGGGTTGTTAATACTTGATAGTCATATATTCCCACATTATACATGCTCTTATCTAAACAAAATCCTAGTTGTCACCAATTTCTTACTGGTACCTTATTCCATGTGAGGGATAATTAGATTAGTCAACTCTGCACATGGTGCAGCATGATATCTAGTGTTGATAATACTTTGGCCTTGACTTGAACCTCTTATAGATCTGTTTTCATTTTTCAACCAAAGGAAGGTAATCTTGACAAAGATTTATGAACTTGTTAAGATGAAAGATACTTGTGGTCTGGTGGGGTTAAAGTTAACGGAGGCGTTAAGTGTAATCGCACTTTAGGTGGGACTTTAAGCTTTTGTTGTGGCTGCATTTTAGCTTTCTATGTATTGTTAATTCCATCATCATCATCATCATCATCATCATCGTAATTTATGTGATAAGCAAGGTATAGATTGCTAATCAAGGAAGGCACGCACGCACGAACAAACAAACAAACATCAATTATTTGGCATAATATATATTATATACGGAGTATATTTATTTTTTTAATAAATATAGAATGATTGGGGAGGGCTAGGTTAGTCTCCTACATGCCAACAAGCAAAGAAAGAAAAAGAAATGTTTAGATGAAGGACATAGATAGTGTCTAAAGTCTAAACCACAGCTAGCTGTAAGCCTGTAATCAAATAATGTGGGAGGGAGAGAAAGAGAGTCATATGTTTAATCAAATCATTAAGTTGTGCTAATTAAACTACTCCGTATTTCCTTTCTCCCATCCCATGTTGACAGCCTGCCTGCCTGCCTTATTATTACTATATTTTTCTCACCAAATCCATTTCCATCTTTATCCCACCCCCCACATTCATGGTGGGTGATGTTTGGCTTGGTTGGAGTCCATTTTTCAAATAATCGTCATATATATGACCGGTACACTGATTAAGAAAAAATAATAATTTATTTTTATTATAAATATAAATATTTAAGTAATTGGTGGTTTTTTTAATGTACTTGAGTATGTGGTTATAATTAAATGGTGTAGAAAAGTAAGGGTAAAGTAGTAAAAATATTTTTCTAAAGAGAAAAGTTTTGAAATATGACAGTTATTTTGGAACAGACAAAAAAAAAAGAAAAAAGATAATTATTTAGAAACCAAGGGAGTACTAGTTACTTACTGGTTGTTACCTAAGGGAGACTTAATTGATTGTTCAGAGAGGCTTAATCTCAATCTCCCTCTTCTCTTCTCTTCTCTTAATCTCAAGATTACAAGTTACATGACATGTCTCATTGATAAAATCAGTTAACTTATTATCGTACATAAATTATTACTCATTTTAAAATAAGAAAAATTTCGAAAAATGACTCGTATAAGGGTGGATTAAATTGAACCGAAGAAAGGTTCTTTTTAATTGATGTTGATTTTTTTTTTCTTTTTCTTTTTTTCCTCCTAAGGGGGGCATGGGCGAAGGAAGGTTCCACTGTAGGCTCTAGCTAGTAATAACAGCTCGGCTCAACTTAACATAATACTCTCTCCGTTCCTAAGAAAGTATTCACATTTCATTTTTCGTTTGTTGTAAAAAAAAATGTCTACTTTCTAATTTTTCTTTCATGGGAGGTTATTTTTAATATTTAACCCTTTATTTGATAATTGATGGGCATTATTCTTACATAAATATATTTTTAAAAAATATACGTCATCTTAATATTTATAATTAAGTATGTGTGCAAGATCAAATACGACACTCTCCACGGAGAGAGGACGGGGGAATAACCAGAAAAACAACTGTGACGCATGAGACAAGGAAACGGCTTGCTTGTCTAATCCAAAACAATGATTAATGAGATCTCTATGAGATTTTCAAAATTTAAGGAAATATTTGTAAAGAGAATTTGAATAATTTTAAATTTGTAATATTATTGCAATCACGGGTCTAAAAATGCTAATTTCTCCCTAACCATGTGATTGACTGTTCAATTAATTCGACCACCAACGGATAAGCAAGAATCTTAAACTCAAGTGTGTGTGTGTGTAACTGAATTTTTCATCAATTTCATGTTCTTGATGGATTTAAACTTGATTGTCCCAATGCATCGGACTCTATATTCCTTCCCTCCCAACTCTCAATCAATCATTTTCTTTAACGATTTAATAATTAGAGTATTTGTATGCCCCTGTAGGAATACTGTAAACTCGAACTCGTAATATCATTTGTTATCTATATTATGGTAAAATGATAACTAAGTCGTGAGTAAAAGTAATTAAATTTTTCTAAACTTAAAGGCGGGCGTGCTGTAGAAAACTATCATAGATTAATTATATATCTTATCATTAAATCATAGATATATTATCATAAAATTATAACGAGGTCTGATTTTACAAGCTCGTGGTAGTTATGTCAGCTTTGACATATTCATATTGATCAAATTTACTCAAGTATCTATATTTTAATGGACATTTCGTGTTATCGTCAACATAACAACAATTAAGCATAGAGATTTATGTTACAATCATCTAATAGCAAAATTATGAAGTATCCATGCTTTTAGAAATAATGTAAGATAAATTATACTTCTATCTTGTAATATTACTTGTTCAATGTCACCACCGTAATCGATTCCATTATTTACGGCGTGTTCTTGTTAAAAAAAATCTCAACAAAATATTGTTTGAAGAAATGGAAATATATATTGGTTTACACTACCGTGAGAATCAAGTGGAGTAAGAGTATCACCAACGCAATCGTGGATTTGATCATACATAAAAATAAATTTCAATAAAATTAAAATGGATCACTTCAATGCAAATCTTGAATTGATTTTATGTGGCATACATTCCATTATTTAAATAAAATTTGAAAAAATATATATATAAAAAAGAAAAGAAAATTGAACAACCAATAGTAGTAGTTTTTAAAAGATTTAATTAATTTTTTGGTCCCTCAACTTTATAGAAATCATTTATTTTGTCTCTATACTAAAAAATATTTCGATTGCTCCTACATGTTGACGTTTATCATCAGATTCTCCCTTACTACGTCACCGTTACAATTTTCGTCTGATCTTATTAGAAAATATCCAAACTACCCTTATATGTCTTAAATTAATGTACACACTATATCTCGTTCTCTCTCGCGTGTCCTCCACAAGCCCTAATTCATCTCTCTCATTTCCCCGCCAAGCAGATCCATTCTAGATCCAGCCATAATCGAGTCACAGCCCAACAGGAACCTTCGACCTTCATCTCCATCTGTGCTCGAGGATGCCCCAACACCAGTCATATGATTCCTTACATTTAACTTTAAAAAAAAGCCTTATTTTAAAGTCAAATTCCCTAAAAATTGGGTGGACAATATTCCTAAACCCTTAAACATAATACTCCTTCTATTCCTAAAAAAAAACTCCATCTTTCTTTTTTAATTTGGTCGTTTCAAACAAAAAAAAAAGTGTTCATTTTCTGATCTCTTATTTTTGGAAAGTTACATTTACCCAATATTACACTTAATTTGGTTCTCGCTTATCTTTATTTAAACATGTGTTGGCTCAAACAAAACACTATTTTCCATACCAATGAATACTAATATGCATAATAAAATAATAATAATAATAATAATAATTAAAAAGAAAACAAATCAGGTGACCACATAAAAAATGCCAGAAAAAAGGACAAAAGTGAAGGAGTAGAACAAATAAGGTAAGTGGATTAAATAATGGAATAAACCCAACCCATTGAAGAAAGAGTGGGGAGAGGGGGGAGTGTATAGCTATTTGTAGGGTAATGTGGGTCAAACTTGTCCACACCCAACCAAGGCATAAGTAATGTACGAGTCCAAATATATATATATGAAGATGTTATTTCTACTATAATTTTTACTTACCTATTATATTCTTAATTATTGAATTAAATAAATATATATATTTGGACAAAACTACCATTTTTAAATTAACTAATCAAGTTATTTTCTTAATTACCTTCTAATATTAATTTTTTGATCAAACATCAATGAACAACATAATTATTCTATTTATACTTTTAATATTTTAATTCTCAACTAACAAGGTACTTATTTTTTTTCGTAATAAATATGTTTAATCAATTTTTCTAATCACTCACCTTTCATATTCCATTATCATAAAAATAATATGATTAATACATTTTCTACCATTTTAGATTATATTTGATATTTTATTATCAAAAATTAATATTCTAATTTAGCTTTAAAATATTATTTAAAAATATCAATTCAATTATTATGGTAGATATTAAATTGAATATTGATTTCAATCAACTTAATAATTAAATTTTCGAATCTATTATAAAGGTAGACAAAAGATTTGAATATTACAATATTATTTCATCTTATGATGTTACTATTCGATTATTTTACTATTACATCCTTTAAATTTCATTTTAAATTTTTACCATAACCAATAAACATATATTTACTTAAAATTTGGTAAACAAAATATCCTTAAGATATTTGTTTATTATATACTCCCTCCGTCCCTAAATTATCGTCCTCCTTTCCTTTTTCGTCCGTCCCAAAATAATTGTCCACTTTGAAACTTACCTTTTTAGAACATCACTTTTACCACTTTACCTTTATTTTTTCACCCTACTTTAATTATGGGCCACATACACATGTGTTTTAAAGGAAACTACACATTAAACTAATATTAATAATCCAGTCAAATAGATTTTTTTAAACGGTGCGTCGGGTCAACCAGGACAATAAATTAGGGACGGAGGGAGTAATATAATTTTAGTTATAAGATTAATTAATAAGATCATTACAAAAAGTAAAAATAATAATAAAATAACTATATTATTAAAGATGTAATAAATAAACAAAAAATATAATTTAAATAATCTCCCGTATGTATAACTGAAGGGAGAGGGGGCGGGTGAAAGTGCCATCAAAACAGCCACATGCATGCTTTCCTTTTTCTCTCTCATCTCTTGCCCTTTTCATGTGTAGCATCACCCCACTAATCATTGTTGAGAATAAAAACAAATAAAATTGGCCCCACCAGCTCCCCAATGAATGGATTACAACCCAATAACACATTGCCAAATCATCATTTAATTAAGTAATTTTTTGTATAATCAATGATAATTAACACTTAACAGTATAGCTAACATTTGGATTGTGGCCTTGCAAGTCAAGACAAGGAAAAAGACATTTATTTTCCCCATCAATATACGATTTGTATACGCTATATACTATTTACTATTTAGACCACCTTGAAACAACCAGCAGATCATCTGAATTAATCAGACTGAGTTTTAAGAGATAATTAGCTCTTGGATTATGCCTAAACATTATGCCTCCATCGAAATTAACACAACCCAACATGTGCAAATCACGTACTGAGTTTTTCAGAAATTTTCAGTTTTCTGCTAGGGGTATTTAGGTCATTTACTTCTTTTTTAAAATTCCTCTTTCATTACTTTTTTCTTCTTTTAATATTTATCCCTAGAATAAATTATACTATAAATATATATGAACATGAAAAGTTGAAATATTACAACACAATTTTTTTTTAAAAAAAACAAATAATTCCTTTAAATTAATCATTTAAGAGAATAAATACCCAAAAATAAATCTAATTACAAAGTAATAAAATTAAACGACCTACAATTATAACTCAAAATATTAATTGTAATGAGTTTTTTTTTTTTACTTTAAAGAAAATTATGTTATCATAGTATTTCTCTAAAAAAGCAAAAATATCTGCATTACTCCAAAAATCAAATATTTTAATGACTATTATATGATTTGGAATTTTATATGAAAGGGAGATATGGTATGATTCTTACAATGTGTTAAAACTTAAAAGTAGAAATAAAACTAAAAGGGTATGGATTTCACAAGCAAGGCATTATATCTAGTGAATGTTTAACTGTGGTCGGTAAGGAGGCATACCTCATTCAAGAATGACTTTTTATTCCATCTATACCAATCAAGAGAAGAGGCCAATCCCTTATGATACACTTCATAAATAAATAAAAATTAGAAAAAAATTAAGTCATAGCTTTACCCATCTCTTAATAGATAGGATATGTATCAGATAAACCTTATATCTTCGATCTAATCCGATCAAATAACCTAAAAAATCAAGTGTATGTCAATTTATATTTGAATCAATTACCAATTAACATATCCAATTAAATATTCGATCATATCCGAAATAGAGATTTATGGATAAAAAACAATGAGAATATAAATGAGAAAAAAATCAAAAGACAACATATATATATATATATATATATATATATATATATATATATATATATATATATATATACATAATTGTGTATATTATGTATATGCATAATAATAAATATGTTATTTTTTGATCGGATAGGGTTCTTAACGAATAAGATATATGTAAATTCATATATGATCCACTAATAACTAGATTATCGGATTTGAAATCAGATTCAGGTTATTGCACCACAAATCCATATCTGAAATTTCGTTTTGAAAATTTGATTCATTGACATACTTGTGCCTTTACCACTGGTTAGCTCTTAGTTAAAAAATTAACTTTAAATAGTGACTATTTTCCTAGAACTGAGAGAGTAATAACTAAGTTAATGAAGTGTATAATAGTGGACTCTTGAAATTCATCTTCTCATTCACATACCAAATCTAATGCAATATGATGAATTGAGACAATATTTTGTAAATACATGATTATCTTGAATAGATAATTTTGAGATGATTATCAAAGTTCTAATAATCGTTAAGCGGCACATTAGCGTGGGGCGTACTCGAGAGCTAGACGGTGCCTAGATTTAAGGCATAATTACCATTTTTTTATATAATTTACATCAAAGATCAAACATATTGACTACAATTTTTTAATTTATATTTGTTATTTTATCAAACATTTGTCTATATTTGTAAAATGAACTAAAATATACAAACCAACCACTAATCTCAATTCCCAACAACTCCAAAGCAACAAACCAGCTAAATTTAAAACTAAAAACGAAAAAAAAAAATATTCCACCTACCTACTACCCCTACAACCCGCAGTCTAACATATCCTCTATAGTCTCTCCTCATTCTAAATAAGTGTCGTTTAAGTAGTTTGTACAGAAATTAAGAAAACCTATAAAAAAACTGATCTATCATTATTTAAGTTCATTAATTGTGTTAAGTTGTACTATATGTTCTCTTTCTTTTAACAACTCTCTCTTCAACAACATTTAATTCGAAAGTAATAAATAAGGTCAGTTTTGACAAAATATGGTTTAAAATTCTACAACGATACTTATTTTGGAAAAAAATAACTTTGTTAAAACGATATATTTGACCTATTTTTAACTAGATGAAATATGTTGTGATAATAATAGTAATTATATTATTTTATTAATTATGTACATATTACACTTACTCTCTTTAATATATGTAATAATTATATTATTAAATAAATTGATATATAAACTAAAAATTTTAAAAAAATATTAATTGAGATATCTCAAAATAAAAAATAGGAACATGTATGAACGTCGAGCTCTAGAAGTAATAAAAGGAGGGAACGAACGTGGAGGGCGCGAAATGGGGGAAGGCCGGAACTGGGAGGGCGAAAAAGGAAAAGTAAATAAGTAAAATGTGAATGAGGGAAAGGAAGGACGCGTGGGTGTCCTTTAATTCCTACTTTACTATTAGTAGTACGACCCCTCCTATATCTCCTCCTCATCACCCCGCCCTTCTCCCTACCTAAACACAACAACGCCTGTTCTCTTCCATTTCCCCAACAAGTCTCTCTCTCTCTCTCTCTCTCTTCATTTTATTTATTCCCGGAAAAATCTGTCGCCGCTTCCACCACGACGTCGCCGCCCTCTGTAGCCATTAGCACAAGGTATATCTACTTCTATGCTCCTGAGTTTTTTTAATTTCCTTATTGTTCCTTCCACGTTTTATTGATTATCTATTCTTCCTGACAAGTCTCGCTCACTTCATATTAATCTTCTACACTCATCGTATTTTCGGTTGTTTATTTTCTTGGATTGAATCTTAATCCGTCTCTTTAACTGTACTCTGCAGGAATCATTTTCGATTCAAGCCGATTCTCTCTTGCTCCTTTCTTCCAAAGTTTGAAAATTAGCGCTAATATAATTTGGCTACGGGAACAGAGTTCTCAATCCCAATATCTGTTCTTATAAATGGCTTCTTATTTGATCTCTAATTCCGAAGTCAACTCCGGTCAATCGTCGAGCGAATCGAAACGCAAAAGAAAACGTAAAAACGGAGCTGATGTTCCCGTAAGCGAACAAGTAGTCAAAACCGATCGATGCAGATGGAGAACCTTAACCGAACAGCAGATCTACTCCTCAAAGCTTATCGATGCACTCCACCAAGTCCGCCGAAACTCAGCCTCTCCGTCTGGCGGTCGCTCAGTCCGTGAGACCGCCGATCGAGTCCTCGCCGTCGCCGCCAAGGGAAGGACTCGGTGGAGCCGTGCGATTCTAACGAACCGCCTCAGGTTGAGAATGAACTTGAGAAATAAGCATAAGAAACACAAGAAGGCTAGAGTTACAGGCGATGTCCCGTCAAAGAAACCTTTGCCGGAGAAAAAGTTACCGGTTTTGCAGAAGAAGGTGCGCGTTCTTGGCAGTCTAGTTCCCGGTTGCCGGAAACTTTCGTTTCCTAACCTTCTAGAAGAGACGACAGATTACATCGCTGCTTTGGAAATGCAAGTCCGAGCCATGGCTGCTCTCACGAGCCTTCTCACTGGCGCCGGTGTTTCATTAGCCACTCCTTCAACTCGTTTCGGGTCAAATCAGTCCTAGCATCGAGAAGAAGCCATTGTTAATTAAATTTGTGTATTTTATTGTATACATATGTTACAACCGTTTTCAAGTCTCCGGTATTTTTTTTTATTTTATTGGGGGGATTAATTTTATTTTAATTTTATTTGCTGCCATAAAATGATTTTTTAATTTATTGGAATGGCCAACTCATTTTTGGGATTGTAAAAAATCACATATGATTCTGCAATCACATGCATCCCATTGGTAAAACAAAGAAGGTTCGACTTAGTGGCAGCCTGAGTTGGCAAATTGTCCTTGCACATGGTTACTTAAAAAGCCACGTTGTCAACAACTTTTCCCCTTCTTGACTTGTCAATTGGTAGGGTACTTGTTTTTGGTGTAACAATTGGTAGGCTACTTTTTTGTTCACATATTTGGTTTTCGTTTGGCATTTTCTATACAAAGTTTGTCTACTTATTGAATTTAGAGCCTATTGATTTTCTAAGTTGTGTGAAAGATCTCACCGTTATTTAATCTTATTCCCTTACTTTTAAATTCGTTGTGGCAAGAATTTAATAAATACTCGTTCCGGATAAAGAAATTTTGTTTAAAAGTCAATTTATTTTAAAAAAATGAAATTTTTAATAATTAATTAGTAATAAAATGCTATTTTTATGTTTTATTTTTTGAAAGTTGATTTTTTAAATGAAATATTTTAAAACGAAACAGTTGATTCTTTGTTTGGAACGGAGGTAGTATCTAGGGGTGTACGTGGTTCGGTTCGGTTTGGTTTATGCCAAAATCGCAAACCGAATCGTCTCCTAGTGGTTCCAAAAATCTCAAACCGAACCGAACCGAGCAAGACTTCGAATCGAATCACTCGGTTCGGTTTGGTTCGGTTTTGTGGTTTATATAAATTATTTTTAATGAAATTAATCAACATTGAAAATAACAATAAAAATAATATTTTAATTTGGAATTAACATCAAAATTAAGAAATAACTTACTAACAACAAATTATCATAAATAAAACAATACAAATTCTAAAATAAACACAAACAATGGAAAAAATAATAGTTCTCCAACAATCAAGATTTTGTTTGGTTTAATATCCGTCTATATATGTATGTATATAATGAATAAATCAAAGGTTCAAAATAGCTAATAAATGTAATATAATATATATTATATAATAAATAAATAAAAATATATAGGGTGGTTTGGTTTGGTTCGATACCAAAAACCGTGAACCGAACCGAACCGCGTGGCTTTCCAATTTTTGAAACCAAAACCGAACCAAACTGACTGGTTTGGTTCGGTTCGGTAGTTTCGATTTACACCCCTAGTAGTGTCATTATACGATTTTTTTTTTGTGTGAAAGCAATTGCTTTGACCTGGTCCACCGTACGTTGGTTTGTCATATTTGAGAGAACGGGGCTTCGTCTTATAAATAAAAGTATCACCAATATTAAAATGTCACCTAAGATCTGTAATTTTTTTAAAAGAAAAAATATTTTCAATACAAATGTGGATGATAGATGTGGATATGACGTGTTAACTAATTTTTTTTTTCACATTGTGGATAGTAATGCCAATTTTTTACGTTCTATTTGAGTGTGTGACCTAGTAAGATTTTTTTAAAAAAAAAAATTTATTTCTATTGATTGTTTCATTTTCTTTAATTTTTTGTCAAATTTTATTTTATTGGTGGAAAATATGCCACATAAGATGAAATGCACATTGTATTGGAGATATTCATTCTATTAGAATATGAATGAAGTGAGAAAAATTATCACGTATGATTGAAGGTATTAATTACCCATAATCACATTTGATCAAATTTATAGTTATATTGGTGTTTTAAAATTTATTAAACGATCTTACAAAAGACATATCTATTTGTTGAGATATAATGATTGAGACGAAAATAACACACAAGTTTTATACCATTTGTAGCACAGGAGATAAGTCCTCCCAACACTTTGAAAACTTAATAGTTGTTGGCATGGAAAAGCAATAATATTTTTTAGCAATTTCTAAGAAAAATATCTGTATCTACTCTCTTTAGATATTTTTTGATAACCCCCTCAAAACGGAAAAGGCATTAGGTTAAAAAAAAAAACAATATAGATGGTTAAGTGAGGGCGAACATTTTCCGCAATGAGTGCCTAAATAAAAAAGTGTGATTAAAGTAAGAGGTATAATATTACAAGCTAGAGCTTGTAATATTATTACAAGCTCTAGTATTAATACCGTTAGATTAAAACTATTTAGATCTCTACATTGTTAGATCAAATATACTTTTTTAAAGTAATAACACGGACTTTCCAAATCATTACCAACTTAATCATCCGACGACTCTAACGCTAAAGCTTGTAATAATATTACAAGCTCTAGCTCGTAATATCATTTGTCTTAAAGTAAATGTGATAGTTGAGGCCATTGAGGGGCATATTACTTCAATTGATAGGAAAACTCAAACTTGACCCATAGTTTAGATGAGTTATTTGTAATTTATCCTTAATATTATCTATGTTGCTTGAATTAGAAGTATATATGATTCGGTTTAATTTTATTTGGTTTATGTCAAAATTAAGAACCTATTAGGTTTCAAAATTTTCAAACAAAACCAAATCGAATAAGGTTTGGAATTTGGTTCGGTTTTATGGTTTATATAATTATTTTTAATCAACTTAATCAACATTAGCAATAACAATAAAAATTTGATTTTAATTTAAAATTAACATCAAATATTAGAAAATAACCTATTAAAGTAAATTATTATAAATAAAACAATACAAATTTCAAAATAAATACAAACAATCAAAGAAATAAAAGTTCCTCCAACAATTTAGATTGGTTTGGTGATTAATATATATATATATATATATATATATATATATATATATATATATATATATATATATATATATACATACATACATACATACATACATATACATGTGACTAAATCAATGAGCTAAATTATGCATATTAGATGATCAAACGATTTAAAATAGTTAATAAAATAAATATAAATATAAATTGGTTTGGTTTGAAATAAAAAACCGTGAACTGAACCAAACCGAGTGGACTTTCAAATTTTGAAACCAAAACCGAACCACCTTTGATCAAAATCAAACCAAACTGACTGGTTTAGTTCGGTAATGTACGTGGTTTTGATGTACACCCTACTTTGAATAGCCTGTATACTATCTCTTTGATTAAAAAAAAACCTCAACGAAGATTAAACACAATGACATACACAATCACTCCATTTGGTGCCTTTGACGAACCTTTACATATTTGCATACACTTTTTCTGTGTATAATAAATGGCATTTGATTTTTGCTTGTCGTCAGAAAATGTAGGATCTTACTCCCATTGTTGTGCATGTGTGGATTGAAATGAGAAGTTGTGATTACGTGTTAGGATGTGAATCACATATCTTTTGATTAAGAAATGCTTCGTACCATTCTAAATTATTATCTAGTTTGACTTTTTGAATCATATTTTTCAAATAAAAAATTATTTTATTTTTTATATTCATTAAATACATAATTCATAGTACTTTTGGATTGTATCTAATTTTATTTTGAGTTAGTTTAGAAACCCCCCATATTTATCATTGTTAATCGATTGTTGGCAGATCCAAGTAATTGACGAGTGGGACTCCATCTCACGTCAAAATTGGTAATTTTTATTTGTTGAACGTCATTATCAATCTTAACCTCTTAATTCTATAATTATTAATTCTATAATTATGTATGTAAATGCATATCAAATAGTGAACCTTTCAAGAAATGTTTTTTTATAGTTTTTTATGTGTCACACCATCCGCTACATCAAAAGCAAAAAACTCATATTTTCATGGATTTTTTTCCACAATAGTAAACTTCTTTTATAACGAATATATTTTAATGTTAGGCTCCATTTTTATTTATTTTTTCCTTTTGTTTTTCTTCCATAAACCACCCATTCCCTATGAATAAATCCTCCTTCTACATGAACCCACAATATAAGGTTATTGGATGATCGGATCATACCTCTATGAACCTCGTATGAAACTTACCAGTGGAGACTCACTAAATCACCGACTATAATTAACTTTTTTTTTCTCATTAATAATGTTATTTTGTACGACTATTATCGTTTACAATAGATTTTTAATACATATCTCACGTGGTACCAAAATTCTTAATCCAACTCTGATGTATATGTAATTTGATAAAATATCATATAAAATGTATAACTATTGAGATATTCCATCCATAAGAGAGGCATTTCCCTAGTATATAGTACTGTATTCAACATAATTTAGTTAGTTTAAGTAATAAAATTCTAATAAGTAAATATTCTATTAAAAATAATACTCTATAAATTACAACCTTTTATGATTTTGTGGAGACAATTAAACTTATACAAAATATCACAAAGTTTTGGTCTTGTTGGGAACTGTATGACTCAATTACCCTGGCAATAGTATGACTCAAGTCGTTCGAAGAGACAACGTCTGAGAAGGCGGTTGCGTTCTAGGACAATTAGCGTCCGCGTTACTTTGGGAGAATGTTTCTGACGTCAAAGCGATCATGTTTAGGAGATAAGGCGACCGTATTCTTGCGACAAATTTGTTTTTCTGTTTCTTTGTTTAGTCAGTTTAAAATTTGATATTATATCCTTATATATAATTGTAATCCTAAAATATATACAAAGTTAACATACCCCAATATCTCTTTTTATTTTCTTTGATTGTTCTAGTTATACGTCGTAATTATTTGCTATTTGCTCCTGCTACCCACACAAGTCTAATAAAGAAAAGCCAAAACTAAACTATTAAAGTGGAACTAGCAAAACGAAGGAGTATTTCTTTTTGTCTTTTGTGGAAGAATTTTTCAATGAGAACAAACAAGTCAATCAATAAATTTACCATTCAAACATCTCACATATATATATATATATATATATATATATATATATTCAATGTCAACTGAATTTCACCTAATATTTCTATATTTTGTACTATACATTCTAAACAATATACTCGTATTAATGTGCATAAAATTTGATTGAGATCCTCCTCATTGTTAGATCATTCCATAGATTTGAAACAAACGAACAAGAACACAATATTTCTAACTTCTTATTATCATGTCGTATCAGCAGGCAGCAGCTGTTATTTCAATACCTAGCCGACAACCTTTCAACCAATGTATGAGCTTTTTTAATCTTATAAATAATCTTAGAAGTTAATATATTGCCTCACACTTATTAACCAATTACCTTATCCCAATATAAAAAGAGCCCAATAAAACTAGTTTGAAAAGACAAATTAAATTGAGATAGTCAATATAAAAAGAGCCCAGACCATAAAACTAGTTTGAAAAGACAAATTAACATATATAAAAGGAGATGAGTAAATTTTAGAAAGTTCACGCTAAACTCAGTACCATCTATGCTAATCTATAAAATATGCATAGTAGAAATAAAAGGAGATGAGTAAATTTTAGAAAGTTCTCGTCAAAAGTAAAAAAATATGCAAGTTTTTTTTTTTGTCAATTTCATAGTAGAAATATGAGAGATAACAATATCAAGTTTTTTTTTTGTCAATTTCTAGGAAAAATAAAGATGGAATAAAACAACGATTTTGAAACTAAAGATAATAAAACAACGATAAAACTAAATAATATACACACACTTTTGAAACTAAATAATATACATAATACTCTTAAGACAATAATTCACGACAATTCAATCAATACCAAGATAACAATACCAAGATAATACCAAGATTTTTCTCTATTTCACAATCGTTTTCTCTAACCAAAAGTTATTATAAAAGTGTATTATTGTAAAAAAAATCTATAAATCGAGATAGGACCAATTTTTTTGAGACAACTATCTACATGTAAAAAAAAATAGAAACCCGATAATTTTTTATTTTTTAGTTACTTATACATGTTAAAAAATTCAGATATAAAAAAAGTACTGATGATGAAATTAATCAAACATTCAGATCGAATTTGTTTGTTAGTTGAACTAAATCACGAATTAAAATTAATAAACGAGTTTTGAAGTTAAACAGAGTTTTTGAAATATTTTTGGAAGCATGAACATACCAACAAGTTTCCGGTAAGTCGATGCTCATAGCTTCCGTCGGACTTTCTTTAGGTTCCGGTACTTTCTTTAGGTTGGCCATCATAGGATGCTTTAAAAAAATTGCTTTAAAAAATGCAATGTGTAAAAAATGAAACTGTGTGGTGATACAAGTGTTTTATTTTTTATAAGTGTTTTATTTTTCGTTTATCAACTAAAACAACGTGGTTATATGAGTGTTTACCATGTCGCGGTCTAAAAGTTATCCATAGCACGATTTAAACCAAATTTTCCGATGTTTATTCATCGATCGTTTGAATTTTTGGTACATTTTCCTTGACACATATCCTACATTTTATTTTCCTTGGTTATATATTATTTTAATTATTTTTTCTTTGAGTCTAATTTTTAAATTGAACCATAATACTTGAATTATTTTGTAAAAATTACCAATTTTGAAAAATATAGTTTTTAAGGTTTTATGAGAAAACATGTTAGTATATCACAAACAATTTTCTATTTGTTTGATATTATATGCGCTATCAATTTTTTTTTCACATTAATGTAACTTTTATTTATATATATTTATGTGTATATATTTTAATATCATTTTTTAATATGGGAAATACATCAGTGAATTTAATTTTGTTGAGACTCCAGAGTAGAGAATGAGAGAAAGTGAAATCAATTCCATTGTTTAGAATTGGAATTGTGAGCTTCAATGTAAATTTTATTGTTTATATCCAGAAAAAATATTAGAATTGGAATTGAACTGAAATTCTTAATATTTTTATTCTATAAATTGATTTTTCTTTCTTCCAAAACTAAAACATTTTTAAACCAAAAGACTCCTGATTTTTATTAATTTTTTTATTTCTATTAATTTGCTTATATGTTTAGATTTTTAATTGAACTCTACACGAAAGCCAAACAAAATAATCTTAATTTTAATATTACAAAATTATGATATTCAATCATATACATCGAACTCATAATCTTTATGTTGCAATCATTTGTGTATTTTATTAGCACTAAAGTTTTAATTATTGTATTGATATGAATATAGGCTTCGTGCATTGAACGAGTGCTTTAATTATAATTTTCTATGATTAACTTCAATTTGTATTGTCTAAAGTAAACTGTTTTAGTCAAGGACATGTCACTTTGATATCAATTTAAAGATATGTTAAAAAAGTTATTGTTTTTATTAACATAATTTTCTATAATTTGTTTTATATGCATATTGAACTCGTGATTTATCGTATAATTATTCGGTTATATGGTTATCATTAAAAAAAATTTATTGTTTTATTTTTATCAATATTGGATCATGTATTATATGGTTGTGTTGTAGTATATATAAAAACAGAAATGCATAATTTTTAAAAATTTCCCACAAAAACTCACTTTTCAAAAATAGAATCACTTATGTTCTGTTTATGTCAAAAAAATTGGAATTGAATTTGAGAAATGTCATTTAATGATATTGACATAAACTATTCCAATTGAGTTTACTTTTTTTATTTGGAGAATTAAATTCGAAAATGACATATAAATGACATATAACTAATTACATACCAAAGTCATATAACTATTAAATATTACACTAAAATAAAGTAGAAATCAAAATTTTAGGCAAGCTATTCATAAGTCAGACAGGGTCCATGTGCATATAACTAATTACAAACAAAATCAATATATAAAAATAATTCGTAAAAATGGTATTTATTCAAAAATATTTAATAGCTTAATGTTATTATAAATAAAAAATAGGTAAATAAAAATACTTATGATTGTTAATACATTTCTATAATATTTAAAACAAAAAATAAATAAAAAATACTCATGGGCCTGACTTTTTTTTTTTTAGTTTGGGTTCGTCTTAGTTTAAATTATCGCTAGATTTTGTGTCCGTACCTATGACATGGTGTCAGCATGAAACTTATTCAATATATGAAGTGAACAATATGCAAATGAATTGATATACGCTTGAGATTTTATAAATATCAGATTAATGCACACTACACAACTGAAAAGAAGACAAAACTCAATAAACTAAATAAAAAAATACATTTTATGATGATCCATTACAAATAAGTAAGAATATCGAGAACTTTATGTCATGTTTAAATTAGAGTGACATTTTCTCTTCTTTTTTTGTTAATTATTTATATAATTAAAAATTGAAATGTAATTTATAAGTTATGTTGTTGAAAGAGATACATGTTTTTTTGTGGTTTCAATTAAATAGTCATATAAAAATTAAGATGTAATTTTTTTAATTACATCACATCAATGAACAATACATATTTTAAAATTTTAAAATGTGAATTAAATTTGAACGATACATACTCGTGAATATTTCAATTGAATTACATATTATGAAATCTCAAACCGTGAGTTAAATTTGAAGGTTGGAACTCAAATAATGTTATTTCAGTAACATAGTTATTCACTGAGTTATGCAATGACACGAGATTAATTGTTATAAGGCGATAAACCATATTTTAGAAGTTTGAGTTCTTTCAAAGGGTAATTCTGGTGATACTCTTTTGATTCCAAGAATATCACTGATACTATTTGATCCTATAATTTCTTTCAAATTCCAGATAAAACATTTTTTTGTTGATTATGTCTTACGCAATGTCTATGAATAAAAACCATGATAAGTCATTGTTTAATATAAGACTCAATTTGAAAACATGTTTTTGGTTATCATCAGTTGTATGTAGCTTTGTCTAGACTTATTATGTGATATTTATAGTTCATAATAAATACATGTTGAGCGAAAATTGTTGTATATAAAAAGTATTCTAAAATTTATATTATTTTTTTCAAATTTATAGGATTTTCTATATTTAATTTTCTATATTTATTATTTTTTATTTTGTTCATATTAAAAAAATTAATTATATATTATTTAATTTTAATTTAATATATAATTTTATACACATATACAATTAAATTATTACACATAAATATACCACTAGTCAAATGTATAAAGTAAAAGCGAGAGAGAGTCTTCCCCCCAAATTTGAAAGTTAAGTTGGCGGAATCCGCCAAACTGGTCACCATTGACCTTCAGGTTCATCCACAACCCCACTCACTAATCCCACATGTACATTTCCATAGACAGGCCCTCCACTAAACCCAGATCTGTTGAACTCTCGTATGTTTTTAAATTATCGTTTTTTTTTAATTTTAAAATTATTATTATTTTTCAAAACTTTTTTTTAAAAATTTTTTTTGTACCAATTTACGTATTTTAACTTTTTTATATATATTTTAATTATGGTCAAATATTCAAGAGTATTACACATATTTAACTAATATTTATAATATATTTAATAATTTTTTCTTAAACACTGTGTCAAATCGACAAAGATAAAATAATAATTTGAAAACGGAGGAGTACTACTTTATCCTTAATTTTCTTCCTCCTTTAAGTATGAGCCGTAACACATACATGTGGCTTTAAAAATCTACTTCATTCGTCCAAAATTATTATCCGACTTCATTTTTCGTCCGTCATAAAATAATTATCTTTGTTTGAAACTTTCTTTTGTAATAGAACACTCTTACTATTTTATCCATACTTTTTCATCATCTTTAATTATAATCATATACACACGAAATTTTAAGAAACTACACATCATCTAATATTAATAATCCAGCCAAATGTGTTTTTTAAACCGTACGTCAAATCAATCAAAACAATAATTTTATAAGAAAGAAAGTATATATTACACTAATATTTATAATAGAGCCAATTATTTTTTTCTTAATCGGCATACCCAATCAAATAAGATACTAATTATTTAAGATATATATATCAGTTTCAACTCCACGGGCTCTAAGTCTTGTGGTGATAGATAATTGTTATCTAAAACTTGTTGTTATGGTGTAAATTAGATGAGTGGATGAGTCTTCTAACCACCATTTGACTGTTGCTCTCAAGTTATCCTATTCTACTACTGAAAGGGTAACACGTGTGCCAACGCGAGGGCGTGGGTTGGCTGTCCCTCTCTAAATCGGACTATCGGAGTCGCTGTACACGTGTGCCACCGCGACTGCCTAGTTGTCTTTTCCTTGTCGTGGACCAATCGGCTTGAGCAAGGTTGAGAGGGTGTTTCAACTTTGATAGATTAGTGTGGAAGGTGTTGATATTCATTCAAGGAGGAGAGGAGCGAGGACCACATGATTTGTTTTTTTTCTTTTTTTTTTTCAATTTTTTTTAAGGTTTAGCTTGTTTGTGTGACAAATTAAGAATTGGAAAGCTCTCTCTATAGACTGTTGACTCAGCTTATGGGAACACAACAGTTTTAAATATTTATGGGGAGAATTTTTACTACTTCCTCCGTCCCTAAATTATTGTTCTCTTTTCCTTTTTCGTTCGTCCCAAAATAATTGTCCATTTTAAAACTTACTTTTTTAGAACATCACTTTTACCATTTTACCCTTACTTTTCATATTACTTTAATTACGTCACATACACACGCTTTAAACTACACATTAAACCAATATAAATAATCGCCTAATTCACAAGATGTTATTCAAGGCTGCATAATGATAATAATTTAAGGACGGAGGAGTATCGTTTTCTAATTTTATTCGACTAGAGAGATTAGTAATGCGCATTACACATTTGGGAAATAAAAAAGAATAGAGTGTAGACCGTAGACTATAGACTATTTATACAAGCTCACATGCAACCATGTGACCTTTTTTGGGAGGATAAGTTTCCACATTATAACCCAAACACAACACTGTTTATGTTAGATTCATGCCTTTGCTGTTACAGTAAATGAAGAGCTCATGCCCCACTCTCATCAACAAAATATGATTTGGTTTTATTAAGGCTGACATAACAACTAATGATGTAATTGCAATGAAAACTTGATTTGATCAAATAAAGAAAGTATATATACATTTATTTATTATATAAGTTATATTAATGTTATTTTTTGTAAAAAAATACCAAAAAATCTCACTTAAAAATTCACATATCCAAAAAGTTTCAAAAATAATTCTTTTATTTTTTTTTTCCTCTTAAGGGGGGCATGGAAAGGGATCGAACTTGAGACCTTACACTTCGTAAAGCCTCATATCTACCACTGAACCACCTCCTTAGGGGCAATTCTTTTATCTCAAAAGCCCCAAATTCAAAATTTTAATCCCAAAGCACAAAGTTTAACATGTCTAACCACATTATGCTAAAAACGTTTTCATTTGGATGAAAACATATTTTTTTTTCCATTTACTACAATGATAATTGATGTGTTAAAATCGCAGCTTGGGTCGTCATATCGATGGTGATATCTCATTTGAATCGGGCTTCCTGAACCCATTAAGATCACGAAAACCTTAAGAGGAAGTAGAAGACACATCAGCGAAACCATTCCCGCTGGTAGAAGAAAGATCGTGTGTAAAATAGTCAAAAAGCACTGACGTAGGTTTTAGGCCAAGAAAGTAGACGCACCTTGTTTGTGTTTTGGGGTAAGGCATGCCCCTAATGATTTAGAATACGCCCTGGTGATTCAAGCCATTAGATACCTTGCAGGACTGGACAAGATCCTTGATTTTAAAGGCGTGATACGCGGGTGTCGCATAATTCTGGAGCAATATGACAAGTTTCCTCGGCCGGATATGAAACCTTGACTGCCTCGAGAGCAAGTTCCGAGGCTCCCTGCTCGATACCTACCCGGCGAGCAAGGCTCCTGTCCCAACATAATAGGGCGATCCAGATGATAAGTATATTTCCTGCATGACTGTCAGCAGTGCCTATACCCGCCAAGCCTAAGCGGGATGTCTGACTTTTTTGGTGTCCGGCTACCGCTTCCACTCAAGGGTTGGACCCATGCTAATTAAGCTCAAGGACGCGTGGTGATTGTTCATGACCCAGCACGAGTTTGGGCCTTACATCAATAATAATTGCATTGAATATTTTTATTATAATAATATTACTATCATTATTTTCATCAACATTATTACTATTAAATAAAAAAGTTTATTTAATTAAATAATTTATTCGAATGATCCCAAAACAACTATTCAATTCATAAAATCTAAAGTTAATATTTTCATACTAAAAATTGAAAAAGTTAACCATTTGCACTTTTTGAAATTATGGTAGCAATAAT
>CM028381.1:66426210-66461946 GCA_013146195.2 Codonopsis lanceolata
CGAGCACCTAGATACTCAGTATCGATAGACTAGTGGTAATGGACATCGAGCAGCGGCGAGGTGGATTGGCGATTACAAAGATTACATCGGCAAGGATCTTACCGCAGAAAGGTCGAGAGCCACCGCGATCGAAGCCGAGGCTTGTCGGTGCTCGGTAGTAGGGGAGTGCAGTATAGCGATCTAAGGTCGGACGATGCCATTGCGTACCCCAGAGCTAGCGAAGGTGTCACATATGAGGTACATGAGGGGAATCACGGCGGCCATCAGGGCCGCCACTAGCGAGAAGGGGTATTGCGCGCCTTGAGATACTCTTGGATAACTCTCAGAAGGGATCGAGAGAAATATGTTCGTGAATGTGACAAGTGCCAAAGATGCAGCGAACATACCAAGACTTCCTCACCATGCAAACCCCGGTTGTTGCGGCTGGCCCTTCGACATGTGGGGGATCGACTGTCGGACCGTTTCCACTGCATAGAAGGAAGATACAAATATGCGTGGTCACCATTGATTACTTCACAAAATGGATAGAAGCCAAGCCTACGGCCAAAATCACGGAAGCAAATGTCAAGTTGGGTCCATGATCAAGTGTGGTGTAGATTTGGCCTTAGCGAACAATTGTATCCGACCACGCGGCAGTTCCGGACAAGTTCTGACGAGAATGTGGCGGCGGGTGTCAAGCATTGGCAATCTTCGTAGCATCCTCGGGGAGCAGGCAGAGCGGCAGGAAACAAGCGAGCTCTGCCACGCACTCAGAGAGAAATCTAGAAGAGCGGCGAGGGAAATGGGCGAAGGCTGCCATCGGCTTTATGGGCGTCAGAACTGCATGCAGTCAGCGAAACCCCATTTGCTCACTTACGGATCGGAGGCAATGATTCCGGTTGAAATGGCTTTGCCAGTATCGAGTCTCCACTACGGAACAAAACAACGAGCTTGCGCGGGCAATAGACCTTGACCTCCTAGAAGAAAGAAAGCAAGACCGATGCTCGACTCGGAATGGTCAACTACAAACAACGGGCAAAGGCCCATCATGACAAAAGGTTAGAGCGAGCCTTCATGGTGGGGGCTGGGTGCTCGTAAAAATTGAAGTGGCGGACGGACAAATGGGCGAGAATGCACGGGAAAGCTATCGCCCAACTGGGAAGGACCCTTCCAAGTCACCGGTATTATCAGAGAAGGCACCTACACACTCCGAACTCGGGAAGGAAAAGAGCTAAAACACCCATGGCATGCTAATCATCTGAAAAAATACTATCCGTAGAGTTAATCCTCCTTACATAGGCAGGCGAAGACCCTCGGCCTGTTGAGGGTCACAAATTTTATTCAATAAAGGCAAGTTTCTCAATATTGTTTTACTTAGATTTTATTGGCATCTACCATCTACAAGTGACGGGGCCAAGCCCGGTCAACATTCGAGAATACCCAGTACTAGTGAACTTAATTTCTACGTGGGTGAGATGCGGCCATGCCGGTTCACGTACTTAGGATGCCGCCAGCGGTAGGGGCCTGCCCGTCGGATATCGGCTAAACTACCTCGGGTCCCACGGTGGCCGAGCAACAACTGTTTAGTCGTATATCCTTACACCCGAATTGATATACTACAACCGAGGCTCGGGTTACCCACAGAACAACGGCCATGCGGTTGATAGTCGCCGTGCGGGCTGCATGCCTTAAGCAATCATCACGAAGCTTCGCCCAGGCGATAGGGGCCCTGCCCACTCAGAAGCCTTGGCCCATGCCAAGCATTCAAACAATACCACACTGTATGCCCGGGAAAAAGTACCAGCGGACACCGGGTAACAGGCCAAACTCATAATAGTAGGACATTAACCTAAGATATTTGCACTATTTACTTTATGTATGCTGAGTTAATGTTCTTTGCACGATTACTATCTTAGATATATTTACGGGGACTACCCCGCATACAATTGTGTTGGTACTAATTAAATGCGGGGAAAAACACAAGTAAATATTATCGGACAGAAAAACAAAACACATGCATTCATTTCGAGCAAAATGATGATGAATAAGCGACAAATAAGCGGGGAAATTGTTTCTGAGAGATAAAAGTATTTCCAAAAGGATCAAGAAGTCTGTTACAAAAGGCACATCGGCCAAAACAAGATATTAAGTCTTTAAATTACATCAGGGGTTGTGTGGAGCTGCAGCATTTGCTTCCTCGATAGTGGCGGCTGTATTTACGCTTGAAGGCGAGCATTTGCCTCGGCGCAAGAACCCGCCTCCTTCTCGGCCTTACGGGCATCAATCAGGCTACAGACATTGACAGCTAACGGGGCTGGGGGGTCCCATGGCTCCAGTCCATCATCATTATCATCCCGGGCTAGGGCATCCAATTCGGCCTGAGTGTAGGGCACCAAGTGATGTAGCTTCCGGGCCTCCTGGCAGTAAGGATCGAGCAGCGCCCAATCAGCCATCGTGCTCATGTCCACCGCCCGTGCCGCGAGCATTCGCGAGGATATGATTGGTGCCCACGGCATAGTAAGGCAATATAGCCCGGCGCACTTGAGGCGTAAGCAGGGAAGCCTCGAAATCCTTCACGGCTGAGTTCGGCTGCCGGTGATCGGGAATAGATTTTATAGCCGCATTGCATCTCGGCCTTGCTCCTTCAACGCAGTCGCCGACTGCGCAGCTGATCACGCTGCTCGCTTCGAGGCCAACTTCCACAGGACCTTTTCTGGCTGGGCTACAGATTGTCTTCTCCTCGGCTAAAGCCTTGTTGTCGACCTCCGGCCTCTTGCCCGGCAATGCTCTCCTTCGGCCCCAGGTCCAAAGGCACCACAGTCGTTCTTATTCTTTACCCGGCCCGGCCGGCTCATCTCTCGGACTCAATCTTCTTGCGGTGTCGATCTCCTCGTGTATCGATTATAGATGTTTGTGCAGGGAGGAAGCAATCTACAAACAACAAGCGCGAGCAAGCCGAAACATCTAACGAAATTATCAAATTGAAAGAAGTATGGGCATACCTCGCTCGAGATTGAGCTGGGACGAATGTGTCCAAGTAAAACATGCCCGACGTCTCCGGTCATTGGTGACGTCTCTTGTTCAGCGGCCACTATACCTTTCCCCCCGGCCGGCGGGGCACCGCGAGGCCGCGACCAGCAAGTCAATAATGTGTCCAATATTGGGGCCCTCGGACGATCCAGCAACAATTGCCGGGCATCTGCACGTAGGCATTTCAAAGTGGGAAGCAACCACGGCACAGACGAATGCATCACGACTTGTTGTCCCTAACCGACCCCAGACCGAGGAGCGTCACCATTTGGCGGGATGCCTTTTTCTTTTTTTCGCCGCCTTAGCGCCTTAGGCTTACAGGCCGCATCGCACTCTAAAGAACTCGCGGCCTTCGGCATGGAGGGTAATTTCGGGCCCTATCTAGCAACATCATTTGAGTAAATATCTTGCCGGGGCTTTCTTGCCATTTGGGATGAAGGAGGGCGAAAGGGGCGTCTTGGGGGTTGGCTTGCCAAGGCGCCACCCGCGCCTCTCCTCGGCTTCCCAACTCAGAATGCGCCTCGGGGCAACATAGCCATTTGCAAAAAAAAAACAACTCAGTATCACGACTAGAATGGAAGTAACAAAGTGAAACAGTTAAAAGTAAAACCCGAACCGACCAGGAGCTTCAGTATAGACAGGTGTACAGTCGTGCCCGAGCCTATGACACATCGGCGATGCCGCACGAAATTTTTTTCGTGATAATCGCCCAATACTCGTGGGCCTCTTCGGCGTCGAAAGGAATGAGGGCTCCACCTCGGGGGAGCGGCCGAAGACACCCGGCGGCGTGAGTTGCGAGGATTGCACACCCGAACTCCTTCCATCGAGCAGGCGCTCTTGACGACTTTCTTTTCCCCGTCCATCCACAACGCCTGGGCATCGGGATAACCGTCAGCGAGCGGCAGTGTCACCGTGGTGAACCCGCCACGGGGAAGTTTGGGATGTTTATCAAATCTGGCTCATAGGCATTATCGGCCACCCATCAGAGACTCGATCGGGCGACTGCTCTTATCCCGAGCATCCACCTTCCACGGCACATCCGGACAAAATCCTAAGGAAGCTCGAATTGGAGCGAGCATTTACCCGAACCATAAGCATCAACGCTCGAATAAAGAGACGCTTTGAAAATCTTGCTCGTCGGCTCATGCGTAGTAAACGACACGCCGATATACGCTGTGCAGGGGGCCCTACGTGTTCAGCATCAGGTCACCGGGCATCGGACAGAATTCCTGAAGGAATAAAAGGACAAAGGGATCCAAGGGCAAACGGAGCCCTACTCGGAAGAAGTCTGCAAAGAAGAGCAGTTTACCATTCTGCTCCCGGGGAAATTCACCATCGCGAGCGCACCGCTTTCTACTGCTCGATAGTCCTCGGGCTCATGCCCATCGAGGTAAACCAGGCCGGTGGTTTGGCGGGGTATCCAGTGAAGCCCGATAAGTCGCATCTGCGTCTCGTCGACATCGATGCCCGAGGCAGGAAGCGAGGCGAGCTCGTAGCCGCACCTCCGGCCGGCCTTGATTTCTGCCGCTACGCCTCGCGATAGGATGTTATACGAGTCCTCATCGGTCACCGGCGGGCAGCGTCGTTGACCACCGAGCGTCCCTCGGCCTCGGGCAATATCGCACCACCTACCTCGTTTCAGGCGGAAAAATCATCTGTTCGGCCAATTGGGCACGGCCATGCACACTTTGGCCGTCCGGACAAATGAGTGTGGCCGGCCACCTAAGCTAAGCGACCTTGTTCCACTTCCCCCTCGGACAAGCTGGAGGCGGATAAGGTAATCACGGGCACATGGGCCTCTGGATCAACGGACACACGAGGTCGGGCAGCCACGACCTCGCCAGCCACGGACTCATCACCCTGCTCGAATACTACGTCAATAGACGGGGACCTCTCCTTGCTCGTGGGGTCATTACGCGCCATGCTTGAACTCCTCCGTCGTTGGAGAAATCTCCGTCGGACATCTACAGAGATCGAGGAAAAGCATGGTCAGATCCTATCCAGAAAGGAGGCGATCATTAAGAAAGAGGAAAAACCTAAGTCTGGTCAATCCAGGGGCCTTGCCGCGCCTAGCAAAGCGAGACACAATTGGGTCTCTCCTCGATCTCGGCCTAGGGACTCGCCTAATCTATTCAAGGCAATCCGAGAAACATTGAAAAGAAAGGAGAAAAATTGAAACGCTTATTTGAAACAAACAACGGAAAATAAAGCGCTGAGAAGAAGCAACTTCGTTAAAGTTACGGAAGAAATGCGCTTCGTGGAGTCAAAGTATGCAAGCCTTGGACGGCGGCTTGGGACGACTTGGGAAAATCGGTAAACAAAGTTGCGAGCTTCCTCTATTCTTTTCTCTCTCTAAAAATCTGCAGGCGTATAAAGCTTGAATGGGCGGGCGCCGGTTTAAATAGAAAAAAACCTCGAGAGATCGTCTTTGGAAGCGAAAAGACAGAATATTCCGTCAAACCCACGCGCATTAAATGCGCCGTCCCGGGACTAGCACCCCCGTCTTTTCGGTCACCTCTCTGACGGCTCACGCGCGCCTCGTCCCCTCCTCTGCCAGAACCACTCAGTGAAAGGCTTCTCTGGCACGCCTCGGCTGACAGTTGTAAAAAGTTCTGGAACCTTCTACAGCGAAGTTCAGCCCGATCACTGGCATCGCCAGATTTCATAAGTGTACAAGCCCGGGTTTTGGGCAACTTCGATACATTCTGCACGCTCCTCGCCTCGAGCATAAATACTCGCCAGGCGCAAAGCTAGGGGCCACTGATATACCCAGCCCAAATCTGGTCACGAGCAGAGCAGGAGTTGCCATCACGGGCCGATCACGAGCATGGGCCTCGAGGGGCCCGCAGGCCCAGCGAGCATAAAAAGAGCAACCCCATACAGCGAGCATGACGTTCCTGACCCAGCTTGGTCGGACACAGGCCCGGCCTGTCCGATCAGGGGCCTTGCCCGGGAATTGTGATCAACTCATATACCTCATCTACCATGCAGACGAGCAGGGCCTTGCCCGCTCATTCCTCATCGAGCAAATGACACCAAGTAGCTTGCCCGCCAAGACACGGCCACAAGTTATCATATGTAGGCAGGACACTTGCCTTATTCATTCCTGATATCACGCAGCCAGTCGTATATCAACAGGAAATCCAGAGTTTCACTCCTTGTGGAACAAGGTGACTACAGAGGCCAAATCCTACCCGGATTCAACTACACAAGGGCCAATAAATACTCCTCCGTCATACACCACAAAGGTACATGCTCTCATACACTCTGCCTCTTCCTTGAGTTCTGGTATTCTGTTCTCATACACGGTACTTACTCTCACGCCGGAGGGGTTTCGCGAGGCCCGCTTGCACTTCCACTCGGGTTTTTACGTAGCTCTCAGGGTTCAAGGAAGCATTCAGATATCCTACCCAAAGAACAGACGGCCCAAGCTGAGGATTTTGCCACATCATATATATATATATATATATATATATATATATATATATATATATTCAATGTCAACTGAATTTCACCTAATATTTCTATATTTTGTACTATGTATTCTAAACAATATACTCGTATTAATGTGCATAAAATTTGATTGAGATCCTCCCCATTGTTAGATCATTCCATAGATTTGAAACAAACTAACAAGAACACAATATTTCTAACTTCTGATTATCATATCATATCAGCAGGCAGCAGCTGTTATTTCAATACCTAGCCGACAACCTTTCAACCAATGTATGAGCTTTTTTAATCTTATAAATAATCTTAAAAGTTAATATATTGCCTCACACTTATTAACCAATTACCTTATCCCAGTATAAAAAGAGACCAATAAAACTAGTTTGAAAAGACAAATTAAATTGAGATAGTCACACTAAACTCAGACCATCTATCTGATCTATATTTATATATGTATAAAAGGAGATGAGTAAGTTTTAGAAAGTTTCCGTCAAAAGTAGAAATATGCAGGTTATGAAAAATATGCATAGTAAAAACAACGATTTTGAAATTAAATCATATGCACACACTTTGAAATAAATTAATTCACAAACAATCAATTAATAATAATACCAAGATCTAACAATTTTTTCTCTATTTCATCGTAATCAAAGTTATTATTGTAAAAAAAAAACTATAAATCAAGATAAGACCAATTTTTTGAGACAACGAGCTACATGTTAAAAAATGGAAACTCGATAATTTTTGATTTTTAGTTACTTATACATGTTAAAAAATTCAAATATTAAAAAAATGCTGATGATGAAATTAATCAAACATTCAAATCGAATTTGTTTGTTAGTTGAACTAAATCACGAATTTAAATTAATAAACGAGTTTTGAAGTTAAACAGAGTTTTTGAAATATTTTTGGAAACATGAACATACCAACAAGTTTCCTGTAAGTCGGTGCTCATAGCTTCCATTGCTAGTCTTTCTTTAGGTGGTAACCTTGGGATTGGCCATCACTATAAAAAAATGCGTTAAAAAATTGCAATGTGTGGTGAAACTAGGATAAAAGTGTTTTATTTTCGTTTATATACATCAACTAAAACAACGTAGTTTTAAGAGTGTTTACCAGGTCGCGGTCTAAAAGTTATCCATAGCACGGTTTAAACCAAACTTTCCGATGTTTATCCATTGATCGTTTGAATTTTTGGTTCATTTTCCTTGACACATATCCTACATTTTATTTTCCTTGGTTATATATTATTTTAATTATTTTTTCTTTGTGTCTAATTTTTAAATTGAACCATAATACTTGAATTATTTTGTAAAAATTACCAATTTTGAAAAGTGTAGTTTTTAAGGTTTTATGACAAAACATGTTAGTATATCACAAACAATTTTATATTTGTTTGATATTATATGCGCTATCAATTTTTTTTCACATTAATGTAACTTTTATTTATATATATTTATGTATATATATTTTAATATCATTTTTTAATACGAGAAATACATCAGTGAATTTGATTTTGTTGAGACTCCAGAGTAGAGAATGAGAGAAAGTGAAATCAATTCCATTGTTTAGAATTGGAATTGTGGGCTTCAATGTAAATTTTATTGTTTATATCCAGAAAAAATATTAGAATTGGAATTGAGCTGAAATTCTTAATATTTTTATTCTATAAATTGATTTTTCTTTCTTCCAAAACTAAAACATTTTTAAACCAAAAGACTCCTGATTTTTATTAATTTTTTTTATTTCTATTAATTTGCTTGTACGTTTAGATTTTTAATTGAACTCTACATGAGAGCCAAACAAAATAATCTTAATTTTAATGTTACAAAATTATGATATTCAATCATATACATCGAACTCATAATCTTTATGTTGCAATCATTTGTGTATTTTATTAGTACTAAAGTTTTAATTATTCTATTGATATGGATATAGGCTTCGTGCGTCGCACGAGTGCTTTGATTATAATTTTCTATGATTAACTTCAATTTATATTGTATAAAGTAAACTGTTTTGGTTAAGGACATGTCACTTTGATATCAATTTAAGATATGTTAAAAAAAGTTATTGTTTTTATTAACATAATTTTCTATAATTTGTTTTATATGCATATTGAACTCGTGATTTATCATATAATTATTCAGTTATATGGTTATCATTAAAATTTTATATTGTTTTATTTATATCAATATTGGACCATGTATTATACGGTTGTGTTGTAGTATATATAAAAACATAAATGCATAATTTTTAAAAATTTCCCACAAAAACTCACTTTTCAAAAATGGAATCACTTATGTTCTCTTTATGTCAAAAAAATTGAAATTGAATTTGAGAAATGTCATTTAATGATATTGACATAAACTAATCCAATTGAGTTTACTTTTTTTATTTGGAGAATTAAATTCAAAAATGACATATAACTAATTACATACCAAAGCCATATAATTATTAAATATTACACTAAAATAAAGTAGAAATCAAAATTTTAGGCAAGCTATTCATAAGTCAGACATGGTCCATGTGCATATAACTAAATACAAACAAAATCAATATATAAAAATAATTCGTAAAAATGGTATTTATTCAAAAATATTGAATAGTTTAATGTTATTATAAATAAAAAATAGGTAAATAAAAATACTTATGATTGTTAATACAGTTTTATAATATTTAAAACAAAAAATAAATAAAAAATACTCATGGGACTGACTTTTTTTTTTTTTAGTTTGTGTTTGTCTTAGTTTAAATTATCGCTAAATTTTGTGTCCGTACTTATGGCACGGTGTCAGTATGAAACTTATTCAATGTATGAAGTGAACAATATGCAAATGAATTGATATACTCTTGAGATTTTATAAATATCAGATTAATGCATACTACACAACTAAAAAGAAGACAAAACTCAATAAACTAAACAAAAAAATACATTTTATGATGGTCCATTACAAATAAGTAAGAATATCGAGAACTTTATGTCATGTTCAAATTAGAGTGACATTTTCTCTTCTTTTTTTGTTAATTATTTATATAATTAAAAATTGAAATGTAATTTATAAGTTATGTTGTTGAAAGAGATACATGTTTTTTTGTGGTTTCAATTAAATAGTCATATAAAAATTAAGATGTAATTTTTTTAATTACATCACATCAATGAACAATACATATTTTAAAATTTTAAAATGTGAATTAAATTTGAACGATACATACTCGTGAATATTTCAATTGAATTACATATTATGAAATCTCAAACTGTGAGTTAAATTTGAAGGTTGGAACTCAAATAATGTTATTTCGTAACATAGTCTATTCACTTGAGTTATGCAATGACACGAGATTAATTGTTATAAGGCTGATAAACCATATTTTAGAAGTTTGAGTTCTTTCAAAGGGTAATTCTGGTGATACTCTTTTGATTCCAAGAATATCACTGATACTATTTGATCCTATAATTTCTTTCAAATTCCAGATAAAATATTTTTTTGTTGATTATGTCTTACGCAATGTCTATGAATAAAAACCATGATAAGTCATTGTTTAATATAAGACTCAATTTGAAAACATGTTTTTGGTTATCATCAGTTGTATGTAGCTTTGTCTAGACTTATTATGTGATATTTATAGTTACAATAGTCATACATGTTGAACGAAAATTGTTGTATATAAAAAGTATTCTAAAATTTATATTATTTTTTTCAAATTTATAGGATTTTCTATATTTAATTTTCTATATTTATTATTTTTTTTATTTTGTTCATATTAAAAAAATTAATTATATATTATTTAATTTTAATTTAATATATAATTTTATACACATATACAATTCGTATTACACATAAATATACCACTAGTCAAATGTATAAAGTAAAAGCGAGAGAGAGTCTTCCCCCCAAATTTGAAAGTTAAGTTGGCGGAATCCGCCAAACCGCCATGTGATAACTGGTCACCATTGACCTTCAGGTTCATCCACAACCCCACTCACTAATCCCACATGTGATTTATAAAGCTCCACACATGTACATTTCCATAGACAGGCCCTCCACTAAACCCAGATCTGTTGTACTCTCGTATGTTTTTAAATTATCGTTTTTTTTTTAATTTTAAAATTATTATTATTTTTTAAAACTTTTTAAAAAAAAAATATTTGTACCAATTTACGTATTTTAACTTTTTTATATATATTTTAATTATGGTCAAATACTCAAGAGTATTACACATATTTAACTAATATTTATAATATATTTAATAATTTTTTCTTAAACACTGTGTCAAATCGACAAAGATAAAATAATAATTTGAAAACGGAGGGAGTACTACTTTATCCTTAATTTTCTTCCTCCTTTAAGTATGAGCCAGTAGCACACATACATGTGGCTTTAAAAATCTACTTCATTCGTCCCAAAATTATTATCCTACTTCATTTTTCGTCCGTCATAAAATAATTATCTTGTTTGAAACTTTCTTTTGTAATAGAACACTCTTACTATTTTATCCATATTTTTTCATCATACTTTAATTATAAATCATATACACATGAGCTTTAAGTAAACTACACATCATACTAATATTAATAATCCAGTCAAATGTGTTTTTTTAAACCGTACGCCAAATCAACCAAAACAATAATTTTATAAGAAAGAAAGTATATATTACATTAATATTTATAATAGAGCCAATTATTTTTTTCTTAATAGGCATACCCAATCAAATAAGATACTAATTATTTAAGATATATATATCAGTTTCAACTCCACGGGCTCTAAGTCTTGTGGTGATAGATAATTGTTATCTAAAACTTGTTGTTATGGTGTAAATTAGATGAGTGGATGAGTCTTCTAACCACCATTTGACTGTTGCTCTCAAGTTATCCTATTCTACTACTGAAAGGGTAACACGTGTGCCAACGCGAGGGCGTGGGTTGGCTGTCCCTCTCTAAATCGGACTATCGGAGTCGCTGTACACGTGTGCCACCGCGACTGCCTAGTTGTCTTTTCCTTGTCGTGGACCAATCGGCTTGAGCAAGGTTGAGAGGGTGTTTCAACTTTGATAGATTAGTGTGGAAGGTGTTGATATTCATTCAAGGAGGAGAGGAGCGAGGACCACATGATTTGTTTTTTTTCTTTTTTTTTTTCAATTTTTTTTTTAGGTTTAGCTTGTTTGTGTGACAAATTAAGAATTGGAAAGCTCTCTCTATAGACTGTTGACTCAGCTTATGGGAACACAACAGTTTTAAATATTTATGGGGAGAATTTTTACTTTTTACTAAATTACTTTTTCCGTCCGTCTTACTTTTCATATTACTTTAATTTACAAATGACTTTTACACATTAAACCAATATAAATAATTCATTCAATAATTTCGTATCATTTTCTAATTTTATTCGACTTTAGAGCATCTCCAATGATGCAACTCTATATATTTTACACTTTTTCAACACTCTAAAAAGTTTCCAAGAATCACCCTCTATACAATCCTTTAAAACCTCAAATCTCTTTCATCACAACTAACAAACTTAACTACCACCATATTTTTCATTATTTTATTTCTATTTTCCCAACACTATTGTATTTATATTTTATATTATATATTCTATGAAAAAAATATTGTATTTTTTAATTATTTTGATTACTTTCATCTAAAAATATACGTCATTTTAATGGTCAATTTATGTTTATAATACATTATTATTATTATTATTATTATTATTATTATTATTATTATTATTATTATTATTATTATTATTATTATTATTATTATTATTATTATTATTATTATTATTATCCTCTCATATATTAAGAACACGAGACAAATGATTTCCTTTGGTTGAAAATAATTCACAATTAATACACAAATTTCATTAAAAATAGACATATTTCAATTTGATCAATAGAACAAGTTTACGATAATAATGTAAAAAAATATGTATATCAAAACGGTAGGAAAATTTTAAATGACAAAGTTAGTATAATTAAAGGAAACCACACATTATACTACTAATATTTATTTTACATCAATTACTTTTTTAAATGTGACATGTCAAAGAGAATAATTTTTTGAAAATTGAGGAAGTATATGTTTTAATAAGTTTTAAAATTACTTTTATCTCAAAATATATATCAATCTAAAAAGAATTTTATGCTTAAAATACAGTTTTATTATTATCATCTAAACATAACTCCTACCGAAGAAGAGAAAATAATTTTTTAGCACCAAATAAAACATATTAAATTAATAATAATTTTGCCCGGAATGGAGGAAGTATTTTTTACATTTTATCTTCTATTGAAATAATTTTATGTTTTAAGAAATTCAATTAATTTTATCTAAAAATATATATATTTACAAAACTAATTATTTTACTATAATCTCAATTAAATCTCTCCATTACAAAAAAATATGTAAACAACAAATATGAGTATCATACACATGAGAGGGTTGGAGATAAAAAAAAAGTTACTATTCCTTCCAAGCCTCCCTCTAAATTTAGAGGAATGTTTAGTTGGTTTTAGAGGAAGAGGGTGTGATTGGGAGTCCATTGTGGGATCAAGGGTGGGTAAAAAACTCTAAAAATGATTTAAGAGTGTTGATAAAAGCATCCATTGTGGATGCTCTTAGTAATGCGCATTACACATTTGGGAAATAAAAAAGAATAGACTGTAGACTGTAGACTATAGACTATTTATACAAGCTCACATGCAACCATGTGACCTTTTTTGGGAGGATAAGTTTCCACATTATAACCCAAACACAACACTGTTTATGTTAGATTCATGCCTTTGCTGTTACAGTAAATGAAGAGCTCATGGCCCACTCTCATCAACAAAATATGATTTGGTTTTATTAAGGCTGACATAACAACTAATGATGTAATTGCAATGAAAACTTGATTTGATCAAATAAAGAAAAGTATATATACATTTATTTATTATATAAGTTATATTAATGTTATTTTTTGTAAAAAATTATCAAAAAATTTCACTTAAAAATTCACATATCCAAAAAGTTTCGAAAATAATTCTTTTATTTATTTTTTCTTTTTTTCCCTCTTAAGGGGGCATGGGAAGAGATCGAACCTGAGACCTTACACTTCGTAAAGCCTCATATCTACCACTGGACCACCCCCTTAGGGGCAATTCTTTTATCTCAAAAGCCCCAAATTCAAAATTTTAATCCCAAAAAGCACAAATTTTAACATGTCTAACCACATTATGCTAAAACGTTTTCATTTGGATGAAAACATATTTTTTTCATTTACTACAATGATGATAATTGATGTGTTAAAATCGCAGTTTGGGCCGTTCGTACGATGGGTAGGATATCTGGGTTTGAATCTGCTTCCTTGAACCTAATTAAGATCACAGAAAACCTTAAGAGGAAGTGTAAGACATGGCCTCGCGAAACCATTCCGGCGTGAGAGTAAGTATCGTGTAAAATAGTCAAAAAGCAATTTGACAGAGGTTTTAGGCTCAAGAAAGTAGGCGTACCTTGTTTGTGTTTTATGAAGGGGTATTTATATGCCTCTAATGATTTAGAATCCGTCTGTGATTCAGTTTCATCAGTATCCCTTGATTTTAGGCGTGATACGCGGCTGGTCGCATAATTCTAGGAGCAAATATGACAAGTTTCCTGCTCGGATATGGAAACCTTTGACCTGTCTTGGAGAGAAAGTTACTGAGGCTCCCTGTTCGATACCTGCCCGGGCGAGCAAGGCTCTGTCCGGCCATAATAGGCAGATCTGTAGATGATAAGTGTATTTCCCGGGCATGGCCCCTGGTCGAGCAGGCAAGGCCTATACCCGGCCAAGCCTAAGCGGGATGTCTGATTCTTTGTGGTGTCCGGCTAGCTGTGCCCATTAAGTGGGTTGGACCCATACCAATTAAGCTCGTGATCGACACGTGGTGATTGCTCATGATCGGCACGAGTTTGGGCCGGACACATCAATAATAATTGCATTGAATATTTTATTATAATAATATTACTATCATTATTTTCATCAACATTATTACTATTAAATAAAAAAAAGTTTATTTAATTAAATAATTTATTCTCGAATGATCCCAAAACAACTATTCAATTCATAAAATCTAAAGTTAATATTTTCATACTAAAAATTGAAAAAGTTAACCATTTGCACTTTTTTGAAATTATGGTAGCAATAATAGAAGAAGTAGTAGTGATAATAATAATTGTAATAATAATAACAATATTAATAATACATATTATTATTGTTATTATTATTATTATTATTATTATTATTATTATTATTATTATTTGATGTGAAATACTAAAGCATTAGCTTTTGAACTTTTTAGTAATAAAAAGTTTAACTTTGAGACGTTTTGAACAGAAGAATAATTTTTTAAACTTTGTTATTTTTTCTTTTTTAAATGTTTGATGTTAAAACATTATTTATGTGCGGTAGATGCAGAGGTCAACTAGGACTGCTTGGAAAGAGTACTTGGGGGGCGCTCAAATATGACAGTATGTCGCTTCTGAAGAACGGAAGAAAATGATGTACAATAGACGATAGTAACAAGATAGGCAACCATGGGGTAGCTGCGCAGCTCAATCCATCTTTAATTTGAGGCTTCCCTATTTGTCTTTCTTAGAATTTATATGGAGACTCCTCTCTCCCTAACTTAGGAGACAATATTTGATACTTGTAATTTAAATTTAATGTCTTAGTTTTTTTTGGAGTACAATTTAATTTTTGTTGATTATATATGATCTTGTGATAAATCAAGTACGAAAATATAGTAAATATTTCGACGGAAATTGCGGACAAAACTAACTTGTCGAACGTAAACTGCTGACATAATATTTTCGTTTGGAATTGGTGAAGTCAATAATCGTCGGAAATTGCCGAGAACTACCTAGTTTCGAAATACTAACGGATCAATCTATTGGTAGGCCAATATCACCAATAGAATTTCAATATTGTCGACGAAAATTTCCACCAGTATAAAAATAAGTGTAATTTTAGCTTCTTCTTTTTTTTCAAATTAAGTATCGTTTTAGGTTTTAAATGCATGCTTTTACCTAATTTACATTTCTCTTCTCCCAACATGTCCTCAATAAAGACTTTATAATCTATCGATTGTTACCAAACAAACAGATTAAAACAAAACAATCGACTTGAATATTAACTAGTTTCTTACTCGTGCATTGAACGCACGGACACGCATATTTTGTAATTAAATTATATTCAAGTAAAATAAAAACAAATTAAAATCAAAATCAAAGGTTATATGTAGATGATTATCAACTGTTAAAATTTGGTGGATTTAGGATGAACTTCATCATTTCTATTGTATGCATTATTTGGGTTTCAAAGTTAAATATTTTAAGTTTAATGCGACTTACAATATAAATGCAGTAAAAAATGAGATGTTTAAATTCTATATGTTCAAATACATGTCTTGTATTGATTACATCTTTTCACATTCCAACTAATTGCACATTACAAGGCGGAGACAACTTTTTATATTTCAAAAAAAAAAAAAAAAGAGAGAGCATATTTTCAAGGTAGTGACAACTATTTATTGTATAAATATTACTTTTCACATTTGGCAAGAAGATTTAGCCAGGAAATTGTTATATTGAGTTGTGTTAAAATCACATCTGTTATATATATATAGTGTATAGTTTCTTTTAAAGTCCATGTGCATATAGTTTATAATTCAAGTACGGAAAAAAAATGGTAAAATGATAAAAATAGTTTTAAAAAATAAAGTTTCAAAAAAGAAAATTTGTTTGAAACAGACGTAAAAAAAAAAGTAAGACAACAATTTTCAAACGGATGGAATACTTTTTTTTAATGTTTATGTATAATTTAAAATGACATTTATTTTAAAACGAAAATAGTAGAGTGTATAATGTTTTAATTGAGAAGCCAGATCTGGAGTTTCTCAACCGAGGACTGTCCCATTAGATGTTAGCTGTTCGACCATGTGGCCAACAAGTGATACCCAAATTGTGATTTTTCTCAATCGGAAAACCTGCAGGTTGAGCCCCTAACAGTCCTGCCTCTGCAATAATGTCAAGTGTATACTTTTTCTAGCACAGGAATATCCCTTCTGGACTCCGAGAAGCTTCAATATACCGAGAAAGTATTTCAAAGCCCCCAAATCTTTCATGTGAAAACATTCATTCAAATATTTCTTAATAGCAATAACAGCGGAAGAATTGTTCCCCGAAATAATCAAATCATCAACATAAACGAGCACATTAAGCTCAATTGTACCTTGATGCAAAGTGAATAGCGAATAATCTGAGTATGACTGAGTGAAACCATATATTTTCAAAAAAAAAAAGACAACTAACTTAGCAAACCAACATCGCGGGGCATGTCGCAAGCCATACAAAGGCTTTTTGAGACGACAAACCATAACAGGTTTATTAATAGTAAAACCGGGAGGAAGCTTCATATACACTTCTTCATCAAGATCGCCTTGAAGGAAGGCATTATAGACGCCCATTTGATGTAGCTCCCAGTTTTTTGTAGCCGCTATCGCCAAAAGAGTACATATAGTGACCATGCTTGCCATCGGAGCGAATGTCTTATTGTAATTAATTCTTTCTACATGGTGATTACCAAAAATAACGAGACGTGCTTTGAGGTGCTCTATTGTTCCATCAGCATGATATTTTATTTTATAAACTCATTTGCAGCCAAGAGCCTTCTTGCCCGAAGATAGTTCTTCCATCACCCATGTTTCATTATCCTCCAACGCCCCAATTTCTTTCTGCATTGCTTCTCTCTAACCAGCATCTTTCATAGCTTCATTAAAAGTGTGCGGCTCAAATCCTGCAGTTATAGCTATAAGAAATATACGGTGTCGCAAAGAGAATTTATCGTAATTCATGAAATGTGCTATAGGATAAGAACTACCTAAAGAGCTGAAAGTGGTGGTCGGTGAACTTTGCGATGGACTCAAGTTGTGGACAATATGCGGAATGTAATCAGAATGCCAACCTGGATGACGCTTTGCTCGCAAACCACAACCCAAGACACCCTCTGATTAATCAGAAGTAGAAGCTGGGATGGGAGCACAAGCCGTTGTGCATGTCGTGTCAAGGTTGGAAGATGGTATACTACAGTGTGTGCAGGACTTGTGGACACACCTACATCAGTAGGTTGCTCAATGGCCTTACCCGTGTCATCATGGGTTGCATTTGCTATGCCTTGATCAACTTCATGACCCCTATCATCCTCACCGAGCTCCGAAGTACCCTCCAAATCATCCAAAAAATCAACAGTCACACCCATAGTGGTATAGGTCTCCAAGTTGCTTTCCTCAGTACCAGGATTGTGTTGGATACGTGCATACGGGAACTTATTCTCATGAAACTGAACATCTCGTGACACAAAATTGTGTATGTATCAAGATCATATAATTTCCAACCCTTTTTGCCATGATGATAACCAACGAACACACATTTATGACTTTTAGGTGCAAACTTGTTCCCCTTAGATTTTTTATTTTGGGCATAACAAAGACAACCAAACACTCGCAATGCATCAAAATGTGGTTTTGTTCCAAAAAGTATTTCATATGGAGTTCTATTATGCAATAATCTTGAGGGAGTACGATTAATTAAATAAACCGCACCAAGCACACACTCACCTAAGAAAGAAATAGTAAGATGACCCTGGAACATTAAAACACGCCCTATATTCAAAATATGTTGATGTTTGCGCTCTACCCGACCATTTTGTTGTGGAGTACTTACATAAGAGGTCTCAAATACAATTCCATGTTCGTCAAAGTATGAGAGCATGCATTCAAACTCCGTCCCATTGTCACTTCTCACCAATTTGATATTGACCTCAAATTGACGTTCAATCATGACGAAAAAAGAGCAAAAAGCTTTATAAACGCCGGTTTTATAGTGTAAGATCCCGATTCCCGGTTAGCTTGAATTGCGTGCAATGCTCGCATTTCTTCTTTGGTTGATTGCTCGTTTGGTTAGTGAGAGAGTCTAAATGTGTATGAGAGATCACATTAAGACCAAAACACTTTTAAGAGATGTCATATAGTTGTTGACTTGCTAAAGTCAAAAGTCGTAACCCGACGATAGTCGAAATGCGACGCGATTGAGAGTTTATTCGGGTTTTGTGTTCTTGACCTTGATTTGGTCCTAGATCTTTACATGATGATTAAATAACATGTTTAGATGTGTTAGACTTCTAATTGGATGCATTCCATAAGTCTCGTGAAGTTTTGACGCCTCAAGAATAAGCAATTCTCCTTACTGCGTAGTTTGAGATTGAGCCGGGCGATCGTTTCGTCTTTCGGGAGCTTATTTCCCCTATCAGTTGTTCATTATCTGAGAGGCATTCAGGCCTATTTTGTAGCCCTAATAGGTTTTTACAATCATGGGTTATTACCCGTCGGTTTGTGGTTTCGTTCGACGTTTCGATAGCAAGTTGTTACGTCTTGCGTCGGTTTTGCCCCGGGTTGTTTCGGGTGTTGTTTATGTGAGTTTAGACCTACTTTAAAAGTGGTTTGAGACTTGGATGGATTATTTTAATGTTTAAGGACTTTAAGGGTTCAATTATGAGCCATTTCGAAGCTTTAAGGCTCGAGGATGCATGCGGGAGAGTCCGGGACCGAACAAGGAATCAACAAAAAGGTGTATAGTATAGGAAGGAGTGATGCGCTCGCATCACTTGGAGGGCATGCGACCGCATTGGTCCCTGTTGCGCTATTACGGGATCTTTTGGTGGAAATTGAAATGTTGACCAATTATACCCACCCAAACCCAATCTAAACTAAACCTAAACCCTCCTACTTAACTTCAGACATGTCCTAATCACTTATTAGAGTTTTGGAGGTGGATTAGTGGGTTAATTAGGGAGAGATAATCCCACCTATATAAACCAAACCCAATTACTCTCTCAACACATCAGCCGCATAGAATACGACTTCTATCTCCCTTCTTCTGCGAGCAGACCACAAAAACGTGAGAGAGCTGAGAGGGAGGCGATTTCTAGGGCTTGAAGGATTCGATCTTGGGAGGCCATGGCTAGGGTTCTTCCTTCCCCAAGCTACACCGTGAGATTGAAGTGAAGGTTGAGAAGAACAACCTCTCCTCTCAGAATTTGTGAATCGCAACTTGTTAGGGTCTGAGATAAGGTAAGTTTCTACCCCTCTTTCTCCTTCTTTTGGCTCCATTGACCCTAGGGAAACAATCATTCTTGCTAAGTGAGGTCAATGGATGCAATTTCTAGGGTTGTTAGAGATGCCATGAACCCTAGGTTTTCAAATGTTGATATAGTTGGGATGAACCTATGTGAGACCTTGATTAGTATGAAATTCATATGCTAAGTGGTCTATTAAACCTTGTTATGTGAATTGTTGATGTGTGTTGAGCATCGATTGGCCAAAATACTTGGAAGGAGATTTTGCCCAAATCATGAATTGGCTTAATAAACATAGTTGGAAGCTTGATTAAAATGTTATACATGTATAATGTAGTATATTAATCCGGGTTGTGTAATTTAATGATGTTTTGGAGAGTGGGATTGGTAAGGTGACTTAAAGGAATTTATGCACAAATTGATGAATTTGTTCTATGTTACATTGATAAATGTTTTGTTGGATTTATGTGAGTTCGATGAACCCGGGATGATGATTATTGTTGATAGTTATGAATATAGGGGGAATTGAGACCCATGGCTTCTATGGCCTAAATTTTGGAAAGTGTAAATTGGACTCAACGGAGTCATTATAAGCTCGATAATGTGCTAAACGAACTTGGGTTGAAATCCTACGGCGATTGGATTTCGTTTGATTAATGTTGTGAAATGCTTAGTCTCCAAACTTTAAATGAAATTATAATTACGATAAACTTTATGGATTTTAGTCTTGGGAATTAAGCCCGAATGGCTAATGGGATTTGGTTGTAAACTTTAATGAGTTACTACGGTGTGGATTTATAAAACACATAAAGAATGAAACGTGTTAGTAAGACTCAGTGGAGTCGTTATAAGGCTAATAAAATGATAAAGAGCCTTGAGTTGAAACCCTACAATGTTTGGGTTTGTTTGAGTTATGTTTGTGCGTACCGGGTTTTTGGTTTGTGTCTAATTGAGACACTTATGTCGTGGAAACTTATTAGAAATATATCTTGGGCACGCTTGTTAGAGTATGGGACAATAGAGACCCACGTATGGTCACGAGAATATTTAAGAGAAGATTAAGAAAGAATTCTCTCCTTAAGGATTTTGGTTGCGTGCTTATAAAAGCACTTGTGAGAAAGTGACTACGGAGTAGTCATGATGTTTTTGAATATGGGGTTGGTGTTATCGATCATGTGTGACGATTAGGACTATGATTGAGTCCGGTGTACTTAAAATGAAGACTAAAATAATAAGTCTTGAATTGTGGATATTTTGAGACTAGCGTAGTAGTCTTTGGTTTGATTTGAGTTGAGGATTATGGAAGACCTCACATTATGTTTTATTAAGCTTGTATGTTATACTTGACTTGGTTGATGACTTGAGGAATAATGAGTACCTCGATATGTAGTTTTTGAACTAAACTTGTGAGTTAGTTAAACACATTGGTTATATGCAAATATATGCATTGTTCATGATACTTGGTAGAGCATTATGTCCTACTTGATTTTATGCAATTATATGCATGGTATATGAGATTTCGTAGAGCATTATGTCCTACGTGGTTATATGCAATTATGTGCATGGTTGATGAGATTGTTGTAGAACATTATGTCCTACATGATTTAATGAGCCTGATAATAATGAACTTGGTCTCATTGGTTTATACAAGTAAATATCTACTTGATCGTTTGGTTTAAAGTCCAGCTGGCGGGTTTGGTTGTTGTGTCGGCAATGAGACGATTCATAGTCTTTGGAAACAATCGCTATGAATCGTTGCATTGGGTCCATTTCTCCTCACTATTTGGCCAATAGTGGGATGTGGTCTCGAGAGAGAGCCATCTAGCCTACTTTCGAGCTCCCATTTCTCATCCGGAGACTGGATGAATGTAACGAGTACTCATTAAGGGAAACTGGTGAGTTGTGATTATTGGGGACGAAACCCCAGGGTATGATTGATTGGGAATTGAGCCCGGATCTTGGTTTGAGATTTGATCTCATGGTAAGTTGGTTGGGTTTTGAACCCGGATTTGACTGTAACGGTTCGATTTACGTTTACTGTTACACATGTTTATTTATGAGCATTTATATGGAAGATATTATGCTACATGATTTATGTGAGTTTATGTGCTTTTAAAATTAAGTACATGTTTCTTGTTGGTATACTAGCATGATACCATGATTTTTATATGATTGCACATTATGCCATGCCATGACATAATATGCCATATAGTTGCATTTAGAAACTTACTGGGTCATTATGACTTACTCCGTGTGATTGTTTTCCCTAGTGTGTGCAGTGATCACGTTAGTACGCGCGGCGGCTTCGGATAGCGATTTCTAGCAGGTGGCCTTCCAAGTCATAAGCTTGGAGTTATTTATTATTAATGTTGTTATTTATTTGTGAGGCTCGAATGTAAAGTTATGTAGACTTTACTTGGGTAGATTGTAGTATTATGTTATTGTTGTGTATTTGGGAGCCGGTTGTATATCCGAGCTTTTCTGTCCTTAGAATTATTTCCGTTGTCATTTCGAGCATATGTGGCTCGTTTATTCTAGTTTGTATTATTATTGTTCCTACCTCCGACAGTTTTAGTCGTGAGATCTTAGTTGGTGGTTTAGCATTGATATTACTGTTGTAGTTGAATTGTTCCTCCGGCAAGTTATAGCCGTTGAGTGTTGTTTATCAGGTTGGGATTTTGATAGTTGCCGGCCTTGGTTGCCGATGGTTTGTTGCGCGTGTCTAATGTTGCGTCACGTGCGTCGAATTTTTGGGCCGAGAGATTTACTATCTCTTTGGTTGTTTTTATTTAGGAGCTTGTTAGCTCGGGTCCATTTGTGGTTTTGCTTCTGCATGTTTTAGTTTTTGTTATCCTGTATCGCCGTTATGGCTATGTCTTCTTGTCTTGAGCTTGTTGGCTCGTCTTTTGACTCACACCATTATGCTTAGCAGGTGCTTGTCTGTCTCTTAGCTTGTCCTGATGGCACGACCTTGGGATCTCGTCTTGGGATCCGGGTCGGGTCTTCACATATAGTACAACAAATATACCCAAACAGCTCTCGAAAAATCATCAACCAAAGTTAAGAAATAGTGTGCACCACCAGAAGAGGGTGTTCGATAAGGGCCCCATAAATATCAATAAATCAATTCAAAAATCTGATTAGCTTTACTATCACTATTGGGAAAACTGCCACGAGTTTGTTTTTGCTTGAGGACAAACATCACATGCTTTATTCAATGTTTTTCTAGCGGTACTAGAACTAATAGCAGGAACTAACTTGACAACTCTATCCGAAGGATGCCCCAGTCATCAATGCCACAGCTCAAATTCACTTACCTCTGGAATCTTCACCGCGCATACTGTAGGAGTCCCTTCATAGTAATAGAGTCCATCCCTTCGTTCACCGGCTCTAATCAGACTCCCTAAACGTTGGTCCTATATAGAAAGAGTCAGTAAATTGGATAAAGAATTTAGAATCATCTATTGATTTCAACACCGATATTAAATTGCAATGTAATTTAAGGACAAACAAAACACGTTCTAGTACTAGGCCTCTAGAAAGTTTCACACAACCTTCTTTATTAGCCATGACATGTTCTTCCTCAGGCAAACCAACAAGACATGCTGTAATCTCCTTCGAATGAATTAAACAAGATTAAGTGCCGGTGACATTATAAGAGGGACTGGTATCAATCAGCCAAGGTAAAGCGAAATACTCATCACTCATATGGTCTTGTTAGCGGTTTTTTACCATGTTAAGCAAAATTTAAACTTGCTCGGGTTTCAAATCAACCAATGAAACTCTGTCGTCTCTATAAATAGTGCCCACTTCTTCAGAACAGTCTGTTGCACTGCTGCTGCTTCGCACTGCATTAGCACACTTCACCAGCCTTGTCATTTGATTGAGGTGTTGCAGAGGTACGGAAATACGCAGGTCCTTTACCACCTCGAGATCTGTCTTCCCACCAATCTGGGTAACCATGAAGCTTAAAACAAGTTGTATCATTATGCCCAGATTTCTTACAGTGAGAACAATTGAGTTTAGCCTTGTCTTGACGCTCAATCTTCCCCTTCCAGCCACTAGCCTGCAATGCAAATACATTCGTTTCTTTCAGACCTGAGATAAAAAGGAGATGTTGGTTCAATCTTACCTTCCTCCGCCATTGTTAATCAAGGTCACAAACGGCTACAAGAGATTAGGGTTTTTGGTGGCTCTGATACCATGCCAGAAATTTAATTTCCCTTACCTTAGAGTATTGTCACAAGGTATATACAATCTCTTAACAGACAATCATGCCTAACTTTCTATAATATCAAAAATAACTACAACTCAAATACTTGCTAATCAAGTCACATAATATACACCTAATATTTAGCCTACATAAACGGGCTTAACATTCACTTTTTCACAACTTAACCCACCAACATATGTGAAAGATCAATAGTAGCTAGGATTCACAAAATATGACAATGCAGTTCGTGATGTAGCTTGTTACTGTAGCTACACCCAGAAGTGCATTGACCAGCAATTCAAAAACAGCAGAAGAATTTTTTATTTAAAGCAAAAATAAACACAGATGTTTACCAAACAATCTACAAGCTTAATTCTTGTAGATCCAGCCTTTTGGCAAAAAAAAAAAAAATACTAAAAGGATGAAGTGTTTTACAAAACAATATGTGAAATCACCAAAACCAAAACTTTCACAAGACAACACGTCTTGGAGAACAAACCCCACGAAACAAAGGTAGTGAAGACGTGTGATTAAAAAATAAACTTCCTAGAAAGACTAGGAAGACAAACAACAACAACAGTTCCAATGTAGTTCTCAATGAAGCTACACTCCAAGCTTCATTACAAATTCCAGCAGTAGCACTCCTTTATGTTTTTGTGTATATTCTGCTTTCTCTGCTCTGCACTCTTGTATATTCTGCTCTCATGAGTTCTTCTCTACGTCATGCTCCATATTTATATGATGGTGGAGACCTACAATATAATTAGGAAAACAAAAGACTCCAAGAATATATAGGATTAAGAAATAAAGAGGTTAGTTTCCTTAATCAATTAAACCACATTTATTACCTAGATTTTGTTTCAAAATATAGTTTCCGAATTTAAGTCAAAGAATATATCCTACACAAATAGGAATCCAACAACTCTAAGGAAACATAATGTCAGGAAATAAAATATTTGTTTCCTAAATTAGTTTTCTAATATAATTCAAGTATCTTACCAAAGATTTTTTCCAACTTAATTATGGATTCTTGATTGCTTTTGGAAGTATTTAAATATGGTAACACTTACCATTACTTTAGGACCAAGAAATGTATTCAGTATGATAACTTCTTACCATTGCTTTTGGATCAAGAAAGGGCACACCAATAAATCAATTGAGGAAAATAGGACGACCATATTTTACCCTTACAATCTCCCCCTTTGTTGAACCTTTCTGGTCAAATCAAATGACAAGTGTTTATTCAACACCAATCAAATAATCTAACCTGCATTGGTTAGAAAATCTCATCTCCCCCTGAATTTGTGCAAGATATAAAATCAAAAATCATTTACTAAGCACAAATCAGAATATACCAATGATGCAATCACATGCATACAAAACAAACAGTTTATAGGAGAAACAATCACAATGATGAATCTACAAAGGATCAGATTCATCATTATCACCATAAACACTTGATCTCTCACCCCCTATTTGATCGGAGAAGGAAGAGGGAGAAACAATCTTTTAGGAATTTTCAAAAATCCAAGATTTTGAAAAACGTAATTAAGTTTTCACCATAACTTGATCGCACCCCTAGCAATAACTGAGCACCTCATATCCAGATTTAATACCTCTTAGTTCCCCACAAAAATTAGACAACCACTAAATATTTTTCAACATAGAGATTTTTTGGAAATTGATTTGCAAAGTTTGATTTTAGGACAAAAAATTCAACATGGTGATATCCTAACCAATAATGCATGTCTTAAAATTTTATGCCTAAAACATGATTACTAAAAGTTAGGCAAAAGAATAAAAAATGCAATCACACACAAGTGATAAAGACCAGATTAAAGCGATGTAGTTCTAGATGCAACTGCATTGTAAGGTGCATTCATCAATAATAAAATTTTGTGTAATTTTTGCATCTTTTCTTTTTCTCAAACATGCTTCTCTCCCATAAATTGTCTCATAAATAAAATCCATAGGTAATTTATTTCCCTAGGAATATAGCTCTAATTTATTTAAAGCTATAAAAACATGTCATTTGGAACCTTTCACACTATTTACCAAGAGAAACCATTTTGCACATAATCAACCCATGAAATCCAAAGATTCATAGTCCCAAGAGAGAATGATAAGAAACCTTGTTCATAGGTAGTTATTTTCCTTTAGGTAGCTTTTACACTTTTCCAAGGGTATCCATTTTTTTCGAGATCAACCTATGAGAACCAAAGTTCCACAGTACCAAGATAAGATGCTACAACCCTTATACTTTAGGTAGCTCTTTCTTTTGTGGTCTTCGAACATGCTCAAGAACTGGGAGAGAGAGTGAGAATCATAAACCAATACCACAACTGAATTTGTATGCAATTCCCAAGCAACAACAAAAGACACAAACATGTGAGTCAATGATCTAAAGTGTCCTCTAAAGACAAAATGCAATCATGCCTATTTTTTTATTAAACTAAGTGTAAAGTCAAATGACACACATAACACAAGAGATTTCCAAAGATTAGAAAATCTCTCAAAATCTAGACTTTTAAAAAATATCAACAAGTTGATTTTCAGTCCCAACATATTCAATGCAAACAATTCCTTGTTCAACCAAGTATCTAATAAAGTGGTGTCTTATATTAATGTGTTTTGTTCGAAAATGTTACACTGGATTTTTGTGCTATACAAATTGCATTGGTGTTATCACAATTCACGGTTAACACATCAATGTGTAGCCCGTAATCTTTGATCATTTGGTGCATCCATAAAAGTTGTAGAGTCATATCTAAAAAACAAACAATAAAAGCAAAAAATAATGGACTCTAGAAACATTTTCTGATTAAAAAAAACTAAATTAAACTAACTACTAAAAGTAACAAGGCTTCTCTCAAAAATATTTTGATAAATACACTAATTTGTGAGAATCAACCTTACCTTTTCTCCTTGTGGATATGTCATCATGAATATTACCTATCACTTGAGAGATTAGATAATTTTTCTGTATACGGCTAGGAATATCATGGCTTCGATTAGTCACAGTGGGAGCAGTTTCAGCATTTTGAGATTCAGTTTCAGCTTTTGCAAAAGTTTTGACCAATGCAGCTTGTGATGCAACTACATCCGGAGCTGCATCCGCATTTACTGAATTTTCAGAACTTTCAACTTCGAATTTTTTTCGGAACAAAGCTTTAATTTTTTTCGAGCGATGTAGCGGATCTTTTTCAGTTCTGGACCGGATGTCGCCGTATGCTTGCTTAACTTGCTTAACCTCCTCATCATAGACTATTTTTTTTTCCAGGTAACAAAAGGTCTGGATATAACTAGGTTTGTGACAGTAATGGCACACAAGTTTCTTTTTCTAGTTTTTGGTTTTTCAAAGAAATTTGCTTCTTGAAAATTTTGTGTAAATTGTTTTTGGTTCAGAAGATGTACCTTCACCTTTTTTAACAAATGTCTTTGGCAAGAATCCAAGTCCAAACTTACCATTATTCCCGAACTTCAACATATCATCCAGTTTGTGTTGACTTGAATTCTATTTTGCCACGGTCTCATTAGCTTTGATAAGTTTTTCTTTCAGATTTTCAAGCTCCACATCCTTCTTGCTAATCAAACACTCTAGTCTAGTGATACACTCTTTCTGATCTTCATTTACTTTCTTGAGTGTTTCATTTGTCTTTCCAAGTATCGTAACTTAAAGAATCATCTTTTCCCAATCTTTATACAACTCTTTATAGGCTTCCAACAGTTCTGTTTCAGATTCTGCACCATCTTCAGTGACAGAAGAGTTAAAGCAACGAAAGTCATCCCAGCTTATGTCCGATGTAGCTTCCGATGTAGTTTGTTAAGCAGCTATATTCGGAGGTACATTAGCTGAAAATCCCGCAAGATCAGTTTGAGAGTTGTGTACATCAGTGAAAGTGATGAGATCACCTGGATCTTCATCATCATTGTCACTCAGAGTAGCAAAAAAACTCAAACCATTTCTTTCTCAAAGTATTAGCACATTGATTAGCATAATGACCAAACCCTTGACAAGCCCTACATTGAATAGAATTAATATTTTTAGCTCTAGATGTAGGTTGTTTAGCAAAAGGATTGGTAAAAGATTTTTCAGGGGTTTGAAAAGAACTTTCTTTGTGAGCAAACTTGCTAGGCTCGGTTTTCAAAACAATTTTGGTGATAGAAGATGGGGATCTGTTTTGTCCCTTTGCTTTGAAAATATTTTTAAACTTTGTTGTTAAAAAATCCATTGAGTTTTCACCAAAATCAGATTCCTCAATCTCCTTGTGCAATTCAATCAATTCAGAAGACACATCAACAATAGCAGGAAAAGCAATACTTTCCACATAAGGAGTAGAAAATGATGCACCTTTGCCTTTGTTCTTAATTTTCTCATTGAGGTTTAACTCAAAATTTTATAGAATGCTAGCTAGTTTTTCAAAACCAATTTTGTGAATGTCATGAGCTTCCTCAATAACACAAATTTTGGCATTAAATCTTTGAGGCAAAGTGCGCATCATCTTGCTAACAAGACGATTATTGGTGATAGGATCACCTAAAGCAAGAGAAATATTAGATATATCAAGTAATCTACCATAATAAGACATAATATCTTCATCTTCATTTATTATAGTGTTCTCAAATTGAGTAGTAAGCATTCTAAGTTTTTAAGCACGAACACTAGCAGGACCTTCACATAAGGTTTGAAGGGCATCCCAAACATCCTTGGCAGAGTCATAAGTTGCAATAACTCTGAACGTGTTGGCATCTAAGGCCTTGTATATGGCTGAAAGAGCCATAGAATTAAACGAAACAATGGTTCTATCTTGAGTGGTCCAATTTGCCTCACTGGTGATTTTAACATCACCATCATTATCAATAGTCTTAGGAGGAGTCCACACATTCAGAACAGCAAGCCACACTCTCTCATCAATTGATTTGATGAAGATACACATCTTAACTTTCCAAATATAATAATTCACATTAGTCAAAGTAGGAGGACGAACACCATTCTCATATTGAGAATCCATCACGGCTACAACCAGAATCAACTCATAGTGTCGTTAAGAGAAAACTCTGATACCAATTGAAATATCAATAGTAGGTAGGATTCACGAAATCTGTCAATGCAGTTCGTGATGTAGCTTGTTACTGTAGCTACACACAGAAGTGCATTGACCAGAAATTCAAAAACTGCGGAAGACTTTTAATTTAAAGCAAAAATAAACACAGATGTTTACCAAATAATCTACAAGCTTTATACTTGTAGATCCAGCCTTATGGCCAAAAAGATTTTACTAAAAGGATGGAGTGTTTTATAAAACAATATGTGAAATCACCAAAACCAAAACTCTCACAATACACGTCTTGGAGAGCAAAACCCACAGAAACAAAGGTAGAGAAAACGTGAGATTAAAAAATAAACTTCCTAGAAAGACTAGGAAGACAAACAACAACAACAACAGTTCCAATGTAGTTCTTAATGAAGCTACACTCCAAGCTTCATTGAAAATTCCGGCAGCAGCACTCCTTTCTGTTTTTCTGTATATTATGCTCTCTCTGCTATGCACTCTTATATATTCTGCTCTCATGAGTTCTTCTCTACGTCATGCTTCATATTTATATGATGGTGGAGATCTACAATATAATTAGGAAAACAAAAGAATCCAAGAATCTATAGGATTAGGAAATAAATAGGTATAAAGCGATTAGTTTTCTTAATCAATTAAACCACATTTATTACCTATATTTTGTTTCCAAATATAGTTTCCTGATTTAAGTTAAAGAATATATCCTACACAAATAAGAATTCAACAACTTCAAGAAAACATAATGTTAGGAAATAAAAAATTTGTTTCATAAATTAGTTTCCTAATATAATTCAACGATCTTACCAAAGATTCTGTCATAACTTAATTATGGATTCTTAATTATTTTTGAAAGTATTTAAATATGATAACACATAATATTGCTTTAGGACCAAAAAAAGTACTCCCTCCGTCCCTAAATTATCGTCATCCTTTCCTTTTTCGTCCGTCCCAAAATAATTGTCCACTTTGAAACTTACCTTTTTAGAACATCACTTTTACCACTTTACCCTTACTTTTTCACTCTACTTTAATTATGGGCCACATATACATGGACATTAATGAAAATTACACATTAAACCAATATAAATAATCAAGTCAATTACTTTTTCTTAAACTGTGCGCCGGGTCAAGCATGACAATTATTTAGGGACGGAGGGAGTATTTAATATAATAATTTCTTACTATTACTTTTGAACCAAAAATATAATTATACCAAATAAAAAGGATTTATATTTCAAAAAATATCGATAAAATATAATTATCAAATAAAAAAGATCCATATTTCAAAATATATCAATAAAATCGTGTTACCCAAATTTTTGTCGTAACATGAAATGGGAAGTTATAGTGCCTCGTGCCACCAATATGGAAACGACAAAAGAGTATGAGATAGGCCTTTCTCAAAATCAATATCAATGGCTGGCTAACAAATCAAATTGTCATCCTCATTTGACAGTCCCACTATGACTTTTCTCATTGAAAGGTCCATCAAAACCCATATTGCCAAAGTGACATTAATTCCAAATAAAAAAGGCACTACTACTACCTATTTTACATTATAGATTACACCAACTAGGAAAGCAATAACAAGTTAGGTGTTAAAACAAGGACCACTCATAGTAGTAGTAATTCATTTTATTTTTATTTTTATTTATTTATTTTGTAGGCTAGCTCTTCTAAAATCTAGAGGGAAAAAAACACACCATGTGTGTTGTGTGTTATCTTCTCCATTAATTGATGCATCACATATTCGTACACACACACACACAAATTAAAGCTACTTCCCATGTGCTTCTATGTGACTTACAGTTAAGATTTTGGTGCCATAGCCAACCTTTTTTTGGTAACTTAATTAGTATTCATCATTATTGTTCTACATGTTTTGTTGGATTGGATTTAGTAGTTTATGTTTTCAGTCCCTTGGTTGGTTGTGTCTATAAATTTGAGAGACTACCAAGATTGCTTTTCTTTTATGTGGGTTCATTCCATATGGGCAATTATGCCAATTTTAGGGTAGCATGTGGGGATAGATTTTGGTTCAGATATCATCATCCTCCAAAACAAAAAAGGAACTTGATTTAAGACAAATCAAAGTAGATTAGTGAATGGATCAGATTCAGATTAGATCAGATTAGAATATATCTAATTTGTTAAAAATTATTAGATTTAGATCAGATTGAATTATCTTTAGGTTATTTCAAAGCTCATTCATATCTTAAATTTTTGAATTTGGATTTTATTCGTCCCTAATTAAAGTACTGATTAAAGTTAATATTGAGATATTTTTGCTTAATCATAGATCAAATAAAATTAAAACTTCTTGTTTTCACCTTACACAAATATGAATAACAATGTTAGTAATATACTATAGTGCACAAAAAAATTATATTTAGTATAAATAGTAATGGTTATGACTAAAAACTAAACATAAGTAACTTTTAGATATATAATATTAATATACTAGATTTTCATGCGCGTACCTATGACACAATATTTCAATTGAAATGACAATACCTAAATAGAAGGTGCCTAGATCTTCGTATCCGTACATATATCTGATTTTAAAAAATGTTACAATTGAGGGGCGCTATTCGAACTCGACTCATAGTTGAAAGAGATTATTTGTAAGGAGTTCTATATAACTAACTCATGACCGTTGGATCTTATGACTGAAATCAATCACTACTGCCAGACAGCCTCAGTCAAGCAACTGAGATTAATGTGTTTATAAGGGGTGATTGTTTAAAAGATTAATAATCGCAAGGTGTGACTTTGTAATGTGGAGAGAAAACATAGGGAAAAGAAAAAAGGCACGATTGTTCATAATATTGATTGTAGGGGGTAACTTTGTAATAAGGAGAGAACAAATAGGGAGTTAGAACTGGATAACTACTCTCACACATGTAAATATAAGGGTGAATCCCAACCGTTAAATCTTTTAAGATGATATACCCGGCCCAAACCGGGTCACGAGCAAGGCACGAGTTAGCACCACGTGCCAATCACGAGCACCATATCCCTGGGGCCCACAGCTCAACGAGCAATACGAGAGCGGCGAACACCGAGAAAGCATGACCTTCACGTAACTTGAGCGGGCAAAGGCCTTGCTGTCCGTCGACGAGAGCCATGGCCAGGGAATCATACTTTGCGTAGTGAGGAATCGGACTCCTGCCTGACACGGTCGAGCACCGGCCTTTGCCGCTCGAGCCGGGGCCAATCTTCAAACTGACAAGTTCGAAGATCAATACAAACAGAATAATCGAGCAAAGCCTTGCTCGCTCGAGCACACACCAAACCGGGGACGCTGACAGCTTGCTTCCTAAGGCAAGTCAAAGGTTTCCATGTTTGGGCAGAATCCTTACCTTATCAACTCCTATAATTATGCGGTCAACCGCCTATTTCGCCTAGAATCAAGGGATTTCCTCCTTGATTATCTCGTATGGAAGCCGAATCCTAGGCAGTTCAATCACCTTGAGAGCCTATAAATACCTCTCCATAATCATCGACAAGGTACACACATTTTCTTGAGCCTCGTTACTCTCATCAATTTGCTTCTTGACAATCACTGATACTTACTCTCACGCCGAGGGGTTTCGCGAGCCTTGCTTCGCACTTGACTCTCGGTGTTCTTGTGATCTTAACGAGGCTCGGGGAAGGTGTTCACAAGCCCGATATCCACCCATTTCAAGGACGGCCCAAGCTGTGCACTTTTGCCACATCAGTTTGGTTCCATTGCCGGGAAACGAAGTTTCATCACTTACATCTACATTTTTCCGGTAAAGTCTTTCACTATTCTTCTATTGCAATGGCTGGAAAGGGTAGCAAACACCATCACCGCAATCAACAAGCCGGGTACCACCAAGTGGAAACAACCCTCCCCGAGCCGCGAGGTGCAAACCGAGAACCAAAAGGTGGGCTGGCGTGGGCTCATGGCAATGAAGTGCCATTCGTGGAGGGCAAATCTCCCAACATGCCGCCCGAGGCCTGGGCAAGCCAACGTGATGCAGTGGTTATAAATGAGAGCAGGATGCTCGTTCTCGAAGATCTCGAGATGCGGCTTAATCGCCACGGGAGCCTGTAGTCACATGAATCAGCCGGACATAACCACGATCAACAAGCTGCCGCTTCGCAAGTTCGAGCGAGTATTATAGTAAAATGTATGCGCCAACCGCAAGAATCTGCTTTCGCTTTGGGCCATGCCCCGATGGCGAATGTGGCAATACTCACCTGAGTAATCCGACTTTGTTGAGATGGCCTCGCTTCCCAGCAGTTGCAGCGCACGCATGCCTCAATCGTTCACATGCAGAGCGAGTGGAGGCGACAAAGCATGCCGATGACCAGCCGAGAGATATGCCGTCAACATCATTCCCACCGGCGCCACCATCGCCATGAGAACTATGCCCGAGGAGAGTCATGGCGGCCGTAGAGATCGGGAATGTGTAGGTTGAAACACGGCTGCCAAAGTACAAAGCTCGCATCACTCGGGAGGTGGGTTCCTCATGCGCGCCCACCTTTGCCGCGTGTGCGTGGCGATACTGGATCCCGCCCGTTCTTCGAAGTTGACGGAGGCCGCGAGAAAGCGTCATGCGAGAAGATGGAAGCTATGAAAAGGGACATGGCAAAACAAATGGCGAACCTAGCTGTGGCCAAGCCGGATTCTGGCGCCATTAAGCCGCGTGGAGGCGCCACTTTCACTCTCGAGAATTGAAAATGCGCCACCGCGCAAGGGATCATCTTCCCACGATTTGACAAATATTTTGGGAAGACGCAGACAAGTGATTAGCTCCGATCGTTTGAGGCACAAATTCGGATGGTCTGACAGATATTGAAGCCTTGAAAATCACGGGCATTCGAGGGAGCCCTTCGGGGAAAGGCACAAGCTTGGTTGGGCGAGTTCCCAGAGAACCATTGGGAGCCGGTGCTCAGAAAAGTTTCTGGAAGAATTCGGCAATGCGGGGCCCGACCAGAAAAATCGTTTCGACCTTGCTAAGATCAAGCAGGAGATACCGAATCTGAATCTGAAAAGGTTCGAGGAGATGCTTCGAACACAGTGACATGACCAGTGACCGGAGATAACATTTTGCTATCTAAACAACATGAGGGAGGCAGGGCCAGAAGACCATGCTAAGCAATGAATCAGGGGCCTCAAGGCGAGTTCTTTGGCGAACTCCCATCTATTTTGCTCGGCCAAGGCAAAGTCAGCGGATAAAGCCAAAGGAAAAGACAAGGCTCGAGGCGGCTCGGCCTCGCCCAGTGACGAGCCAGGCCACCGCCGCTCGAGCAAGGATAGAAAATCATCAACCCCCAAAGGTTGTTCGGGGAATCTCGGTTTACCCAGATTGAACACGGCCAGGGAAGAGATCATGCTCAGTGGGAGATGCCTTGCCTATCCCATCCTCTTGATCCAGAGCTCGAGTATACTCGAGACAACACAAAATCTTGTGAATACCACCATGGCCTTTGGCCTTTGCCACAGGTACGTAAGGTGTTGAAAGAGAGATCCAGAAGGCGATCAATGCGGGCAAATTAGACCGCTTCAAGAAAGACCGAGGGTGAAGGAAACAATGCCAACAATAATCAAGGAGACCCCCAAGAGGAAGGCGGCCGGGCCTCAAATTCGGGGGTGATAAACATGATTCGGGGAGGCTCGTCGAACACACAGCTAGGGAAACACGTATATTCCTTATCCAGGCGATCAACGCCCCAATGGCCAGGCCGGGGGCGAGCATATGTTTTTCTCGCAGCCATGAGCTAGCAAGCACTCCATTGGCATCCGAGCGGCCCTGGTCATTTCTGCCTCGTCAACAAGCTGGCGGAGTTCACGAGTTTTGAATCACGGGGAGGCGTGCCGGGACATCATGTACTATTCTGCTTGAGGTTGGAGTTCAGGATACCATGTTAAAACCATATTTGGGAAGGCTTGAAGGCTTTACCAACCACAGTGGGGTTAAAGGCACGATCAGTGAGTAGGAAGTATTCATGGGTGATGGGGTCCAAACACGATTGAGATGATCACATTCTTGATCGACTGGAAATCGGCATACAATTGCATTTTGGTGCTCCGTGATGCGATGGCCAAATTCAGATGGTCACCTCCATTCCCCACCGAAAGCCAAGTTCTATCTGAGAAAAAATGGAGTGGGGATCCTCAACAGCAAGCCCGAGCAATGTGGGAGTATGTCAGGAAGCTCGGAAAAAAAAAGCCGCATTGTGGATTGTGGACATTCCGATCGGTCAATGCGGTTCAAAGCCGATTGAGGACCTTCCCGATCGAGGCGTGCAGCGATCTCCGTTGAGCCTACCCGGCATCCACTCCTATCCAACAACATTGAGCTCGGAGACCCATGGCGGCCGAGCCCACGTGGATATAGAGCCTCCCAGAGCAAGCTCAGCAGAACTTCAGAGCAAACTCGGAAAAGACTCCGAACAAGCCTCGACCAGGGCCCTTCTAGGCCTTGAAAGGAGAAGCGCTCTAAATCACGAGGATATTGAAATTTGGACACTTTGCGGCGGTCAGGGATGAGCCCGATATTCAACCCGGAGAGGCGGCAGGAAGAAATCATCATCAATCCTGCATATCCCAGAGCAAAAAATTAAAATCGGAAGGCCATGCCCTCACGGCTCCGGCAAGATTGTTAAGGCTGTTGAAGAGCGGCTTTGGATGTGTTCGCATGGGCGGTTGAAGACATGAGGCATCGGTGAAAGCATTGCTCGCCCGCGACCTCAATGTCGAATCTCTACCTTCCCGCCCACAATGACCAAGACAATAATACTCACCCGAAGAATGAGGCGACGGTAGGTCGAGAAACTCCCGAAGGCGACATATCATTGAGGAGATTCAATA
>CM028381.1:66462046-66585475 GCA_013146195.2 Codonopsis lanceolata
AGCAATCATATCCGACCGTAGGACTCGGTTCTCGGACAAGTTCACGGCGAGAATGTGCTCGCCTTGGCGTGAAACAAGGCAATCGTCATTGCTTACCCTCGAGGCAGCAGGACAAGCGAGCTAACAAACAAAGTTACTTACGCCGCTAAGCGGAATTTAGAAGAGCGGCGAGGAAATGGCGAAAGAGTTACAATCGGCTCTGTGGGCGGTTAGAACAACGTTCGGGGACCAAGCAGGGAAACTCCGTTCGCGCTTACCTACGGGTCGAGAGGCTATGATCCGTGGAAATGGCTTTGCCAAACTCAGGGTCTCGCATTCTGACGAGAACAATCAGCTGCGGCGTAGACTTAGACTTCTTTAGAAGAAGAAAAGGAGGTTTGGATGCACGACTCGAGAATGGTCAACTTCAAGCAGAGGGCAAAAGCTCGCCATGATAAAGAGTCAGGCGAGCCTTCTGTTGGGGATCTAGTGCTTTCGAAAAATTGAAATGGCCGTCATCGGGCGAGTGGAAGCTGTCTCCCTAATTGGGAGGGTCCTTCAGAGTTCTTTGGAATAATAAGGGAGGGCACATTACACGGCTCCAGGACTCAGAAGAAGGCACGAAATACCCTTGGCATGCGAGATCACCTCAAAAGTATTATCCCTAGGTCGAGGAAACAAAAGGGCAAGACCTCGGTCTGTTGAGGGTCATCGATCAATTATCGATAAAAGGCAAGTTGTTGTCATATTCACGGTTCAAAATTTTCAAAGTTATCGGTGGTATTACGCAATTATTTATATATGTTTGACTAGATTGCTTTCGCCCAGCGTGACGAGGCCATCTGCCGGTCAAAAATTATAAAACCCTAGTAGGCGTGAACTCATCCTGCTGTGGAGGTGCGGCCATGCAGGGTTCACATACTAGGGATGCTTACCGCCTCGACCTCCGAGTCCATTCCTACAAGGTAGCGATTAACTACCTCGGATTCCTATAGTGACGAGTAACAACTTTGTCGTATATCTTGACACAGGAAGATATACCGATGCGCCTCGAATTACCACATCGGCCAGGCCTTGCCGGTTATTGGTTGCTTGATTGAGTTGGGCCTTGCCCATTTGGCGATCTTGGAAGCACACTCACTATAAGCCTTGGTCGGATCAAGCATTTACGCGGCAAAATATTCGGCACTTGTATTAACGAATGACGGGCAAATGATACGAGTGAAAAAGTTATATAAGCAAACAAACAAGCTGAATCGAGCCAAATGTAAGGAGAAAAATCTATCCAGCAAACATGGAAGTTTAATGAAGTCGATTGGGAATTACAAAAAAGAAAACTAGAAGATAAGAGCGGCAGGCCGAGCAAAATAAGCCTAATCTAAAGTTGGTCAAGTGCGGCTCACCTGCGGAGGAGGTGGAGGAATCGCGCTTCCGGAGGAGGCGGAGGCATTTGCTCTGGGGGAGGAAGAGTTGATCTTTGAAGCCCGACTTCGCGGTATCTTGAGAATTCAAGGCCTTTCGAGCAGCCTCTTTCGCTACGTGCCTCGGCCTCCTCCTCTGCGACAATTAGGCGGCACTTCTCGCCTCCAAGGCATCGATCGAGAACACACATTCTCGGAGAGTAGGTGGATTCCAGGTTCGCGGCCATTTTCCTCGTCGACCTTTGCCAAAGATTCGGCTAAATCGTGAGTATAGGGGACCAAATGATGGAACTGGCGGGCCTCCTCGAGTAGACGTCGGAAACGGCCCACTCGGCCATGGTCTTCATGTCGATTACCCACGCCTAGCCGCCTAAGGACATGATTGACGCCATGTGCAAAATAGGCACTATAGCATCGCCACGGCCTCGTCTAAAGCGGGCGGTCAACTTAAAGTCATCCTCGAAGGCTATGGATTTCTTATAGTCTTCCACAGCCAAACGCTTTCTCGGCGTCCTTTCAATCTTTGGAGCAGATCCTCCACATGCCTCCCATCTTTGACGACTCCGCTGCATCTTGGCGTCTCTACTTGCAGACGGTCCCTTTGCTCGCCACTCGGCCGTGATCGGTTTGAGCTTTCGAGTCGGCTTGATTCTTCTTCACTGGCCGACCAAGTCTTTCTTTTGCAGCAGCCGATAGGTCACCGGTTGGGCGACCAACTTCAGTCTTCGCCGAACAATTCCAGCTTCCTTCTTCTTGGCCGCCGCATGCCGGACCTCCAACTCGTCGGCCAAGCGAGCCACCTCAACCTTCGGGCCTTTTTGCAAGGCCCTCGTTGGCGAGTGTCGACCTCTGCCTTCTTATGAAGCGGCGCCTTCTCCTCGTTGTACCTATCATAGATATTGAGTGCAGGTAGAAGCGTCTGCATGGACAAGGAAAGATAATCGAGACACGTGGGATAAGCAAAGAAGGACAAAACCAATTCAAAAGCCTTACCGCTCAAGCATAGTCCCACGTTCCCAACTAGGGCGTGGCGGCAGTGTCTATCCGGGCAAGATCATCATGTAGCGCCACTCAATTATACCTTTCCTACCAAGCGCCCTCAAGGGGCTTCCACGGCATAAAGGTCGATGCCTCCCAATAATGGGGCATCGCGAAATTTCTTTCACCGGCCGGCAAAGACCGGGTAGTGGAGGCATCTTGAACCCACCGCCTCAGTGTCGGCCAGCCCAACCGAGGCGGGAGTCGGACAGATAGGCGGCCGGTGGCCGGGCGAGAGAGCGCGGGGTCGGGGACTCCGGCCCCGATGACGAACCTCCCGAGCGAAGGAGGAGGAGAAAGGCTCTTCTTCCCTTTTCCCTTTCCCCGGCATCTTTAGCGGGAGGCACCACGAGATGTTGCTTTGTTTGCACGGCAAGAGATATCCTCAGCGGCCAGTGCGGTCTACGCTCGCACCCTGCTCTTGCGCCGGAGGGATGATGACTTTGGGCACAGGTGCTTTCTTAGGCTGGGCTTGCGGCCTTGCCCAAGCCGGTGTTTTCTTGGCCGGACCGAAAGGCTTTTAGGCGAGCCACGAGGTCGTTCACCTTCAAGTCATTTGCCGTGATTGGCACTCATGCTTCCTCGCCTTCAACAAGGCCACGTTCTTCATCCACGAAACAAGGAGAGCGTAAATGGGGTCAATACTTAACAATGCGAGCTAGTTACGGCAAAAGCAAAAACGATGAAAAATTGCGTTAAAAACCATCATGGTCTTCGTAAGGCGTGGCGGTCTCGCTTAGGGCCCAGCGTTGGCACTCAACACATTCTGCTTAAACATGTTGCCGTGGCAGTCGCCCCAATAAGGATGGGGTCTCTCGGGCACATGGATCAGAAGGGGCTCTGCATCAGGGATCTCTGCCCTCATCACACCGGCCAGGCATAAGTTGCGCGGATTACAAACCAGCTCCTTCCAATCGAGAAGGAATTGGCGGCCAACGGCGTTTCTCATTCTCTTCTATCACCCCCTGGCGGCTTTCGGGGTGGCCAATCGGACGGTTTCTCGAGCTAAAGTCTTTTGAAGCCTTAGGGATTTTGACTTCGTCGATGGCGCAAGGCATAAGCGGCCGGCCGACTCGGGATTCTATGAATAAGACCCTCCTATCCCAAGAGTCCACCTTCAGGGAACCGGGCTTGACCTCAAAAAGTTAGAATTGGCTCTTACTCCGATCCTCCACATTGCTCGGGGCAAAAACAAAAGCGACTTAGGAGCAAATACATGTCAGGTTCGGATCCTAGCAGCTACACGCGCCACCGTGAAAGCGAATGGCTCGGGCCGGTGTTCAACATCGGATCACGAGAGCGACTTTCGCCTCGAGCAAAAAGTCAACCAAGAAAGGCTCTAGTGGGAGGCCTTGATCGGTCAACTCGGAAAAAGTCGGCAAAAATATAACTTCATTCCACTTGCTCACGGGAAAGTTTCATATTCACAGACACGTCCATCTTATTCGCCGGTAATAAAATTGAGTCGATCAGGGATGTGAGCGGTCACTTTATCCGCCGTGTCCAATGTAGCCCAGTGCGCGGCATAACGGCTTTCATCCGCGTTAACGTACCAGTCGGGTTCCTCCTCTTCTTCGGCCTCTTCTTCGATTCTCTCTTCAACGGGAACCACTACTTGAGGGCCACCCCTTCTGGTCAAGAAGCGGGCAATGGGGACTCTATCGTGGCCGACTGTTTCTTCTTCAGAGGCCGCCTCCACTTGAGAGCGACCAGTTTTCTTAAAACGCCGAGCAAGCGGCAGATTGTCTGCCTCGTCGGCATCAGAGGCCTCTCCGGCCAAATCTATTTGTTCAACCCTTGCTCGCCCAGCTGAATCCTCCGCACAGGCTGCTTCCTGCTCGAGGCCCTGCCCGACAGCAAAGCCACCAGTCACACTCTCCTCGCCTGAATCCTCCTCGCTAGAAGAATCAATCAGGTCTACCACGGGGTTCGCGACATGCCTTGACTGTCGGCCGGCACGCGATCGACACCTGCTCTTCGCTCAGCGCTAATTGAGGGAGACTTCGCCATTGCTAAGCGAGTCATTCCTCCCACATAGCATGAAGGCCTCGCGGTCGTTATCGGACATGTCAGACATCTACAAAGAGATCGAGGAAGATGGCCATTAGCATTCTGCCCGGACAACTAATGAAGGAAAAAGTAAAGAAACCCTAAGTCTAGGTCAACCCCAAAGGGGTCACACCCGCCTAGCGAGCAAGACCACGGGTTCTATTCCTCGATCTCTACCTAAGGGCGATCTTACCTATCTTAAACCCTAATGAAATCACAAAGGAAGGAAAGAAAGAAAACCAGAAAGACCAGAAAACACAAATGAAAGGGGGTGAGAGCTTCTTGTTGTTTTTGGCGGTAGCCTTCAAATGTCGAAGGCGGCGTGAATCTGCAAGCACGACACGGAATGGATACGAGCGAGGGAAGAGGCTCGCTCTAGAAAGGCACGGCAACAATGGAGAAAAAGAAAGTTACGCGAGGAAATTCTCTCTCTAAGCAATGCAAATCTTAAAGGCGGTAAAAGGGGAAGAAGGAGTCGAATCGCCTTTTATAGGCGGGCGAACGGTTTTGGGAAACACGGGGCCCGGCGGCGCTTCGGTTTAGGCGGCCCATCATGACGGGGCATTAAATGCAACCTTTAGGTATTCGTGCCCGTCCATCTCTCCAATTACGGCGGCTCACGCTTTCTCAAACCACGCGCGCACCTCACAAGAAGAGGCTTCCTTGATACGCCTCAACTTTCCTCGGCAATTCTTGGCCTTTTGAAAATTCATAAGTGTTAAAGCCGGGCGAGCGTTAAAGAGAATACGCTCCCGCTTTCAGAGCATAAATACTCGCCCAGACAGGGAAGCTAGGGGCCAGCGATATACCGAGCCCAAGCCGGGTCACGAGCAAGCACGAGTTAGCACCACGTGCCAATCACGAGCACCATATCCACGGGGCCCACGGCTCAACGAGCAATACGAGAGAAACCCGGCGAACACCGGCGGCATGACCTTCACGTAAACTTGAGCGGGCAAAGGCCTTGCTCGTCCGATCGAGAGGCCATGACCAGGAATCATACTTGCGTAATGGAGGAATCGGACTTACCGTCCGGACACAGTCGAGCACCGGCCTTACTGCCCGACCAGGGGCCAATCTTCAAGCCGACAAGTTCGAAGATCAATACAAAAGCAATAATCGAGCAAAGCCTTGCTCGCTCGAGCACACCAAGCAGGGGGACGGCTTGCTTCTAAGGCAAGTCAAGGTTTCCATGTTTAGGCGAATCCTTACCTTATCAACTCCTATAATTATGCGGTCAACCGCCTATTTCGCCTAGAATCAAGGGATTTCCTCCTTGATTATCTCGGCGACTATGGAAGCGAATCTAGGCAGTTCAATCACCTGAGACCTATAAATACCTCTCCATAATCATCAACAAGGTACACACACTTTCTTGAGCCTCGTTACTCGTCAATTTGCTTCTTGACAATCACTCGATACTTACTCACGCAGGAGGGGTTTCGCGAGCCTTGCCTTGCACTTCAACTCAGTGTTCTTGTGATCTTAACGAGGCTCGGGGAAGGTGTTCAAAGCCAGAGATATCGACCCATTTCAAGGACGGCCCAAGCTGTGCACTTTTGCCACATCATAAGATAATTTAATCTCAACCTCTAAATAGTTTTATTCAATTGCACATATGTGAGTATGAGCTCAATTGTATATTAGATGGAGTATTAGATAGGGGGTAACTTTGTAATAAGGAGAGAACAAATGGGGAGTTAGAAGTGGATAACTACTCTCACACATGTGAATGTGAGGGTGAATCTTAACCGTTAAATCTTTTAAGATAATTTAATCTCAACATCTAAATAGCTTTATAGTGCACAAAAAAATTATATTTAGTATAAATAGTAATGATTATGACTAAAAACTAAACATAAGTAACTTTTAGATGTATAATATTAATATACGGAGTATATTTTATCGAATCGAGTTGTTAACCGATCGGAACGCCTTAATCCAAATTTGATTTGTTAAAATTTCAAATTATCGACTTTAGATCAAAATTGGGTAATCGAATTGAAAAACTAAATACATATCCTATAAATAACATTGAATTCGGATCAAAATCCAATTTTTTGATAGACTTAAATCATAGATCTAGCTAGCTAAATAACATTAAGTAAACTCCTAGTCAGAGCATCCACAATGGTTCCCTTTATTAACACCCTAAAACCCTTTTTAGGGTTTTTTTTTACTACACTTGAGGCTTATAATGGACACTCTATCAATCACCCTGTACCAAAAAAAAGCTACCGCACCCCCAACTTATTGGGTGAAGATTAGCACACCTCTATTCGTTTCTTTCTTCTCTCTCCCCCGCCCGTCTCCTTCTCCGGTATTATTTCTTCCACAGGTTTTCTTCTCTTTTCGTCCCTTTCAACAGCTCATCGAGAGAAGAGATTTCTACACCAGATCAACGGCTATTCATTCAATATTTTCAGGTAATTAAAAATCTCAACTTCACTTTCTAGGGTTTTATGGTTACGAGAATTTGGTAAAATTTCAACCCTTCCAATAAATTGATTATGATTGTTGATAGCTTAGTTCGTCTATTGATTCCATATTATGGGCTAAAAATCATGTATGATGCATGTGCTCCATTCATAGATTCTTTCTCTATAATATCTATATTTTTTATAAATATAATCAACATGTGTTCCATTCATAGCTAGCTCTGTTTTTTGCTTTCCCTTTAGCCTTCGCATGAGAGGATGGTAGAAAGTTTGATTTCATCTTTGAGGGAACATATAAATATAATTGAACATGTTTACAGTTTAGCTATTCTTCCCCCGAAAAAAGTCAAATTCGGTTATTTCAAGGGTTTTTTTAGTTTTTTTTTATGAAAGCTCCTAATTAACATAATTGAGTTTGGTTGAAACATCATTGACTTAATAAGATAACTGTAAGTAGGGGTGGCAAAATGAGTGTCATGGATAATAATGGATTAGTTTATTATACCAGTCAAGAATCGGGGCCTCGCAATCACTATTTTCTCTCATGCCTTTATTCGTTCATGGTTCAATATTCTGGTGTCCTAAGCGTAGAGGACCCACACCAATCCATCCCGAATTTGGTGGTTAAACTCTACTACGGTGACGATACTGTAGGGGAGGTCCTGCGGAAAAATAGCTCGATGCCAGGATGATAAAAATCTTAACACCCCCCATTCTTCATAATTTTTTTGACTTAATAAGATAACTGTAAGTATGGGTGACAAAATGAGTGTTATTGATAATAATGGATTAGTTTATTATCCATGGATAATAAACTAACTCATTATTATCCATGACACTCATTTTGCCACCCCTAAATGTAAGATCATATATTAACATAAATTATTTATATCCAAATAAAATTGAACTGTGGTTTTAAATTAAATTTTAATTTCGTCGCTGTCCCTAGTTGTAACTCACTTTCAAACGGAATTAGTTTTTGTTGCCGCCCTAAGGATTTTTAAAATGTTGGAAGATTCTTAATAATTGTTGATGTTAAAATGTTGATGATTTTTTTGGTTTTAAAATTATAATGGGGCATTTTTTTCCTTTTAGGGGTTAAAAAGATATTTTATGAACAATAAATAAATAAACATACAAATAAGAAGAAGATATATATTATCTAAATTAAATATAAGAGAAAAATATGTAATTTAATTTATATATACATTTTGTTTTAATGAATCTATTAATAAAACTACAACAACAAAAAAAAAACATAATAAGTTTTTAAAAAATCCAATTAATTTATAAATTTTGAAACTTTTAATTTATTAAATCAACTCGTTAACACTCATTCGTTGAATTTAATTTAGTTCGTAAACATAATTGATACAAGTATAACTTATTTTGTACTAACAATTTTCAAAATCGGTTATAATTGGAATTAAAAATATAAAATTACAAAAAAATAATTTAGCTAGCATGAAAATTTTCATGTGTTAAAAATATTTGTTCATAAATAATTTTCTTCTTTTATAAGAACTATTTTTTAACAATGTTTTATGTTATTTAATGATTTATGACTTGAATATTTTATTAATTTATCAAATAATTTTAAATCTTGTATTTATTTATTTTTAAATATTCAATAATTTATTAAATATTTTATTAAATATATTTTTATGAATTTATTAAATGATTTTTATTAGTTTTTAAATGATTCTTTAATAAATTAGTAAATATTTTTTAATAAAAATGATAACCACCCTCACACATGTGGTGAATCTCATCCTTTAAATATTTTTAAATGATTTAATCTCAGTCCGTAATTAAGTTTTGTCAACTGTGAATGAGCTATTGTGCTCTATTGTATTATAAATATTTTTATCTTACTTTTTTGTTTAGGTCATATATATTTCCTTCTTATTTATATTTTTATATTTCATACATTCAATCCTCTTTTTTTGTTCATCAAATTTATGTTTTAACCTCTGAAAGAAATAAAAAAATCTCTGATGATTTAACAACCAAAGAATGATTAATTTTAACTTCAACTATTATTAAAGATCTTCCTACATTTTAAAAAACCTAGGAGATGTAACTGAAATTAAATCCGTTAAAATTTGGATGACAGCTAAGGATAATAAGGAAATTGCGTCACCTTCTAAAAGTGCAATGATAATTTTTCTTATAAAATAGTACAATAACTAAATATAAAAATTGATCAAAGTACAACGACTAAATTAACCATTTTTTCTAGTTATGGTTATGGGCATAAACTATATAATACGGGCACGAATTACCATTTTTACATACGTGTAACTGTGTAAGGATGGCTTTGTAACTTCCAGAGGATTAAAAGGTAAAAACAAAACGCACAAAGAACTAGATTAGAGATTACCCCCTTCATATTTTATGTTTTACGTTTTATCCCTCAGATTATAAATGCTTCGCTTTAGTTTTATCTATTTTAGTAATTTTGAGTTAGGCATACAATATGGAATTACAACCATTTTAACTTGCTTTTGTTTTAGATTTTCAAATAAAGTAGACTCGACAATTCTTTAAAAATTGATTATTGAAAAATAGAATGTTATTATAAAACTTTATAAAATAATTGTTTGTTAGGATAAATTAAATCTGAATGAATTTTCCAAGGCACGAAAATGAATTCGTTGTCTTTAAAGAGATGTTTTATGTCTTCCAATTATGAAATGCAAATTACAAAAGGTTTTGAACGAAAGATCTCTTTCAGGAGACAATGAATTTGTGTTTGATTCAAAATATTATATTTTGAATCAAAACGGAAGCACTCTTATTTTCAGTGAAATCTGATGATGCTCGAGCGACTATTTTTTTTGTTATGTTCATGTGTTTGATTGTTCAAACTTTTTTATATTGGAAGTTGGGATCTCTTTGAAAAAATATCAAAAAGACATGAGCCTTTGCAAAAAGACATCATTCTGTTTTGAATTTCAATTGCAAGAGGGGACTTGATTTTCATTTACCTTTTGGGGGCGTTACCCCTGAACCCCCACGAGTGACGCTGTCCCCTTGACCCCTGCAACGGCAAGTCGAACCTTACGACCTGATCGGACAGATCGATCCCTGTTTCGTTTCCCAACATACTGCGATTGGTGAACAAGTATGATTTAACACAATTTAATAATATATATATATATATATATATATATATATATATATATATATATATATATATATATATATATATATATATATATATATAACATTGTTCATAGTCAATATTGTTGCGTCTAAGTTGTGGAAAGAAAAAAACAAAAAACATTCGTCTTTCAAGTAAAATCATAACAGTGCGTCCTCAATATTATATAACTAAAGAATAATTAATTTCAATACTACTTGGTACCCATTGACTAGTTCTTTAACTAATTATGTTCATGTTTAATTGTGCCCATTTCAAATCAACCCAAATTGTTCCTTCAGCCGTAGAGTTTGAACATGTATATATCACATGTCATTTTCTAGGGCCAAATTTAGTAATATGTATATTATAAATGGAAATAAGTCTCCTGTAACACAGTTTTATAGATCTTACGTGAGATAAAGTCTTATTATTTCACAACTCAACTCACTAATACACAGTGACATCGGTAAGTCGGGTAAAAATATCTATCTTACAAAATATATTAACTTTGAGTTACCATTCTACTATTTTCCTCTCCTATCTTCTCCCTATTTTCTCTTTGAATTAAATAATAATTTGGTCCCTGCACATGTCGAAAATCAATGTTTTGGTCCCCGGACAAAAAAACAATAGAATTTGGTCCCTAGACATGTATTTTCGGACCAATTTGCCCCCTCACAGGGATCAAATTCTAACGGTGGGAGGGGGCAAATTGGTCCAAAAATACATGTCCAGGGACCAAATTCTATTGTTTTTTTGTCCGAGGACCAAAACATTGATTTTCGACATGTCCAGGGACCAAACATTATATTAATCCTTTCTCTTTTTGTATTTTTCTTTCTCTCTCCTGTCTCCTCCATATTTTCTCTCTCATCATCATCATCTCATCTCTTTTAATTATGTTTAAACATTTTCTCTCTTTAAACATAAAAACTATTAACTAAAACAAAAATAATAGTTCCGGAGTCAAGAAAAAAAAGTTAGTAAAATAAAAATAATTTATGGAACAAGCCACTATAGAAATAAAAGTTACAAAATCAACAAATTAAAACAAAAATAATTTAATGCGAATGTTAGTAAAATAAAATAATTTACGGAACATAAGTTTAAAACAAATTCTTAAAAATATATATGTAAAACAAAAATACGTTAGTAAAATAAAAATATTTGATGGAACAAAAATAATAGTTACAGAGTCAATAAAACAAAAACAATTTAAACTGAGGTTACTAAAATAAAAAAAAACTTACTGAACAAAAGTTTAAAACAAATTCTTAAAAATAGCTATGTAAAACAAAAATACATTAGTAAAATAAAACTATTTGAGGGAACAAAAATAATTTAAACTGAGGTTAGTAAAATTATAAAAATAATTTATGGAACAAAAGTTTAAAACAAATTCTTAAAAATAGTTATGTAAAACAAAAATACGTTAGTAAAATAAACGTATTTGATGGAACAAAAATAATAGTTACAGAGTCAATAAAACAAAACAATTTAAACCGAGGTTAGCAAAATAATAAAAATAATTTAAGGAACAAAAGTTTTCTGTAAAACTAATTCCTAAAAATAAAACAAAAATAATAGTTACGAAGTTAATAAAATAAAAAATATAATGGAAGTTACGAAGTTAAAATAATTTACGAAACAAAAATAATAGTTAACGGTAAAAATAATTTCGTTATTTTGATTTTAGCTTATTTTCTTATCAGAAATTTCTTTATTCATAAAATACAAATATAATTTAATAAAAGTAATCATTCAAAAGGAAAAACTTATTTGAGTTCAAATTCTATTTACAGGGTGGAAAAAATTCAAGTTTGTTCGAAGACATTCATTCTATAGAGTTTTTGAATAGCATAAAGTGTTTGAGGTTGTCAGGTCATGAATTGACACTTAAAATTGATATTCTAGTAATGCTATTGAGCAACATTGACCATGCTGCAGAGTTGTGCAATGGAACAAGACTAATAATCATAAATCTTGGGGGATCACATTGTTTAAACTAATTTTTTGAAAGAAACCAATGTTGAAGAAAATGTTTTTATCTCAAGATTGTCATTAACTTCATCCGATGTAAAACTGTCTTTCAAGTTTTGAGAGAAGATAATTATTATTATTGGTATCATATACAATGATAATTAACAAGCGTCAAAGTCAATAATTGCACGTAGATGTCTTTTTTAAGAAACCAGTATTTGACCATGAACAGTTATATGTCGCACTTTCAAGAGTAACAAATTATTTTGGTTTGAATATTTTGATATGCAGTGAAAATGAAAAACCAACTAATAAGACAACAAATATTGTGTATAAGAAAAAATTTAGAATCTATAATGATTAGTGGTGTACTTATGTGTAATTGATAATAAATTGATTGTTCTTATTTTATCCTTTAAGATTATTTATTATCTTTATTTTGTTTATGTACGATTTAGTTGACGTGCGTTTAACACACGTGTTAAAAAAACTAGTTCTAAGTAAAGATCCTGCTCAAAATTGTATTCACATTATTCTTGGTAATGAGTCTATTATTTTATTTTGAGATTTTCATTTAAAGAGTTAGCTTTAAAAAATTAAGGCATAACAGTGGTATTTTATTATTAATAAACTACTAAAAATATCATTTTAAAAAAAAAATTAACTTCCAAACATGGACTTTTTACCTAGAACAGATGGAGTAATCTTTAAACTTTTTATAAATAATTAAAATTTAGGGAGCCGTCTTATGAATCTTAATTCGTAAGATGAAGCTCCACTTTCTCACAACTCACTATTGGCAATTTTACTGTTTACGAGGGCTTTGTTGTTGAATGTGTATTCACTGTTCTTAAGGAAATTATTGCCCCTACTATATTGTTGCTAGAATCAAAGACAATTTTCTTCCAGGATAATCAAAACAAATAACAGAATTGTAGGCAACAATCCTACAATACTTCCAAAAACAAAGAGAATGTATTTGACTACGAGTGTTGTTTAGGAGAAGGGAGAAAACTTGTGTGTAAATCTAAACTGATACATGAAGCATCCTTTTATACTCAAGTTACCAACTCTTAATGAAGAGTTGTAGTTTAAATGAAAACGCATCATTTTGAAAAACAAGTTTCCTGGCAGCAGAGGGCATGACTAATCCAAAATTAATGATAAATAATTTTTTTTTAAAAAATAGTTAATGTTAATTCAAAATTAATCATTATTCAATTATTCTAAATGCACCAAGTGACTATCTTTTGACCATATATAAATTTTCTCTACATTTTGGTTTTTCACTTTTTCCCTCCAAATATCCCACCAACCAATTTGTAATGGTTTGGTGCATATCTTCTTTTAAGCCTCAACAAGATTTTCTATTTTTTCCACTTAGGACAAAGGGACTTCACTTACTATTTTTAACATTTAATTCAAAAACACATGATGAATCAGATAAGAAAAATCCATTTTACAAAAAATATTCGTAAAATCGACCCAAGTTTTTACCTAAAATTTATGACTGCTGATATTATTTTTCAGAATTCACGGCGGCTTACTTACCCTACTAAGTGCTCGTTTGTTACAGCTTATTTGGAGTGACTTTTGGCTTTTGGGTTTTGAAAAGTCATGTTTAAAGTGTTTGTTTCAGCTTATAAGTCAAAAGCCAATAAGTAAGGTACAACACCATTTATGCATTGAAAAGCCAAAAAGCCAAAATTTTAAGTTTTTTTGGTTTTTTATTAATCATGAAGAAAACTATTTATTAATAAATATTTGATTGTCCTCATTTCATCATTTTATGAAATATACATAAAAAATATGAATACTAATTTTCAAGTTTTTTTTTAACAAATAATTATAACCACTCATAATAAGTAGCTTTTCAACAGCTGTAACAAACAGTCTATCATGCAATCACTAAAGTCGTTCATTGTTTATCACCATAAATTATAAGTCATCAACCACAACAAACGAGCCCTAAAAATGTATCGAGGGTGGAGGTGTAACTTGGAGTTTAAGTGATGATGACAACTTGAATATAGTCGTGTCGTGTCGTGTAGCAAAGTAAATCAATAAATTGACCATTGGTGTATACGTAGGCTTGCCATAGAGTCAACAGTTGGAGGAGTTTACAATGAAAGTGAAAGTCAATTTCAATGTGCTAATTCCGGACAAGGAAAAGGGTTTTATGAGCCATATGCATGGCCGAGATATTATCACTAAGAACCATTAATTGGTGGTCGGGAGCTACGAGTACTTTTTTCAGCATAAAAATATTTTTTAATGTCATAAATGATGCTCCTTCATTTCTGACAAAAAAGTTATTATTATATTTTAAGATTTTTTATCTAAAAAATCTATTTTTTAAAATTAAGATATGAAAATTACTAATAATTTATTAAAAGTTGTATTTTCTTTAAAAGTTTTGACTTTCAAATGAGAATTTTTTGCCCGAAATAAAGGGAGTAAATAACTATATTATGTGAAATAAAAAGTAGATAAGTGAATTACATTAGTTGTTACTCCTTTCGTTTCGGACAAAAATTCTTCGTTTGAAAATTATTTTTTTTTAAGAAAATAACATTTTTAGTAGTCAATTAGTGATAAAATAACACTTTATGTCTTAATTTTTGAAAGTGAACTCTTTAAGTGAAACATCTCAAAATATAATAATAGACTATTTGCCCGAAATGGATGAATTATTTCATAGTTTTCACAAAAAAATTGCTTATATGTTTTTAATTTTATTCCTAAGAATTTGTGAAGGAGTAGAGCCGAACTTTGCATAGCAGAACTTAGCTCAACTCGTTTTCAAATTAAAATCAAGCTTGAAATGAGTGTTTAAAAAAATTAGAACAATATTTGTATAACTTTATCCTTATTTTTATAATATATTTTAATTATGTATTATTTACACATAAGTTTTAAATAAAAATACACATTAAATTAATATTAATAATTAAATTAATTATTTTTTTTAATCCTTATACAGAGTCAAATGAGGTTTTGTCCTTGGGGGGGGGGGGGTGAGTAATAAGTAGATATTTTGAATGTTTGATAGAGAAAATTGTTGGCATTCCTGACGTGGAGCCAGTAATTAGTAAAATTTGAGTAGGCTTTCTGGGGCCCAATGTCAACGCAATCTAGATAAAATGAATTTGGGCCGTCGTGTTTAGATTGAGCTTGTGTTGTCATGAAATAGCACACGTGGACAATTTATGATCCCTAGTACTAATAAATTTAGAAAGACATTGAGCACGCCAAAAGTGGGATTTGTTGTTGTCTGATAGTTGGTGTGGCCCAATAAATAGTACTCATACTCACGTGGCCTTCTGTTTGGAGACCTGGATAAGGACCCCCTCCCATTATTGCTTGTGTTTCGGCTTTCTGATTATACCAACTTAATACATCCCCCATTTTACTTCCAACGTCCACTCCAAAAAAAATTTAAGATGGGGACTATTTGGACCTCAAATCCTATAAACATACCTCTTAAATATTCAAAATTTCTAGTTTACCCTTCACTTATAATCCCTCCCTTTTCATAACTTGTACCCCCTCGGCCTTAGTCGAACAATAAGGTTGTTTAATCGATCATGACCGAACAACACTCAATTAAATAAAAAACAGTGGAAAAAGGAAAGGAGATGAATCGGGAAAGTGTTTGTCTTGGTCGGAGTGGGTGATGAAAGCTGGGATGCCTGCTGATGGCTTTGGTAGACTGGTAGTCAAGGAAGGGAGGAAGGAAGAGGCAGTGATGGAGGGTGGCTGCGAGGAAGGCGATGGTTGCAGAGAGGGGGAAGAACAGTGGGAGGCGTGTATAGGTGAAGGGTAAAATAAGAACTTTGGAGATTTAGGGCATTTGGTCTATGTACTATACATGATACGTCTTAAATGCTTCAAATCGTCCATTTACTAAAGCTTTTGTCACAATTGATCATTCCGTCTAATTCCGTTAGTTTTTTTTTACATTAAGTCAACGCATGTATGTCTCATGTGATATTGGTCAAGGGTAAAATCGACAATTCACCTTATAATGTTGAGGGACCATTCAATGTCTTCTCTGTTGATTATTTTCGGCGTTGCGTTCTTGGACATCATCAATTCACTTTTTCCCCTTGACTCAAACTTCACATACGAAAATAAAAGAACACACACACAAATTATATTTACTTACCATTGTTGAGATTCCAATACACTTACCAACTAATAGGAGTAAAGCTAGTTTGTTTTCCAGAATAACCAAGCAAGAACAATAACACAACTACACAAGCATGAGGTGTATCAACAAAATAGATCAGTACATAGGAACAATGAGCAAAATAATCAAGGTCGAAAACAAATATTTTTGTGTGTAGTGGCTTGGCCCATTGTTACTTTGGGCAGCCTGCTTGCAATTAAAAAGCCCAGCAACCCAGGCCCAAATTGCTTAACCCCACTTCAGATTACTCAAGTTTGATTTTGGGGAATTCGATCCATAAATCTTGGGCATAATTGTGGACCGGTACACTTTTTTGAAATTATAATCGCTCAAGTATTTTTTTTTTTTTTGACAAATTTCAAGTGGATATAATTTTAGAAACATTTTTTCATCTAGGTCCATCAATTTTTTGGACATTTCATAACTACAAATTGGTTGTCAAATGACAAAAATGTCATTAATGAAGACAAATCTCATCCGGACTGTCAAGATAAAAAAAATCCAATAATTCTAATATCAATGATAGACATCAAAACCGTTTTCACAGTTTTTTTAAGACAAAAAAAAATCCAATAATTCTGATGTCAATGCTAGCCTGCTATGCATCAAAACTGTTTTTACAATTTTTTCAAAACAAAAAAAAAATCCAATAATGCTGATGTCAATGCTAGGCATTAGAACTGTTACTCAGCTTTTTCAAGACAAAAAAAAAATCCAATAATTCTGATGCCAGTGTTAGGCATCAGAATTATTTTCACAGTTTTTTCAAGATAAAAAAATCCAATAATTCGGATATCAATGCTAGGCATCAGAACTGTTTTCACAGTTTTTTCAAGACAAAAAAAAATCCAATAATTCTGATGTCAATGCTAGGCATCAAAACTATTAACACAATTTTTTTCAAAATAAAAAAAATCAAATAACATTGATACCAAGGACAGGTATCAGAATATATTTTTTTCAAATTTTACAACTGGACAATTATTTTCATACAAAAGCTGATGCCAAGAGTTTCCTTGTTATGTAAACAGTATATTTCTTCATTCGTTAGAGAAGAGGGACCTATAAAATTGCATTTTTCCTCAACTAGTACATGAATTTTGTAGCAATGCATCTGAAAGAAAACCAAATCAGTTGGAGAGTCTGTTTCTGTTTCAAGTTTCAACTTAGTGAAAGTCTTGTTCAAGCCTACCCACCAAGTCACCAACCCCCACTTTACTACTCTCCCCACCCCACTACTAGAGATACAACCTTTGAATATCCAATGACTTGGTTTTCTTACACTATTTTCCATCAATATCCGAATCCCCCTAGCCAATTCCATCATACACACTAACGACTCACGATTTCCAAATCTACCAAAACCACATCCATATAAATTCAAAATAATAATCATAATAACAAAAATCAAAATTAAAAACACACATGAATCATTTCATAAGAATTATTTAACATCGATAGACTCGTACAGACACCGAGAATCCCCAACAAGAGTTACAAGACCCCGAAAAATCATGAATATCTAAGTTTTGATTTAAAAGCCTAATTGATCAGACGATTTTTCAAAATTTTACTCTTTTTTTTTGTGTTTTTTTTACCAAGAGGAGAGATAATTGAAGAGAGAAAGATAGTTGAAGATCTCAAATCAAAATCTCCCAACTTTCGTTTCGTGTAAATTGGTGCCAGTGATGAGAGAGAGAGAGAGAGAGCAGCATTGGTCAATGACGGTGGATGTCTGAGATGAGCGAGAAAGAGAGTGTTAGGGTGAAAAGTGAAGATCGAAGGGTTTCTCAATTTAGTTAGTCACTTTCCTTTCTCTTCAATCCTAACGATTAATGCTTCGGATCAATTGGACTAATAAAGGACACTAGCATACTTTTGCCCCAAAATTGTATTTAAAAGATATGTTCAAAAAATAACTTGATTCATTTGAAAACATGTTTTAAAATATATATCGGCTTGTAATTTGTCTTTTTTTTTTCAATCGCATAAGTCCATTTTCGTTATTTTCTTCCTTAAATGCCCCTCCTCCTACCGTTCTTTCTTCTCCAAAATCTCATAGTCATTCCTGATCTAATTTTCCCTTTGAAGCTCTTTCTTTCTAAAATTATATATATCCATTTGTCTACCGGGAAGATGATTGGGCTAAGCATCTATTTCTATCTTCGTTGTAATTTTGTAATCAAAGTGTTTATTTTATTCCACGCTTTTTCATTTCATATGGAGCAGACCTAGAACATTTGTGTTCTATCTCCGTTGTAATTTTGTAATCAAATTACTCGGTTTGTACTAGAATCACAAGCAATTGAATCACATGGAATGAAATGGAATCACAAGTGGGTAGAAGCCAAAGAAATCACTTGCAAGCAAATCCAATTTGGGCATCGTTGTCTATGATGTGGGCATCGTTGCCTATGATGGTGTGTGCCCAATTTTGCCTCGGTGTTTTTAATTAGGCATCGAATCTTGCAATTCAGTGTCGATTAGTTTAATTAGGCAACAAATTTTTTTATTCTGCCTCGGTGTTCTACTTTACAATCATGCCTCTGTTTTAGTTTATTAGTCATCGGTTTCTTGCAATTCTGCCTCGGTGTTACTTAATTAAGCATCATTCCTTCAAATCATGCATCGTTATATAAATAATTAGGCATCAATGCTTCCAATCGTGCCTTGGTGTTACTTAATTAGGCATCGTTACAATCATGCCTCAATCTTATTAATTAGGCGTCGTTTCTTTAATATGGTGACAGACTTCAATTTATTTTTCCAATCCTACCTCAATGTTACTTGATTAAGCATCGTTCCTTCAAATTCTGTCTCGATGGTACTTAATTAGGCATCGTTCTATCAAATCATGTCTCGGTATATAAATAATTAGGCATCTTTTTTTCAAATTATGTCTCGATATTAGTTTATTAGGCATAGTTTCTTAAAATCGTACCAAAAATTGATGAACGACGTCTAAAAACTTTTGAGCGACGCCCAAAAAAAATTTACCGACACACAAATTCAGATAGTGGCTTTGAGTGCGCACCTTTCCTTCATTAAGGGTATTTTCATTATTTTTCCCCAAAAAGTGCACTGTAGCTGTTTAAAAAATAATAATTGACTTTTGTGCTTATAATTCCATCGCATGATACCGGCCCGGTCATCACCCTTATTGTCTTCCACCTTGAGAAGCCTTTGACCAAGTTTGTTAGATCGAAGACTCCGAATAAGAGTCTCAAACCACAGTTTTGAAGGGCTATAAAACCCTATTCTCCCTCATTGGTTTCGGGTACTTTTTATCTCTTTATCTCTCTCTTCTTCTTTTTGATTTCTCTTGATATATATATATATATATATATATATGAGCTATTTTGTAAGAGGAAACACTTTGATTCCAATATATTTTGACTTCGGAAAATACGAAGCATGTCCCTGATTTGTGTAGCAATTTGATGTCTTGTGCATGTTTAGATGATGATGGGTTAGAAGCCTTAGAAGGTAGATGGGAAAGGGGTTTAATGAAAATTTTGAAAAGAAACTTGGCAATTTACAAAGATGGAAAACAAAAGAATCTCTATGTTTTCAAAGTTGTACCTGTGTCTTTTATTGAAAATCAAACAAATGTTTTTATGGATGAAAAAATTGATTTGTGGCATAAAAGACATGGATATTTAAGTAGTAAAGGCTTTGAAATATTACACAAAAATGATTTTTTTGGTAATGTGATTTCTTGTGTGCCTTTATGTGATTCTTATGTAAAAAGCAAACATGATAGGGTTAGTTTTCCTCATCCTTCTCTAGAAAAATTATCTAGCAATAAAGTTCTTGAAATAATTCATACGAATGCGTAGGGTCCTTCATGTGGTCTCACTCAAGGTGGTAGTATCTTTTATCTATTGTTGATGACTTTTCAAACCTGATTTTTCCTAATGCAAGATAAGTTTAATTTGATGCGTTTGAGAAATTCAAAACTTTGAAACTTTTGATTGAAAATCAAATTAGTAATAAAATCAAGAAACTTAAGATGGATAATGGGTAAGAGTTTTGTAATCGTGAGTTTGAGAGATTCTGCGTTGAGAGTGGGATAGACCATGAAAAATCTTTCCCTTGCAACCTTGCCGAGCGTATGAATAGAACTCTGTTAGAACGTGTAAGGATCATGCTTACCTCATCGGGTCTTCCCATAGGATTTTGGAGAGAGACGGTTGTGACCTCCGCCTATGTGATCAATAGGTCCCCTTCTATCCCGCTTAATGGTAGATGTCCTGAAGTTGTTTTTTCGGTTGTGATGTTGATTTTTTGAACTTGCATGTTTTTGGTTGTGATGCTTATATTCCTCGAGAAAACAACAAACTTGAACCTCGGTCGGTTATGTGTGTTTTCTTAGGGTATACGGAGAAGGTGCGAGAGTATAGATTGTGGTTGAAAGAGAAAAATGATTTTAATATTATCATTTGTAAGGATGTTATGTTTGACGAAACTGAATTTTCTTACTTGCTTCCTGCTCAACCTTCATATGCTATTGAGTTTCCCCCTCCCCCGAATCCAATTTCTGTGGAGCATTCCTATGTTGTGAGTTCTCTTGATATTCGTCATATTGTGCAAACTGAAATTGTGTAAATTAAATTCTGAAACTGTGCATGCTAATCCTGAAAATTGTTAATGAAGAAATTGGATAAAACAGGGAGGATGAAAATGTGAATGAAATTCCTAAAGTTGAAAATTTAGGTGATCACCAACTTACTAGGGGTACGACTAGAATTTTTGTTAGGAGGCTATCTAGATTTGATAACAATTTCCATGAACCAAAGATTTACAATAGTGCTTTAAAATATGAAAATCCTAGTGATTGGTTAAATGTTTTAATGGATAATATTATTACTTTACATGTGAACCATTCTTGGAGTTGGTGCCTAAATGTGTGGTTGATTTTGAGAAATTTAAAGCTAGGTTGATTGCTCATGAGTTTTCCCGTAAAGGGGGGGGGGGTTAGGGTTATGCTTGCTTTGGTTGCCCAATTTGATTGGGAATTAAAATGTTTGGCGGTAACAAAATTTCAATCTCGTTTTAAAATTCAGAAATTTGATTCGTGTGATTGATGTCTTGCCCTTTGTTACCCGAAAAATCCACGACATACTTGGTGTTTGTCGTGGTATCTTTGTTGTCCTTACTTTGTGTATTAGAATGAGTTAGATCGGTTTTGTCTTGCTCAAGGGGGGAAACACTTTGTGTGTGGTGTGTACTTTGACTGAGAATCCAATTTTCATAGAGGGTTTTGGGGTCTGGTTTGTTGTTAGAAGGTTGAGCTTGTGTATACCTTGAAATTGTGGTGCTTTGCCTTTTTGGACTCTCCGGTGAGCTGTTATATATACATATATATATATATATATATATATATATATATATATATATATATATATATATATATATATATATATATATATATATAGACACACACACACACATACATGTACTTGGATTCCATAAGCCCTGCTGGATCGTGCTAGGCTTCGGCTTAGGATGCGAGTTTGTCATTTGTGAAACACGACAGTGCTCTGTTTTTATTTTTCCATCCTTCCATTATTATTAAACTCTATGTTTCGTTGCACAACAATGGTGATTTTCAAATCCAAAGTACCGGCCGAGCTGTTGAAGGTGACGATGGCATTTTAGGAACATTTATTGTTGTGCACGGTGGAAAACTTTGCAAACAATTAACAAAGTATAACAAGATCAATCACAGAGAGAGAGAGAGAGAGAGAGAGATTGGAGCCAACAAACTTTTGAAATTTTATTATGTCAACCTTGCACATGCTTTAGGATTACAACTATCTATAGGGATACAATATCAAACCCTAAAACAACCTAATGAAGAAACAAACAAGACAAACTTGCCGCACGAACGTAGTCGCCTTCAACTACTGAACGAACCGCCTTGTCATCGGACACAGTTGCTTTCCCTTCTGAACGCGACCACTCATTTGGTAGAAACATTGTTCTGATATCTTCCTTGGGAACGCGGTCGCCTTCACCTAGCACGCGGTTGCCTTGACAACGAAGACATAATCACCTTCACACTCAAAACTCAAAAGCTCGTACCGCAAGGGCTACGCCCCCGCACCCCCCTTTGTGGTCCAACAACCAATTGGCTTGTTTGTCAGGGTAATTAAGTAATTCTGTTCCCAACATTTATTTTGAAAATGGACTTTAGCGGTTGAAAAAAAGAAGGGGGGACTAAAAGGGTTATAAACTTTGCAAAAAGGACCGATCAAAATTTCATCGTATGATTTATTCTGTAAAGTCTACATATAGGTTACAGCCTACTGGTGCTTGGATCCAAAGACAGGAAAATCATAGGGGTAAATTCGGGTCGGTCCACTTTGAAAGTTTTCAATCGCTACAGTATCCTATGTGTTTTTAGAAGAAATTACTAGTCGGTACCTTTTCCCAAACATTTAACCCCTCCGCTACCCCGCTCTTTTCTTCATCCGCTTGTGAGGTTCCCGGGACGTGCCCCCGCGCCCCGCGCGCCCTTGGATAGGGGTGCGCGTACGTGCGGATGCGGGACACCACTGCTCTCGTTCCACCCTCCCTTGTTTAGGGGAAGACGAAATCCAAAGTGCGAGAGGAGTGCTGTCTATATTAGCACGTTGGAATGTGCCTCGGTTGCCTTGAGTGGATTTTGTATCCAAAATGGGAACTAAGGGTTTCCTCATGTCAGGTTATCCCTTATTTCGTGGATAACAGGATATGGGAATGCATTACCTTTCCATTCTCATTCTCCCCTTTTATCTGTCAGGGGAAAATAGAGAAGTGCAAGAAAAGATATTGCGACGCCCCCACTTATGGATTTATTAAAATGGCCTTATGGCCCAATCAGATCGCTATGGGAGCTATGAGTTTCCCGCATCAAGTTATCCCTTGTTTAGGGGATACCAGGATATGGGAATACATCACCCTCCATTCCGTATCTCCCTTTTTAGGGAGAACAGGAAAGTGCAAAGAGGGAATGTTGCGAGGCCCCACTGGATCTGAAAGTTTTAGAGTCGCCACCTTTATTTTAAGGCAAAAATAAAGGAAAACCAGAAGAGAAAACCAGAGATTTTAGAAAACGGGTTCGGGGGCTAAGTTACGAGTTGGGAAGGTGCTAGGCACCCAACTCGCCCTTTCGGTCTCAAAGCGTTTTTTTTGGTGAAATATGCTCATTGTTATATTAATCTAGCAAATAAATAAGGTCTTATTTTGACAAGGAAAAATTAAACAGATACATTCGTGGCTACATTATTTACTGGACTCGCCGCCTCCTTCCAATAATTACAAACACATTTAAGAATATTTGGCCATTATAACGGCTCTTTTACATAATTTTTCCTAATCTAATCCGGGCAGCACAACGGCTTATATTGGCTACATTGTGCCGGATTTAAAATACAACTTTTTGAAAATAAATAAAAGGAAAAAAATACAAATGAAATAAAAATACGCCCTTAAAGGTATTACCTTTTAGAGCGGTGGTGTGCTCGCTCTGTCCTCTGCGGGAGAGGGAGTCTTTTTTTGTTTTGAATTGAACTGGACTGGAATTGAACTGGATTTGATTGAGGTTTTGAGGCTGGGGCTAGTCAACTCGGGCAGAGTGACAGCTTTATTTGGGTAGGTTTTGGCCTTTTCAGTTGGGCGGAACCTAGACTTAAGTTTTGACTTTTTTAGCTCGTTACCCGGGCAGAGTAACGGCTTATTTTGGGATTTTTGGACTGGGGTTTTAAGGTGGATACCTAACAACTAGGCTAGGGATCACTTATAACCTATGGGTTTTTGGTTTGGCAGAGTTTGGATGGGGTTTGGAGATTTTAGGGGCTTCCACTCACCTATCTCGCACCTCTCGTACTAAGGATATCGAAGAAATCGCAGAAGCAGAGCTTCGCTGCGATAAACTTCGCGTAAAAATTGAACACTGAAATGAGAGGCCGGGGCCTTCTATTTATACTGGAGCTTGAGGACGCGGCTGGAATTATTGGATTTCTCTCCGTGCATTGGCCGCTTGTACCGAGCGCTTGAAGACTTGTACTAAATTGAAATGTGAGAGAGCATGAAAGTCATGCTTGGTGCGGCCAAGCTATTGCTTGGTGCGGCACCAAGCTCTTCTTAGGTGGCACCAAGCTACTTTTTGAAGTTTGCAATTTTGACACTTTCCCCCCCTGCAGTTCACTGTTTCGCGCATCCTGCTTTTCCTTTCGCATTTTTGACTTCTGCAACTTGACATTTGTTAAGTTTTAACAGTTCTTGATATTTTATGTCAGTTACATACCAGGGGTACGAAATTGGGGTGTCTACAGAGCCCCTCAACGATGGAGTTTACGGGTAACCTTTCGGCTTACTGAGTAGACGAACATCGTTGATTAACAAGAGACTCTCCAATTTCGTTCATTTAAGAACAGGAGAATGCAATTGGTAGCAGTTATAATGCACAGTGACATGCTATCCAAACTCTATAACCTAGACATTTTTAGTCGGTTATAAAAAATTATCGAAGTTTTTAAGCAGATGTGAATTTAATGTGCTCTGATGGTCGGACTTACTAATGTAGGCTGCCTACGTATTCCCTATTAAAGGAAATCAGACCAAGCGTAGTTCAGGCCAAAACCTCAAACTACAATGGAAAAAGATTTTTGTGTTTTCGAAAAAGCCGTATTCTCCCGGTCCGAAACCGTTGTCAAATACGGTATGAAGATTTGAATGTTTTTCTGTTACCACCTTTCAACTAGTTGAAACGTGTTAAGAAAAATTTTCTAATTATGTCTGGGCCTTGATCGCTGTCTTGTTTCCAGACATAATCCGAAAACTTTCAAATATCAGAAAATTGTGTTTGACTAAAGATCCGTTGTCGAGCATTGCAAATCTGTTACCACAATTTCAACCGGTCAATACCTTGGCATTGAAATGTGTTAAGAAAACTTTCTAGGTATGTCTGGGCCTTGATCGCTGTCTTGTTTCCAGACATAACTCGAAAATTTTCAGATATCAGAAAATTGTGCTTGACTAAAGATCTGTCGCCGAACACGACGAATTGATCATTCTTCAAGTATTTTCGAAAATTGTGCAGTGGAAAACATTCTTTTTCCTTCCCTTTTTTTTTGTTTTTTTATTCCTCTTTTTTTTTTTTTGTGTTTTTGAAATATTCTTCTTTTTTTTGTATTTTTGAAATATTCCTCTTTTTTTTTGTGTTTTTGCAATATTCCTCTTTTTTTGTGTTTTTTTTTTGAAATCAAAACTCAATTTGAAAAAGAGTTTTTCTTTTATTTGAAAATAAAACCATTTTTTTTTCAAAAATTTTTTTAAAAATGAAATTATTCTGGAGTCAAGGTAGGAATACTATACCTGACTTACCTTTTTGCGTCCGGGTGGCTGCCGCAGATTCGGCTGGTTCTGACATTTCTGCCACTCTTCGCTGGGGAATTTTTTTTTCTGTTTTATGATTGTGATGGTCGGACCTACTGATGTAGGCTGCCTACGTATCCTTTTTCAAGGAATCAGACCAAACGTAGTTCGGCCTGATGCTGAGAATTTTATTCTTGCTAGCTTTTTTCTTTTCTTTTCTTTTGATTTTTTTTCTTTTTTTTTTTTTTTTGCTGGGGATTTTTCTTTTTATCACTTTGTTTTTTGAAAGTTTTTCCCTTGTCCCACTTTGTTTTCGGCTTTAGTTGGAAAATTTTCTTGATGCTGCTGCATTTGTTCTTGTTGCTCCTTCTAACCTTGGTCAGAAGCTCTCCTTTTTTTCTTGCTGTAGCATCTTTTGGTATCAGCTGATATCATCTTTTCTTTGCTGCTGTTTTCTTTTCGCTTCATTTTCTAGCTTCAGTCGAAAATTTCTTCTTCTGCCGCCGCATTTTCCTTGTTGCATGTACCTGAAATTTTTTATTCTTGTACATACATTTTCCCTTCTCCCGATTTTTTTATTTTCTGTTTTTTTTCTTTTTTTTTTCTTGGAGGAATGTAAAAGAATATGGTATATATGTACAATTTTTTTTTAATGAAATCAAATGTTTATTTACATGTAAATTTTGTTCATGTATATTTACATATAAAAAAAAATGGCAAGTGTTTATTTACGTAAAGAATGATACATTTTTTTTGTTTTTTTTTTGTTTTTTTTGTTTTTGTTTTTTTTTATATTTTTGCTAAAAGAATTTATTGTAAAAAAATGAAGTATAAAACATGTGATATGTTCATTATTTACTTAAAGGACTGTACAGAGAAGGAGATAAGGGTAGAGAACTTACCTCTTTTTTTCTTTTTTTCAGGTTCGCAGGGAGCAGCTTAGTGTGGCAGTCCGGACGTCAAGATGATGATGATGATGATGATGGGTCATGCCGCGGCCGGGGCAGGGGTCGAGGAGTTGTAGCGGGTCCCAGGATGAGGGGTGGTGGTTTTCCCAGAAGCCAGTTGTCCCGAGCACATTAGCTTTGAGTTCCTGCGAACATTAGTATCTCTTTTCCTATTTTCTTTTTGCACATTTTTTTTGTTTTTTATTTTTATTTTTGTTTTATATATTTTATGTAAAAGAAATCTATACAAACATTATGAAATAATGCAATATAATGTATATGATGCAGTATGTTACACATGCAAAAATAAATTCACACAGAAAATAAAACTATACCATACATCTAAAATGTAATGGCACGCTGTATTTTGAGGAAAGGGATTTTTGAGAATACACCTTTGGATAAGAGCGGGCTTTTTTGAGTGATATCGGAACGGGGAAAGTGGCCGACTCTTTGGTGCATTGCCTGTTGAACCCGTGGTCGTAGCCTTCTTTATAGGTTTTCTTTTCTTTCCACGATCAGACACAGGAGCAGCGAATTGTCGGAGCATCAAACCAGGATACCAGGCGGAAATTTCATTGCACAGTGGACACTTTCGGTGCCACCAATGAGGACCATGGTGCGGCACCAAGAGGCTTCTTGGTGGCACCATGGTTTTCCTATTCGGATACTATTTTCGTCACTATTTGGGCACTGTGCGCAGAATTGTTTGTTTTCTCCGTTTGCGGTATAAATTGTGACAGAAATGAGCTCAGTTCCTTGCCCATTCAGTTCCTTCTTTCTTTCTAACTTTCCCGTCTCTGCCATTGCTTGCTATAGCCTTTATTCAGCCACCATATTCAGAAGCTATCATTTTTCGCATCTCTTGATAAATGGCTGCCCGTATTCCAACTGCCCTGGAAATTGAAATTTATGAAAATGCTCTTGATTTCTGGATCCTTTCTTTGCGGTCTGATGAAAGGGATTTGTTTGAGCATCTCTTCGGGTTCAGGTGCCTTTTATCCTGGCGAAATGTCATAATCAACTGGGACATGCTGAGGGGAGCTGCCAGGTTTTGGTCTCCTTCGGAGCACTTATTTAATTTTGGTATGAACGAAATGTGTCCCACCTTTGAGGAGTTCTGTGCTATGCTTGGAATGGCACCTACTCACCAGATCGCAGTACCTGCCTACAGAAGGCGTCCGTACATGGCCATTAGGGAGCTCTTCCGTACTACCCGCCGGGCTACTCCAAGTTTTATTAACGGGGAATTTTTTAACTTGATGGCTCTTCCTGAAACCTTCACAGCATATGTCGAAGATGACTTGGATCATCAGCGGTGTAGATTAACGGCGCTTTTTCTCTGCCTAGTGGGGAGATATTTAATAGTCGGCCTGCCGGATTGGTAGACGTGCGGGTTGTAGATTTAGTGTTGCAGGCTCGGGATCGCCGGTTAAACATCGTCCCGGTGGTTTTGGCGGAGACTCTTGCAGGCTTGACTGCTTTTGCTGCTGGGAATGAGTTATTCCCTACTGGCAGTCCTATTTTGATCCATATGTGGCTGGAGGAGCACTTTCTTTGGATCCAGGCTCCCGTGCCTTTCGGAGCTACTTATGATCCTTCTTTTTATGGGATGCGGGTGCACTTCCCCCAGACTAATTATTCCGATACTGATTGGACCCGTCATTTTTATCATCGGGGCTCGCTGGATATAGTCTGGGTTGTCCGTCACTGGGGGATCCGGTTCTTCCTTCGTCATTCAGAGGAATACAGCCAAGTGGTGATGCTGGGTCTTTATAGAACTTCTTTTTATCAACCTGACCGGATCTTGCGGCAATTCGGGAGAGAGCAGATCATTCCAGATACCTCCCGTCCTATTTATATGGGAAGAGATCTTACTAATGACCGTTTGGGTCCCACCATTCAGGACATGTGGAGCAGGGATGCTGAAAGGCTGGAGGCGGCACACCCATATTCGGACTATATGTTTCTATCCCTTGGGTATCTGGCCTGGGTTATGGTTGCTGCTGAGGGGCTATCTCGCCCTATTCGGCGTGATTTGAGAAATATCTTGGGCCATCATATAACAAATGGAGTAGATGTTCGCCTGCTGGAAGTGGGCGAGGACATTGACAGCTCAGGATTGGTTGTTCCTCAGGCTTTAGAAGCGGAATTCAGACGGGTTCATGGTCTCGATGCCCAGACAGCCCCCGGGCCGGATGCTGCGGGTCCCAGTAATACTTCCCGCAGAGTGAGTGACGTTGGTCAACAGCCCAACCCATGGGAACAGGAAATGCCGGATCCTCCCCCTCAGACTGGCTGGGGTACGGCTCTGAGAGCTGGCGGTCGTGAACTCCCGCGGCTAAGCTTGGCAAGCAGACAGGACAACCCTTGGGAACAAGAGATGGCTGCCCCTCTTCCCCCACCTTTATGGGGTGCTGGTTTCAGAACTGATGGAGCGGGCCCGAGTGGTACGGCGGGCCAAGAGAATGGAGATGCTGATGATGAAGAGGGAGACACATCTGGTGGCTCTCATGCTGATGAGTCTAGAGCTTCTTCTGCGCCTCGTAGAAGGAGTATATGGGCCCGACTTGGTGGACGCCGCAGGCACTGATGGACCGCTCGGGGCTATGGCTGCAAGAAAAGGATTGTTTCTGGGGAAAACAAAGGGGGTATAGGCAATAATAGATATGTACATGCCATTAATGCATAATCTAAATTTCTTTTGCAATTATTCCTAAGTTGCACCTTAGGACCCGTAATATTATATTTTAGTATTTTATTGTGAGCTTATGTCGTGGTTTTTCTTTTTCTTCTGTCAGTCGAGCCTCTTTGCATGCCGAAGACTGGAGATAGGATGCCGAGGTTTCAAAGAGTGTCTTCCCTCTCCTTATTCTCCTGATATATATTTTTATTTGTTTGGCTCTAACTTTTGCCTAGGCCGCCCTTTCGGGTTTTCAACCTAGCGAGCCTTTATTTTTTTTTTTTTTATGCTCTAATTTTTGCCTAGGCCGCCCTTTCGGGTTTTCAGCTTAGCGAGCCCTTATTTCTCCTTTTTTTTTTTTTGAATGCCCTAACTTTTGCCTAGGCCGCCCTTTCGGGTTTTCAGCCTAGCGGGCCCTTTTTTTTATTATTTTTCTTTTCGCCCTAACTTTTGCCTAGACCGCCCTTTCGGGTTTTCAGCCTAGCGGGCTGGAGAGGGAAGCACTTGTTGGATAGAGTGGATCGAGCACCATACCTTTTGAACTTGTTGAAATTGGAGGCTGAACAAGGTCTTCTTTCTTGGCTTGTGGGGAGTACGACATCTCCTGACCGGATCTTTTGACAATATATGGCACATCGTGGAAGAGAGGGGTAGCAGCCTTTGATAAGTAGCCCCCAAAGATTTTTTTAGCTCGACGGCATGACATGATAGCGAGGTCCCCAAGGGATGAGGTCTTTTCTTGGTTTCCTGCTGCTTTTGATTTGACTATAGCTCAGAATGCTGTTGTTGGATTTGGGAATGGTCACTATTTTTGGACAGCCAGGTCGGGTATATTTTTTTTTTCTTTTTTTTTTACTATTTCTTTTTTTTCTTTTTGTATTTTTGTATTTTTTTTTTACCCGAATGAAGTTGACGTTCGGCTGTTTCATGCTTTCTTCTTTTTTTTCTCAACTTGTAGTGACCATTCTGACTTGATGCAGTGGAGCTTTTATCTGATTGGCTGAGCATCCGGACATATGAGGGTCCAGTGTTTGATCATGGCTGGGTCTACTCCTGACATATCTTAATAGGACTAGGCGAGCATGTCCACGAACCTTTCGATGAGATCCATGAGTGTTATCCTTGCAAGTAGTTGTCGATTCTGACTTCTTTGGATTTCCTTGTCCAGCCCCAGATTGATAGGTGGATCGGTCTTCGATTCTTGTGTTGATGATGTCTCGGCTCTACCGACTTTACAAGCTCAAGCAAATTTTTTTATCTTTTGGGTCCTATTTAAATGACTCATTATTATAATTATTTAATGTGTCTTTTAATGCAGGTGCAACTAAGAAATAAGCAAAGACGTTTAGATTATTATTAAAAGCACAACGTACAGGGTTTATTACATTATTGAGGACCTGGGGTTTGAGATCCTCAATTGTAGGGAGCGGATTGGTAGATGACCAAATCCGTAAGGCTAAGGAAAGGAATAGGGGTACTCAATTTTAGGGAGTGGATTGGTAGATGACCAAATCCGTAAGGCTAAGGAAAGGAATAGGGGTAATATATACGAAGCGGTCCATCAAATCTGCGGGCGTCAAAAGTGGGCCGGTCGTAGTATACTAGTTCTGCAGAGGTTTATTAGAAGTAGACCCAAACTCAACAGGGAGCCCCTCATAATCAGTGTCTCCTTCTATCATACCCAGGAAGCTGTCTTCTCCGAATACTTGTTGGGGAAACTCCTTTATTGATCAACGTATTTTACAGCACCTTTTATTCATACTTAAATAGGCTAACTTGCCTCCCTTAAACTTCCTGGGCTTGACTTGTTTCAAAGATTTTCGTGCCTGCCAATGAAATTTCTTTGTTGTCGATGAGGTCTTGAATGGCGTTTCTGAGTGTATAGCATCGATCGGTAAGATGACCGCTGCATTTATGATACTCACAAAACTGGGCATGGTTCCAAGTTCTGGGCAATGGCTTGGGTGGACGGTAGTTATCCATGGGTTTCAGCATCCCATGGGCACACAGTGTTTGGAGTATTTCGGATTGTGGGGCAGGCAAGTCATCGTAATGTCTTTCTTTTCTATTTCTTGGCTTTGCTAGATGGCTAGGTCGGGTTTTGGTCAGGCAGCTGAGCGGGGTTTTCTTTTTTTGATAAAGTTGGAGCGGGATTGGCTTGTCTGGACCTGGGCCCAGCAGGGATTCCTTTTCTGGTATGCAAATGATACTTTTTAAGTTCCCTGGGATCATGTGGAAATAGGCATCTGATGGATCGAAAGGGGGATGATTTTCTGGGTTGTGGTAATAGGCATTCAGGTGGGGAGGATCAAGGTTGATTTCTGGAGAGTTTGGGCTAGAGTCAGGGGTATTGGAAATCATGTTTCCTTGATCAAGGAGGTCATCACTGGGTTGGTAGCTGGCACTTGATGGTTTTTTGGAAGCTTGGAAAAGGATATTTTCGGTGGTATCAGGGGAGTTTATTTCAGGAGAGTGGGAAGTATTAGGAGCATACCCAGGGAGTTTGGCTTTTTGTGAGAAAATGGCAAGGGTTTCTGAAAAACTGGCCAAAAGGTCACTTACCACCTGATCCATTATTTTCTTTGCATGGGTGTCCAGTTCCTTTTTTAACCACGCCTCAAGCCCAGGAGGAGGTGCATACGCAGGAGTTTCCCCTTCCAGTTCCCGTTCTTGCTCTTCCGTTTTGTTTGTTCTTTCTTTGCCATACTGCTTGGATTTGTGCCTGCTGAACTGATTCTCGCCTGGTCGATCGATATCTTCGATTCGATTTACTGGTTTCCTTAATCGGCCAAGACCGCTTTGCGTTTCCAAATTCGGGCCAGTGTTTCTGAGGAAAATGGGGTTTTGGTAGGTATCAGAAGGCTGGATGGAGGCTATATGGGCTTGAAGTACAGCGTGCCTTTTTATTAATATTTTATTATTATTTATTTCCATGTTCCCTACAATTGACCGGATAAGCACCTGCTTTATTTTGACAGTCTCAGGACTTTTCCTGGAATAGTGGATTCTTTCTCCAGAGTATAGGACCAACGTATTCCACCTGCCTTTCGACTTCCTAGGACTGGACTGGTCCCAGGCGAAGGGCCTATACTCTTTCCAGGATCCACCATCCGAAATGGTCTAGGTCGAGCATCTGAGAATTATAAATCAGCCCCTGTTTATTGTATATATATATTGATATATTTTTTTTGTGCGCACTTATTATTTTTTTCGAACTTGCGCATTTTTTTTTTAACATATATATTTTTTCTGATTTGATTTTTTTGATTTTTTTTTTGACAGGGGCTGACCCATAATTCAAAAATGCAAAAACCGGTCGGTCAAGTGTCCTGAAAAACTATATGCATTCTAACGTTGGCTTATGCAGGGGGTAGGCTGGCCATGGTGTAGGGTAACAGTTCGGAATATATTTACATGCGTGCACGTGTGTGCGGTATCTAGAAAGCAGTAAAGCCTTTATTTATTTACAGATATAGAAAATAAAATAAATTTGGCCTGTCTTGCTGTTTGTGTGGATTTTCTCGGCTTTTTTAGTTTGAGCGCGAGCAAGCAAGCACATCACATTAAGAAATAGAAAGAAAAGTGGGGAAACTATCTATCCCTATTAATTACAAATTTTGGTCCTATGCCCCCAAAATAAAATGACATAATGAATGCAGAGATGTACAAATATACAGATTTACAGAATAAAGTGAAAAAGAAAAATGGACTTGAAAGAAATAAATGAAAGAAAATAGAGCTGGAAGTAAAGCCCCAGCCCTTTTGTTGTGCTGCCCGGAATTTATTTGTAAAATATATAATATATATATTTTTTCCTTTTTTGATTTTTTCGAAATTTTTTTTTATGTATATATATATAATAGTGTTTGAAGGCTTTTGATCGGCCAAGTACGCGGCGTTGTGTACTCCGGCGATACCACACCCTATTCAGAATGTTTTAAGGGTATCAATGGAGTTTCCAGCCAATATACTTAGACCGCCTTATACATATATATATTTTTTTTTGAATTTTTGAATTTTTTTTATGTATATATATATTATTTCGAAATTTTTTTTTTGATTTGATTGATTTTTTTTTATACTCTCGAACATGCAATGTATATCGGAACGAGGCTGGCCGCGATGGAGGATCATATCCACAAATATAGCCACGGCCGTAATGAGAACACTTTATTGAAATGCGTAAATTAATATAACGAGCATATTGCAGCCAAAAACAAAGAAAAGCCAAAAAAAGGTTTTATTTTATGAGTCTAGCCCTCCATTTTATTTAAAATAAAACGACATCCCCAGCAGAGTCGCCACTGTGAGGTTCCCGGGACGTGCCCCCGCGCCCCGCGCGCCCTTGGATAGGGGTGCGCGTACGTGCGGATGCGGGACACCACTGCTCTCGTTCCACCCTCCCTTGTTTAGGGAAGACGAAAATCCAAGTTCGAGAGGAGTCGTTGTCTATATTAGCACGTTGGAATGTGCCTCGGTTGCCTTGAGTGGATTTTGTATCCAAAATGGGAACTAAGGGTTTCCTCATGTCAGGTTATCCCTTATTTCGTGGATAACAGGATATGGGAATGCATTACCTTTCCATTCTCATTCTCCCCTTTTATCTGTCAGGGGAAAATAGAGAAGTGCAAGAAAAGATATTGCGACGCCCCCACTTATGGATTTATTAAAATGGCCTTATGGCCCAATCAGATCGCTATGGGAGCTATGGTTTCCCGCATCAAGTTATCCCTTGTTTGGGGATACCAGGATATGGGAATACATCACCCTCCATTCCCGTATCTCCCTTTTTTAGGGAGAACAGAAAGTGCAAAGAGGGAATGTTGCGAGGCCCCACCGGATCCGAAAGTTTTAGAGTCGCCACCTTTATTTTAAGGCAAAAATAAAGGAAAACCGTAAGAGAAAACCGAGATTTTAGAAAACGGGTTCGGGGCTAAGTTACGAGTTGGGAAGGTGCTAGGCACCCAACTCGCCCTTCGATCTCAAAGCGTTTTTGGTGAAATATGCTCATTGTTATATTAATCTAGCAAATAAATAAGGTCTTATTTTGACAAGGAAAAATTAAGCAGATACATTCGTGGCTACATTATTTACTGGACTCGCGCCGCCTCCTTCCAATAATTACAAACACATTTAAGAATATTTGGCCATTATAACGGCTCTTTTACATAATTTTTCCTAATCTAATCAGACAACGGCTTATATTGGCTACATTGTGTCGGATTTAAAATACAACTTTTGAAAATAAATAAAAGAAAAAAATACAAATGAAATAAAAATACGCCCTTAAAGGTATTACCTTTTAGAGCGGTGGTGTGCTCGCTCGTCCCTCGGGAGAGGGAGTCTTTTTGTTTTGAATTGAACTGAATTGAATTGAACCGGATTTGATTGAGGTTTTGAGGTCGGGGCTAGTCAACTCGGGCAGAGTGACGCCTTTATTTGGGTAGGTTTTGGCCTTTTCGGTTAGGGCGGAACCTAGACTTAAGTTTTGACTTTTTAGCTCGTTACCCGTAGTAACGGCTTATTTTGGGATTTTTGGACTGGGGTTTTAAGGTGGATACCTAACAACTAGGCTAGGGATCACTTATAACCTATGGGTTTTTGGTTTGGCAGAGTTTGGATGGGGTTTGGAGATTTTAGGGGCTTCCACTCACCTATCTCGCACCTCTCGTACTAAGGATATCGAAGAAATCGCGAGAGAGCTTATTTGCGCGATAAACTTCGCAAAAATTGAACATCGAAATGAGAGGCCGGGCCTTCTATTTATACTTGGAGCTTGAGGACGCTGGAATTATTGATTTCTCTCCGTGCATTGGCCGCTTGTACCGAGCGCTTGAAGACTTGTACTAAATTGAAATGTGAGAGAGCATGAAAGTCATGCTTGGTGCGGCCAAGCTATTGCTTGGTGCGGCACCAAGCTCTTCTTAGGTGGCACCAAGCTACTTTTTGAAGTTTGCAATTTTGACACTTTCCCCCCCTGCAGTTCACTGTTTCGCGCATCCTGCTTTTCCTTTCGCATTTTTGACTTCTGCAACTTGACATTTGTTAAATTTTAACAGTTCTTGATATTTTATGTCAGTTACATACCAGGGGTACGAAATTGGGGTGTCTACACCGCTACAGTCCATTTTCGTAAAAAATTTCGTAAAATGTCTGCAAAAAAGAATTTACGGCTGGAATTCGCACGGTGGGTCTTCAGTCTCAACAATGTGTTCTTTTTCTTCATTTGCTTATTCTTCTTCTTCTCCCTTCTTCTTCTTCTCCCTCGTTCGCGCAAAGACGCTAAAAAAGTATGAAGTGGTAAGAAAAATGGGGAGTTGAGTGGTGAGGAAGAACGGTAGTTACTATATAATGTTTGATCGTCACTTGAACTTCCCACTCTTTTACTACTCCCTCTATCCCGGATAAATGTTCCCAGTTGACAAAACAAAAGAATTAAGAAATGTAATTAATGATGGATTGTAAAATATATTATGACAACAATACACATTACACACATTCTCTCCCATTAATTATGTACTCATTACACTCACTATCTCTCTAGAATATGCAATAATTGTATTATTAAATTAAGAGATATATTATGAAAAATGATAGAAAATTTGTACACCAAAGTCTTTAAGAACATTATATAGTTGGGACATCCCAAAATATAAAGTAAGAACATTTATTCGGGACGAAGGGAGTAACTCATATCATGCTGATATTGATGTTGTTGTTCTTCTTTCATTATTTGTGTTTGGACATGTTTGATTTGACTTATCTGTAAGTACTTATGACTTATGACTTATCATAAGTTGTTTTTGAAGCGTTTGATTTCACTTATGGTAAGATAAGTCATAATTTATGTACAAGCCACTTCAAGCACACTAGTAACTCACCCGTGCGATGCACACAGTGTATATCATTTGAAAATCGTACCTATATATAAAGTTAAATAATATATAATTAAAAATTTTAATATGACCAAAAGTAACAATAATTAATAAACTATAAATTAAATATAGAAAATCATATAAATTTTAAAAAGTTACCATTCTATAATAGAATACTTCTTTCTATACAGCATTTGTCATTGAACATGTACGACTATTACTATTACATAACAAAATTCGAAGGCCCTTAGGATTACTAACTCTAAACAAAACGACATAGTTATTACTAAAAACATGTTTATTCAAAAGAAGTCCTACATTGGACAATGATTGTCCCTGAATTTTATTTATAAACAAAATGATAAATCAAGCGTGTCCAATTAAAATGTAATTTAATAAAAACCTATTTAATTGAAAATCTTACAAACAAAACTAAACTGTACATTCAATTAGAGACAAAGATTTATCTATGTGCAATTTTTTTGTTCGAATTGGAGTTACGATATGAGTGGAATCATCTTCAATAATTGTTGAGGTACTTGGGTCGGTGATTGACGAAAATAGATTGAAATGATAGTTTCATGTATCTCGTCTTGTTACATTCGTTGGAAAAAGAAGTCTATTAATAAGATATCTATATACTATAATAAAAAAAAAGTAAGTTTTTTAAATAATCTAATATCATACTACTATTAGTGATGTCTGGTGAAGGAGGAATTGAAGCCACAGATAACACATTTTGAAAAGAATTTCTAATAGCTTATAAGCATTGGGCATGTATCAAGCCATCAATGTTATCCCTACTTTCTATACGACTCTGGGATGTGCTCAACTACACTAGTGGCCATCTATAAGAAAATAACATTGGGCATGTATCAAGTCATCAATGTTACACAAGTCTGCTCAACCAGACGCTTGAAGAATGGCTTCGAGGACAATTCTTCATAGTGCTTTTCGGCAAAACCACACTCAACGGTCATAAGCTTCAACCTTGAACACTGACAAAGACTCAATCACATGCACATCCATACATGCGCCTCATATATACCTTCATAGAAAAATTAGTGGCAACTGAAACAACTATTTACCTTTCAAGGCAAAACCTTTTTTCTCAAATATATAAGTTGATAATTTCACCAATCTGAAAGGCAAACCCATATGATTAGACATCCGTCTGCTTGGATGTAGATATGCTGAACCAAACGTGTACGTACCTCCAAATGTAAAGTTATACTAATTCAATTCGATTCAAAAAATTCTACTTTTCTGCGTAGGTGCTGAAAATATACAACATCTTATTTTCATTTTGTATTCCATTTCCCCTTTCACATGATGAGATACATGACCGAACATACCTGAATTTCTTATTTATTAAATTGATTTGGAAAAACGTTAACCATTAGGAGTAAAATCGAGGTAATAAAAATTCAAAATTTCCAGTGATCTTGTGAATTGAAGATACTTTACAGGCAACAATATGCGTTATCATAATAATATATGATGTGGCAAAAACACAGCTTGGGCCGTTCGTATATTGGGTAGGATATCTGGGCTTGAATCACCTTCCTTGAGCCTGTTTAAGAACATAGAAAACCTGAGTGGAAGTGTAAGGCAGGGCCTCGCGAAACCCCTCCGGCGTGAGAGTAAGTATCATGTGTAGGTCTGAAAGCAATTTGACAGAGTGCCAAGGCTCAAGAAAGTGTGTGTACCTTGTTTATGGCTTATGGAGAGGTATTTATAAGCCCCCAATGTGGTTGAATCCGTCTAGGATTCATTTTCCTTAGATACCCAATCAATCAAGGAGAGAATCCCTTGATTTTAGGCATGATTGGCGGCTGGCCGCGTAGATGTAGGAGCAGATATGGTAAGCGCCCTACTCAAACAAGGAAACCTTTTATTTGTCTTGAGGAGCAAGCCCTCGGTGTTTCCTGCTCGATATGTCCCCGGGCGAGCAAGGCTCTGCCCGGCTGCTTGAAGTGCACTGCTCTGAAGTTAATGTAGATCCAAGGGGTGGCCCCTGGTCGGGCAGGCGGGGCCAATGCTCAACCAGGTTTAGACGAGGTGAATCTGATTCCTTTGCTAGGTGTGAGTGTGGTGCCGGGGCACGGCCCCTGATCGAACAGGCAAGGTCTGTGCCCGACCAGGTTTGGACGGGAACTACATTGCCCACTGCTTAATGCTTCCATTATTTTACCCGCCAGGCTGGCGGGCCCCGCATTGATTACGCTCGTGACTGGCACGTGATGGTAGCTCGTGCCTTGCTTGTGACCCGGCTTGGGCCGAGCATATCAGTGGCCCCTAGCTCCTTGTCTAGCGAGCATTCATGCTCGGAGCGGGGAGCGCTCATGCTGGAGGATACTCGCACGGGATTCAACACTTGTGAATTTTCAGAAGATAGCAAAGGCCTTGGGGGTCATGTGTGTAGAAGGCACTGGAAACTTAGTGGATTACACCTGGAGCGTGTCAAGGAAGCCTGTTGCTGAGGGTGTACCGGACGAGTGGAGGTAAAGGCGCGTGAGCCATCACAAGCAGAGGTGACTTGATGGGGCACGAAGCACGAAGCGACACATTAAATGCGTTATGATGATGGGCCGTCCTCCCAGACGCCGTTTCGGGCTCCGCCCTTTTTCCCCCCAAGACTGAGAACCCCGACCTATAAAAGGTAAACCCCTCACCCTCTTTTCCCTTTTACCACTCTTAAGTTTTTAGAGAGATGATTTCTTGGTGAGTTTTTACTGCCGGTACCCAGAGCATTCCAGATTCCGGTGACTTCATTCCACAAATCCCACCGCTTATCTCCTTCCGGTGCTTCAAGCTTCGACTTGGAAGAGTTTTTTCCCCTTTGATAGCTCACAGAAGACGTTCCACACCAGAATTGATAGTAAGTTTTCTGACCCTCTTTCTCCCACTCTGTTTTTGGTTTTTCTGGGTTTAGTGAGGTTTTTGGCTTTCTCCCTTCATCTTCATATGCTTCTGTTAGGGTTTAAGAGGGTAGGACCGCCCTTAGGTAGAGATCGAGGAAAAGACCATGTGGTCTTGTTCGCTAGGCGGGCATGGCCCCTTTGGTGGACCTAGACTTAGGATTTCTTTCTCCTCTTTACTTTGTCAGTTATCTGGGCTGAACATTGACTATCTTTCCTCGATTTCTTTGTAGATGTCTGATATCTCAGAGAATGACCGTGAGGCCTTTAGCTACGGCGGGAAGAATGATTCTCTAAGCAGCGAGAAGTCTCCCCAAGCTGACTACGAGTCGGAAGAGGGAGCGAGATTCGTGGTCGGGCCAACGGTCCAAAGGCGCGTAGCCGCCCCTATAGTTGACTTGGTTGATTCTTCCAGCGAGAAGATTCTAGAGAGGAGAGTGTGACCGGTGGCTTCGCTGACGGGCAGGGCCTCGAACAGCAGAGAGCCAATGTTGAAGGTGCGGTTGAGCGAGTAAGGGCTGAGCCAGAAGAGGTGGCCGGAGAGGCCTCGGATGCCGACGAGGCAGATAATATGCCAATCGCCCGGCGCCTGAAGAGAACAGGTCGTACTCAAGTGGAGGCCACACTTGAGGACAATGTAGATGACTGGGATAACATTCCCCATGCTCGCTGCCACACTCTGGTCGATGGCTCTCAAGTGGACGTCACGCTTCATGAAATTGTTGAGGAGGAAGAAGAGGAAGAGCCCGACTGGTATGTAAATGCGGATGAGAGCCGGTATGCCGCTCATTGGGCCACGTTGGATACAACGGACAAGGTGACCGCGTGGCTTATGTCCCTTGGCATCGATTTTGCTTATTATCGGGTGAGAAAGATGGACGTGCCCGCGAATGTTAAGCTTTCCCACGAGTAGGGAAACGAGCTTCTATTTTTTGCCAACTTTTTCCACGTTGGACTACGCCTTCTGCTGGAGCCTTTCTTAGTGGATTTTTTACACGAAACCAAGGTCGTCCCCTGCGACCTGATGTTGAATACTGTCCGAGCCATTACAGCCTTCACTGTGGCGAGCCGACTTCTAGGGTTTGAGCCGGACATGTACTTGCTCCGCTAGTTGTTTATTTTTGCCCCGAGCACAGGCGGGAGAATCGGTGTAAGGGCCAATTCCAACTTCTTGAGGCTGCTGTCTGAAGTCCCCGGGAAGGTGGAGTCTTGGGACAGGAGAGTCCTGTTTATTGAGTCCCGGGTTGGCTGGCCATTCGCGCCCACAGCGGCCAGTGAGATCAAGATCCCCAAGGTCTCCAAGCAAGATTTTTGCTCGGGGGAGATTTCCCGGCTAGCGGTGTTGAAAACTGCCGTAGGTGTGATTGAGGAAAATGAGAAGCGCGTTGGCCAGCAATTTTTGCTCGACTGGAAAGAGCTGGTCTGTAATCCACGCTACTTGTGCCTGGTCAGAGTGATGCGGGCGGAGATCCCCGAGGTGGAGCCCCTTTTGATTCACGTTCCTGAGAGCCCCCATCCGTACTGGGATGATTTCCACGAGAAAATGTTTAAGCGTGAATGCGTTGAATGCCAGTGGCTAGGCCCGAGTGCAGACTGCCGGTCAGTTTACGAAGACCGGGATGGTTTTCTACTAATTATGAATATGCCCCCTCCTTTATTCTAATCATCCTTTCTCATAGCAATATTGATTCTGTTTTGTTCTTCTTGTTTCAGGGATGAAGAATATGGTCGTGCTGAAGATGAGGAAGAAGCAGGCTGACCAGCGGGCAGCTGACTTAAAGGCTAACGAGCCGGTAGCCTTGCCTAAGGTGCCATTTGGTCCTCCCGCAAAGAAGACACCGACCTCGGGCAAGGTCGCGAGTCCGGTCAAGAAGACAACGGCGCCAAAAACTGCCGCCACCACCCAAAAAGACGTCGTGCAAAAAGAGGCCATTGTGGCCATTACTGACAATGCCGCCAGCTGCCAACATCTCTGTGGTACCCGCTGCCAAGGATGCCAAGGCAAAGGGGAAACAGAAGAAAAGTTTCTCTCCTCCTCTTGCTCGGGATGTTCGCCGTCGGGGTTCGAGTCCTGACCCCGTCTTCACTGCCCCTATTCAAAGTGGGGAGGCTACTTGGAGGTGATCCGGCTTTGTGATGCCTTCCACCACCAGCGCTGCCCGGGTGCTGGTGAAAGAAATATCCGGGGATGCCCCTCTACTAGGGGGCATAGATCTGCATGTCCGTGGAAGCCCTGGAGGCTTGGTGGGCAAAAGCATTATTGAGAGGGCCATGCATGATGGTCTAGCAAATGACCGAGACACTGCCGGTCATGTCCTGGTCGGGAACGTGGGGCTCTGCCTGAGCGAGGTTACGTATTACCTGTAATTTTCTTTTCTTTTTCTTTCTTGTTTCTTGTTCTGATTCTCTGTCCTCTACTCGCAGATTGCTTCCACATGTACCAATCTTTATGATCGGTATAATTAAGAGAAGGAAGCTCGCAAAAAGGCGGAGGCAGACCACAAGGCTCGCGAGAGCCTGGTGAATGAGAAGGTTGAGTAGGTGGCTCTTCTGGCCGACCAACTGGAAGCCAACGGTGCCGCTGCCAAGAAGAGGGAGGCCGAGCTACTCGAGCGAAACCTGCAGCTGGTTGCCAAGAACAGCACTCTGGCTGCTGAGAAAACGGAGTTGGTTGGCCAGGTGAAGAAAAATCAAGTCGAACTGGAGAGGGGGAAGACCGTTTTGGCCGCGGTCACTAAGCAGAGGGAGAACCTGCAGGTGGAGCGGGATTCTCTTAAAATGCAAGCCATTAAGGACGGGAAGCATGTGGGGGAGCTGTTCCAAAAGCTGAAGAAAGCTCAGGAGTCCGCGGTGGAGAACTATAAGAAATCCCAGGCCTTCGAGGATGCCGTGGACGTGGCCATCGTGCCTTACTTCGCCCATGGCACCAATCACATATTAAGGATGCTCGCTGGCCATGGCAGAGTGGGGTTAAATACGATGGCCGAATGGGCTGTGCTCGAACCTTATGCTGAGGTCGCCCGTCCCTTCCATGCTCTAATTTCAAGTTTTGGGAGATCATCAGAATTGATCGAGCTGACAACATGCGAGCAGATTACTTGTCCAAGATCGCTGAGGCAAACTTAGCACTGTTAAATCCCTCAGTAATGATTGAGCATCTGGAAGCTCTGGTCATCGATAGACGAGTGATAATGGATGTTGAATCAGTGACCAGAAGCTGGATCGACGACTACAAGGACTACATCGAGCAGGGAGTTCTGCCCGCAGACAAGGTCAAGGCTACAACGGTCCGGAGTCAAGCCTGTCGTTACTCGGTAGTAGGGGGAATCCTGTACAAGCGATCTAAGGTCAGACCTATGCTTCGCTGTGTACCCCTAGAGTTAACTGACGGCGTTTTGTATGAAGTACACGAGGGAGAATGCGGCGGTCATCCGGGCACACGAGCTCTAGCAAAAAAGGTCCTGCGCGCAGGATACTACTAGATAACCCTCAGAAGGGATGCAGAGAAGTATGTCCGCGAATGTGACAAGTGCCAAAGATATGCAGACATACCAAGGCTTCTATCCACAATGCAAACCCCAGTCGTTGCGGCCTGGCCTTTCGACATGTGGGGAATCGATTTGATCGGTCCATTCCCGCTAGCACAAGGCAAGTACAAATATGCAGTGGTCACCATTGACTACTTTACAATGTGGAACGAAGCAAATCCCTTGGCTAAAATTTCAGAGGCCAATGTCATCAAGTTCGTCCATGATCAAGTATGGTGCAGGTTCGGACTCCCCCGAGCAATCATCTCCGATCACGGTACCCAATTCTCGGACAAATTCACATCGGAGTGTGCTCGCTTGGGAATCAAACACTGGCAGTCATCTGTAGCTTATCCACAGGGTAACGGCCAAGTCGAGGCCGGAAACAAGCAAGTACTGCACACTCTCAAAAGAAACTTAGAAGGGCGAGTTGGAAAATGGGCGGAAGAGCTACCATCAGCCTTGTGGGCGGTCAGAACCACTGTCCGAGGACCAACCGGGGAAACTCCATTTGCACTCACATACGGATCTGAAGCTATGATTCCGGTAAAAATGGCCTTGCCTAGCTATCGTGTATCACATTACAGCGAGCAGAATAATCAGCTTGCCCGAGCAATAGACCTTGATCTACTCGAGGAAAGGAGGCTGGATGCACGACTTAGGATGGTCAACTACAAGCAGAGAGCAACGGCTCATCATGACAAAATGGTTCGAGGTAGAGCTTTCATGGTCGGAGACTGGGTACTCAGAAAAATTGAGGTTACGGGTCACCGGGCAGAATGGGGAAAGCTATCCCCTAATTGGGAGGGGCTTTTCCAAGTCACTGATATAGTCAAAGAAGGCACCTACACACTTCGAACTCAGGAAGGAAAAGATTTGAAGCATCTCTGGCGTGCGGACCACCTTAAAAAGTATTATCCTTCAGTCAGTGCACAAACGGGCAAGACCTTAGTCCTGTTGAGGGTCGCTATTATTGATCAATAAAAGGCAAGTTTTTTCCATATTTGTCCATTCAAATTATTCGGTTGGTTAGTTGTCTTTTATCTACTGTTTTTGGATTGTTTGACAAAATCTGCTCGCCTGGCGAGCAGATAGGGCCATGCCCGGTCAACTTTCCTCTATTCCCAAGTATTAGCGAGCTTATCTTACCTTTCTCCGCGAGTAAGATGGGGTCATGCCCAGTTCGCATACTTGGATGCCCGCCAAGGGGTAGGAGCCTTGCTCGTAAAATAGCGGCTAGCTACCTCGGATTCCTACAGTGACCGAGCAACACTGTTAGTCGTATATCTCTATACTCAGTTGATATACCAGCAACCGTTTCGATGTGTCAACATTGAGCTAGGGCCCAGCCTGATTTTTGGTGGTCGTTGATAGTAAGGCCCTGCCCCCTAAGCAATCTTCTGGAAGCTCGCCCAGGGCGATAGGGGCCATGCCCACTCAAAGCCTTGGCCCGATCCAAGCACCTATCTTGAGCATCTGCTTGGGTAACCTCTCAACTAAAATAATAGGCCTGTTTCATGAGCTTTGTCGTTTTTAAGTTGACAATTTCAAGTTTAGATGCTCGTCTACATCAAGTTATTTATGCTCAATTAATTCAAGTTCTTTACGCTCGATATGTTTTATGTGGAATACCCGTACTTGTAATAATCTATAGCAGGAGAAATACAAGTAAGATCAAGAGTTATCGAGCAAAATTAGAGCAGAATTAAAAATCAACGTGAGTAAAAAGAAACAGTTGCTGAACATTCATAGTTATATATTCATCATGAAAGAAGGAGTTACAATGGGGGATCAAAAATGGTGGCACGCAGGCCAAGCAAAAGTTATGCTCATATTCTAAGCTTGTTCAGGAGGAGGAGGAAGCTCCTTGGCACCAGCTCGATATTGTAGCTCATATTGGAGGTTCAGCTCCTTACGAGCAGCCTCGTCTTCAATAGCCTTGGCATGGGATTCCGCTTCAATCTGCTCACTCTGTTTCAAAGTTTCATCTTCAGACTCTAAGGCCTCGATCAGCGAGCAGACATTCACTTCGTCAACGGGAGGTGGAACCCAAGGTGCCCGCCCGGCCTCAACGTCGCTCTTCGCCAAGGCTACTAATTCCTCCTTATTATAGGGAACCAGAGCTTGGAAGGGACGGGCGGCCTCAGCATAAGGTTCGAGCACGGCCCATTCGGCCATCGTCTTTAACCCCACTCCGCCATGGCCGGAGAGCATCCTTAATATGTGATTGGTGCCATGGGCGAAGTAAGGCATGATGGCCGCGTCCACGACATCCTTGAAGGCCTGGGATTTCTTGTAGTTCTCCACCGCGGACTCCTCAGCCTTCTTCAAGATTTCTTTGACCAACTCGTAGTATTTTACCAGGGTAGGGTGACGCACCATATATTCCCCCTGGACTTGGTTCACTACTAGCTGTGAATCTGAGTACACAGTGACCGCCTCTACGCCCATGTCAGATGCAACCTCCAGGCCGGCGATCATTGCTTCATACTCGGCAACGTTATTTGAGTCGGGGAATTTGAACCGAAATGCCAACTCGAACTCTATGATTTCGTTGGGAGCTATGAGAAGGATGCCAGCTCCGCTCCCGACTTTGCTAGCTGCTCCATCCACATAAAGATCCCAACAATAGGCTGGCCGAGGTTGTGGCAGCTGCCCTTGCTCGAGTTATGCTGGCTGCCTGGCCTCATGTTTCTCCTGCTGGGTGAAGCTTGTTTCGACCAAGAAATCGGCCAGGGCCTGAGCTTTGATTGCTCGCCTAGGCAAGTAGTCTATGTGGAATTTCGTGAGCTCGATTGACCAGTTGAGTAGTCTGCTCGATGAGTCAGGGTTGTGCAGGACTTTGCGCAGTGGTGCGTCTGTGTATACTATGATTACATGTGCAGAAAAATAAGCCCTTAATTTTTGGGCAACTATGACAAACGAGTAGGCTAATTTTTCTACATTAAAATAACGACCCTCAATAGGACTGAGGGCCTTTGATACATAATACACATGTTTTTGAATGTCTAATTCATCCCTAACTAAAACAGCGGCCAGGGCCTGGTCCGTGGCTGCTAAATACACATATAAAGGCTCACCGGGCACGGGGCTGCTAAGGAGGGGTGGCTTGCCAAGATATTCCCTGAGCTGCTCGAGGGCTTTGGCACAGTCTGCATTCCACTCGAAACCCTTGTTTCCGTGTAGGACCTTGAAGAAAGGAAGGCATTTCTCCGCTGATCGGGAGATGAAGCGACCCAGTGCGATGACTCTGCCATTTAGATGCTGGATATGCTTGATGCAGTAAGGTTGCTCCATGTCGAGTAAAGCTTGGATCTTTTCCGGGTTTGCCTCTATCATGCGTTGGTTGACCATGAAACCCAGAAACTTTCCTGCTCGGACCCCGAAGGCGCACTTGCTCGGGTTCAGCTTCATGTTATGTTTGCGCAGATTGGCAAACGTTTCTGCCAGGTCAAGAGTGTGGTCGCGGCCCTTTGTTTTGATAACCATGTCATCTATATACGCTTTCATGTTTCTTCCGAGCTGAGAGCCAAAGACTTTGTTCACCATACGTGATAGGTGGCCCCTGCATTCTTCAGACCAAAGGGCATCATCTTGTAACAGTAAAGGCCCCCCGCTGCCCGGAAAGCTGTCTTGGACTTATCTTGCTCGTTCATCTTGACTTGGTGGTACCCTGAGTATGCATCCAGGAAACAGAGCATTTCAAACTCGGCTATGGAATCGACAAGCACATCTATGCGGGGCAACGGGTAGCAATCCTTCGGGCAGGTTTTGTTGAGGCCTGTGAAGTCAACACACATCCGCCATTTGTCGTTGGCTTTCTTAACCATTACCACGTTTGCCAACCATGTCGGGTACTAAATCTCCTCGATGATATCTGCTTTCAGGAGCTTCTCGACCTCTGCTTTGATAGTCGCGTTCTTCTTAGGGGAGTATTGCCTTGGCCGCTGTTGGATGGGCCGAAAAGTCGGAACGACGTTCAAGTCATAGCGCGCAACACTCTCACTGATACCCTGCATGTCCTCGACTGTCCAGGCGAACACATCCAGGCTGTTCTTTAGCAGCTCAATCAATCTTTCCCGAGCTTCGAGAGGCATGGCCTTCCCGATTTTGACTTTCTGCTCGGGGTAGGCGGGATTGATAACTACCTCTTCCAACTCGCCCTCTAGCTGAATATCGGGCTCATCACGGACTTGCAGAGTGTCCATCTCAATGTTTTGTGATTCGAGGCGTTTAGCTCATTTGGGGGCCCCCGTGCCGTGGCTTGTTCGGGACCTCTCGCTTCCATAGGATCACGGCTTCTAAGCTTCCCGAGCTCGACATTGTTTATGGGATGAGGCCGGGCAAAGGTGGTGGGAATCTTTTTCAGAGCTACTACGCCCTAATCGGGAATGTCCACGATCGCTTCGAGTTGCTACAGCCTCTGCCGGGAATGTCCACTGGCCGCTGCTTTCTTCCTCTGGGTCTCCCAAACATACTCCCACATTGCCCGGGGCTTGCTGTTGAGGATGCCCACTCCATTCTCGGTATAGAATTTAGCCTTCTGGTGGGGGATAGAGGTGACCATCTGAAACTTGGCCATTGCTGGAGCGCCCAAAATACAGTTGTACACTGATTTTAGATCGATCACTAAGAACGTGATCATTTATATCCGGGTTTGTGCCCCATCACCCATGAATACCTCCAGCTCGATGGTACCCTTGACGCTCACTTGGTGATTGGTGAACCCCTCAAGCTTTCCCAGATAAGGCTTGAGCCTAACGTCCCGGCGCCCAATCCTTTCAAGCAAGAGTAGTACATGATGTCTCTACACGCCCCAAGTCGAGTAACCATGTGAACCCGCCACTGCTCACTGCACAAGAAATAACTGCTGGTTGCTCTGACGCCAGTGGTACTCGCCACGGCTGCGAGTAAAGCAAATACTTTGCTCTCCTGCCCGCTATATCGCTGGTGTATTGACAGCCTTATAAAAAGAATAGATGTGCTTCCCGAGCTGTGTGCTAGATGGAAGCTCTTCCTGAATCATATTTATCACCCCTCGAATCTGAGGGGCCTGGCTGCCTCTTCCTCTTGGGGGTCTTCCTTGGTCATTATTGGCGTTATTTCCCGCGCCATGATCCCTTTTAAAGCGGTCCAACTTGCTCGCGTTGATCAGCTTTTGAATCTCACGCTTCAACACAATGCATTCTTCAGTGGTGTGGCCATTACCATGATGGTAATCGCAATACTTTGTGTTGTCCCTGGTATGAGCGAGCTCAGGGTCGAGTGGATAAGGGACTGGCAGCGCATCTCCCACTTGGAACATAATCTCTTCCCGCGTAGTGTTTAGCAGGGTGAACTGGGCCTTCCTGAATCTTTGCCCGGGGGTAGATGTTCTCTTCCTGTCTCTACTCGATCAGTTATTGCCCTCCAGGCTCTGGTCAGTTGGCGTGGCCGAGCTACCCTGAGCCTTGTCTTTATTTTTGGCTTTGTCGCCCTTGACGCTCTCAGTCGAGCAGAAGAGGTGAGAACTCACTAGCAACTCTGCTTTTGAAGCCCCCGGGTTCATTGCCAACATTGTCTTCAGCGGCCCTGCCCGTATGTTGTTGAGATAGCAGAAGGTGATCTCTGGGTCACTGGTGGCGATCACCTGATCGAGCATCTCCTCGAATCTCTTCAAGTAGCTGATGTAAGATTCGTTGTCGCCTTGCTTAATTTTGTCAAGGACGAAACGATTTTTGGGGGTAGGGCCTGCAGTGCCGAATTCCTCCAAGAACTTTTCCCGGAGCGTTGCCCAGCTGTCAATCGATCCACGGGGAACTCTGCCCAACCAGGCATGTGCCTTTCCTTGAAGAGCTCCCTCGAATGCCCGTATTTTCAAGGCTTCCATATCTGTGACCATCCGAATCTGTGCCTCGAATGATCGGAGCCAATCACTTGCCCGCGTCTTCCCGAAGTATTTCTCGAATTGCGAGAAGATAACCCCTTGTGCGGGTGGTGCATTCTCAATTTCTGGAGTGAACGGGCTGCCTTCCAGTGGCGTAGTGACCCCATAACCGGGCTTGGCCACAGCTAGGTTGGCCATCTGCTTGGCCATGTCTCTTTTCATGGCCTACACTCTCTCGGATAGTCGTCTTTCTGCGTCTATTGTGAGTCTGGACGAGCGAGCAGGATCAGATTGGTGACTGCGCACCTGAGGGCAAAATGTTGGCTCATAAGAAGCCTCAGCTTCTTGCTCGACACGTGCTCTATATTTTGGCCGTTGCGTTTCTGCTTTTGCGCATTCACGAGCCCTACGTCGGCCATGGCTCTCCTCCCGAGTACGGTATTCTTTGCAATGATGGTGCATGTGGGAGAAATTCTGACGGCTGTATCTACTTTCAGCCTGGTCATCCGCTTGTCTCACCGCCTCAGCTCTCTCCGATGGTATGTGACTGACGGATGGGATCCGTCTACTCGGAGCTGGCAATTGTTGGGAGGCATGGCCATCGCCAACAACTGCTAGATTGTTGGGAGTGGGCAGCACCAAATCTGCAACTGGAACCGAGGCGTGGCCCAAGGCGAGCATCTTCTGGTTTAGCGCGTACATCTTGTTATAATACTCTACCTGAATTTGCAAAGCAGCATCTTGCTGGTCAGGGTTCTACCCGGGAAAGCTCATGTGGCTATCTTGGCCATTTTCCCGTTGGCGGTTCAGCTGTATTCTGAGATCTTGTGCGCAAGCATCGCTCTTCTCATTTATAACCTGCCTGGCATCGCGCTGGCTGGCACGGCTTTGACTGGCGTGTTGGGACAGCTGCTCCTCCACATATGGCACATCATTGCCATGAGTCGCGTGCCCAGCAGCCACCCTTTGGTTTCTCGTTTGCACCCTTTGTGGTGCCTTCGGTGGCAGATCAATCGGCTGTGGTGGATTATTGTTTCCACCCTGATGGCTCCCGGCCTGATGATTACTGATGGCGGCCTGATGTTTGCTACCCTTTCTAGCCATTGTACTAAGGAGATTTTTTGAAAGCTTACACCAAAAAACTTGAAGGAAGTGATGAAACTTAGTTTCCCGGCAACGGGACCAAACTGATGTGGCAAAAACATAGCTTGGGCCGTCTATATGTTGGGTAGGATATCTGGGCTTGAATCTCCTTCCTTGAGCATGTTTAAGAACACAGAAAACCTGAGTGGAAGTGCAAGGCAGGGCCTCGTGAAACCCCTCCGGCGTGAGAGTAAGTATCGTGTATAGGTCTGAAAGCAATTTGACAGAGTGCCGAGGCTCAAGAAAGTGTGTGTACCTTGTTTATGGCTTATGGAGAGGTATTTATAGGCCCCCATTGTGGTTGAATTTGTCTAGGATTAAGTTTCCTTAGATACCCAATCAATCAAGGAGAGAATCCCTTGATTTTAGGCATGATTGGCGGCTGGCCGCGTAGATATAAGAGCAGATATGGTAAGCGCCCTGCTCAAACAAGGAAACCTTTGATTTGGCTTAAGGAGCAAGCCCTCGGTGTTTCTTGCTCGATATGTACCCGGGCGAGCAAGGCTCGCCTGTGCCTGCTGTTAATGTAGATCCAGTGGCCCCGGGGCGGGGCCAATGCTCGACCAGGTTTAAACGAGGTGAATCTGATTCCTCTGCTAGGTGTGAGTGTGGTGCCGGGGCACGGCCCCTGGTCGGACAAGCAAGGCCTGTGCCCGGCCAGGTTTAGACGGGAGCTACACTGCCTGCTGCATAATGCTTCCATTATTTTGCCCGCCAGGCCGGTGGGCCCCACATTGATTACGTTCATGACTGGTACGTGATGGTAGATCGTGCCTTGCTCGTGACCCGGCTTGGGCCGGGCATATCAATATATAATCTACACACGGAGAAAAAATATCAGGCCTCGTTGAACACCATCAGGTTTGATCATGAAAGTCTGAATCACCAGCCACCATCCAATATATTTTGAAGGGGAAGAAGAAAGAGTGCACGCAATCCTGATAGTCATTTAATCTGCATCCATCTCTTCCAGTGCTGCAGCCTTGGCTTCCTCTAAGAGCTCATCCGGAACCTATAACAAAATAGGTAAAAGATAAAAATTAATACATCAATTAAAACTGTACCATGCAATTAACATGTCCTTATGCAATAGTAAAATAAACGAAAAAGAAAAAAAAAACCAATGTCCAAGCTAAGAGGTATGGCTAAGTAGCTATTTTACCAACTATTTTTGCGAGACATTTTCAATGTCCAAATGGGTCCCCTTATGAGGAATACTACAAACTACAGGCAGTGCATACACAAATGAAGACAAAAGCACAACCTAAAGTCAATTCAAATCATAAAATCATATAAAACCCACTTTAGGAATGTGTGCAAATGAAGGTAAAAGTATGACCAAAATAAGTATTCATCACAAAAATCTAATCAAAACCCAGAATGTGAATTGAAAAATCAGACCATCAGATTCAGAGTCAATATCACTGCCCAGGACTCGGAATCAGTGCAGTAGTCAGAGTGTTGGGCGGGAATGTTGTCGTGTTGAGCCATTTGTGCATGTTGTAGGAATGTGCAACCGCAACAACATTTTTCAGCCCAACTTCTTTGAAGCTATACGTAAATTCCATACATCGGGAGTGGTACCTAATCATAATAAAAAACAAAGTGGAAAAATCAAAAATTTCATTGGGTCATTTTATCAAACAGTTAATAGACATCTGAAATTAACAAATGGTTTTTAAAATTGCTACTTGATGTCGGTCACGGAGGGAGGGGGAATGCGCATGATTAGGAGAGAGAGAGGGGGAGGCATGAAAAGCAGTTCAAAGCATAACACTTGGCTCTTCTTTCTTCCAGCCCATCTCAATAAAATGTATCTCTAAGAAATACTCACTAATTCCTCGATTTCAAAAAGGAATTTCGTAAGATACATGATTTTATAATAGTCTCACAAACGGTTCTCAAAGCCAGGTTGTTCGCTTGTTTTGGCGGATTTGGGCTAAATATAAAGAATAGGTGTTAACTGCATTCCACCAGTTCAAGGTGAAATGAACTTTCATGATGAAACTCTTTTTCGGTAGTGATTGATCAAAATCCAGATTGGAAAGGTCATTAACCCTCATTTTGTACTGGGCTTTGTTCATGTGTATACATACAAAATTTTGAAAGAGCTAAGATTACCTGGCTTAGTTCAATTTGCGAGAGAGAAAAAGAGTATGAAGATGGTCAGCCATTTCCGTGATGTTGCCGAGGAAGGTGGCGACGCTAAGAGAGAGAATTGTAGAGAGAGGGAATGATTTGAGAATTTGTTGTGCTGGGTAATAAGGAGGTGGGTGGATGAATGAGTTTTCTAGATTTATGTTTTCAATGCCAAAAACTTATCAAACACACAAAGAAAACCGTGGGCAAAACAATGGGCAATAGTGGTAAAACATTGATGGTTTTAGAAAAGTACAGTAAGAACAAAAAATTAGTGATATCTATTTTTGAAAATTGGTTTTTGGCGGGATTTTACTAAATGATGTACCCGGCCCAAGCCGGGTCACGAGCAAAGCACGAGCTAGCACCACGTGCCAACCACGAGCACAAGGCATATGGGGCCCACAACCCAGCGAGCAATATAATGGAAGCAGCGAGCAACGAGCAGCATAGCCCTCATACGAACCTGGATGGGCGAAGGCCTTGTCGGCCGGGGCCATGCCGGCGTGAAGTGCGTGGTACTTAGCAAAGGAATCAGACTCATCTTATCTACGCCTGATCAAGCGTTGGCCTCGCCCGCTCGACCAGGGGCCGTTCCCCAGACCTCCGATAAGTTCAAAGCAATGCAAGTAGAATGGTCGGGCAGAGCCCTGCTCGCCCGGACACACATCAAACCGAAATCACCGGCGGCTTGCTCTCAAAGACAGGTCAAAGGTTTCCGTACTTAAGCAGGATATTTGCCTTATCGGTTCCTACATCTACACGGTCAGCCGCCTATCTCGCCTAAAATCAAGGGATCCTCTCCTTGATTTTATCGGCAAATAAGGAAACTGAATCCTAGACAGATTCAATCACTTCGAGGGCCTATAAATACCTCGCCATCCTCATTAATAAGGTACACACGCACTTTCTTGAACCTCGTTACTCTGTCAATTTATCTTTTGACAATCACATTCAAGACTTACTCTCACGCCGGAGGGTTTCATGCGAGCCACCGCTGCACTTCCACTCGAGTTTATTTGTGATCTTAACAGGCTCAAGGAGGACGATCCAAAGCCCAAATATCCTACCCATCTCAAGGACGGCCCAAGCTGTGTTTTTGCCACATCATTTTGGTTCCGTTGCCGGGAATCGAAGTTCTAACACTTCTCTCTAATTTTTTCCGGTAAAAACTTTCAATTTCTCTTCATTGCAATGGCTGGAAAAGGTAGCAAACACCATGCCACCGTAAGCAATCAACAGGCCGGCAGCCACCAGGTTGGGAACAACAACCCTCCACCAAGGGCACCGTATGGGGTGCAAACTCGAAATCAAAAAGGGGCTGCTGGACATGCAACCCAAGGCAATGAGGTACCGATTGTGGAGGGGCAAATCTCCCAGCATGCCAGCCAAAGCCGTGCAAGCCAACGCGATGCCAGGCTGGTCATAAATGAGAGGCGTGACGCCCGCTCACAAGATCTCATGATGCAGCTCAACCGCTAGCGGGAGAATAGTCAGGGCAGCCACATGAATCTGCCCGGGCAAAACCCCGACCAACAAGCTGCTACTCTGCAAGTTCAGGCGGAATACTACAGTAAGATGTATGCGCTCAACCAAGTAGGCTCGCCGCCTTAAGCCATGCCCGTACCGATTGCGGGAGATATGGTAATGCATGCTCGGCAATCCAAGACTTTTGTTGGCGATGGCCACGCCTCCCAACAGCTGCCCGCTCCAAGCAGACGCGTGCCCTCTATCGTCCGTATACCGTCTGAAAGGGTGGAGGCGATAAAGCAGGCTGACGACCAGGCTGAAAGCAGATACAGCCGTCAAAACCTTTCCCACCGGCACCACCATCGACATGAGCACCATGCTCGAGAAGAGAGTCATGGCCGCCGTAGGGCCCGTGAGTGCGTAGAGGTGGAAGCACAACGGCCTAAGTACAAAGCCCGCGTCACACAGGAGGTCGGATCCTCATGCGAGCCCACTTTCTGCCCGCATGTACGTGGCGACCATTCAGATCCCGCCCACTCTTCGAGACTAACAGTGGACGTAGAGAAACGGCGGTCTGAGAAGATGGAGGCCATGAAAAAGGACATGGTAAAGCAAATGGCTAATTTAGTCGGCCAAGCATGGGCCACTAAGCCACCGGAGGCGCCTGCTCACCTGCAGATTGAAACGCGCCACCCGCGCAAGGAGTCATCTTCCCCCAGTTCGAGAAGTATTTCGGGAAGACGCGGGCAAGCGATTGGCTCATGTCATTTGAGGCACAAAACCGAATGGTCACAGATGTGGAAGCCTCAAGACGCGGCATTCGAGGGAGCTCTCCAGAAAGGCGCAAGCCCGTCAGAGTTCCCCTGATCCATTGGGAGTCAAGGTCCAAGAAAAAGTTTCGAGGAATTCGGCAATGCAGTCCGAATCCTTAAGAACCGCTTTTGACCTTGCCAAGATCAAGGTGGTGATAACGAATCATACGGTAGTTACTTAAGAGGTTCGAGGAGATGTTCGTTAAAGATCGCAACCAGTGACCCGTAGATTACCTTTTGCTATCTCAACAACATGAGGGCGTGGCCATCAAGACTATAGCGATGAACCCCGGCTTCCAAAGCAGAGCTACTAGCAAGTTCACATCTATTTTGGTTCTCGACCCGGTAGTTGTCAAAGTTGATAAAGTCAAGCATAAGGACAAGTGCTCACTAGCCTCTACCACGCAATGACCGGACTGCAGGCCACTACCGCCGGGGAAGAGACAGAAGAAAACCTCCACCCCCGGCAAAGATTCAGTGGAAGCTGGCCACCCCGCTAAACACTACGCTGGAAGAGATCATGCTCCAGCGGGAGATGCTCGCCCATCCCCTATCCTTCGATCCTCGAGCTCGCCATACCAGACAACACGGCATCGTGAGTACCACCATGGTACCGGGTCACACCACCGAGGATTGTAATGTGTCAAGAGGGAAACCAAAAGTTGATCAATACGCAAGCCGGATCGCCTAAAGTGGATCGTGGCGCTGAGAACAACCAATAACGACTGGAAGTTACCCCAAAGAGAAGAGCGGTCGTGCCCCTCGATTCAGGCGAGATAAACATGATTCAAGAGGAGCTCCCGCCCAACACACAGCTGTGAAGCCATTATATTCCTTGTCTAGAGCCAACACCCAAAGAATACATGCAATGGGAGCATAGCATATGTTTTTCCCGCAGCCGAAGTAAGCACCCATCAAGGCCCCGAAGGCCCCTCGTTATTTCTTACCTAGTCAACAACCGACAGTTCATGAGTTGTACGCCGATTTTAGGTCGATCACCAAGAATGTGATCATCTCAATCCTGCTGGGCTCCATCACCCATGAATACCTCCACCGATCGTGTTCCTTAACCCCCACCGGGTGATCGTGAACCCTTCCAAGCTTTCCCAGATAAGACTCGAGTATGGTGTCCTGAAACTCCAATCCTCAAGCAAGAGTAGTACATGATGTCCTTTACATGCCCCGTGATCAAGCAAACTCTCATGAACCTACCCGCTTGTCGACTAGGCAAGAAATAACCAGGCCGCTCTGACGCCATCAGTGCCTCGCCACCGGGCCGTTGGAAAAACATATGCTCGCTCCCCGCCTACCGTATTATTCTTTGGCCGAGTGTTGATGGCTCTAGACAAGGAATATATGTGCTTCCCGGCTGTGTGTTGGGCACGGAGCTCCTCTTGAATCATGTTTATCACCCTCGAATCACGAGGCCCGGCACACCTCTCTTCCTCTTGGGGTCTTCCACTTCCCTCGGTTATTTCTTGGGGTCCTCTCGCTAGCAGTGGCCATGCTGCGGCGAGGCGGTCGACTCTTCTCGAGGTCGGCTGGTTCTTCACTGGCCAGGCCAACTCTTTCTTTTGGTGGTTAAATCACCGTTCTCGGCGACAGTTGTAAATTCAAGCTAGCATCTCGGCCTCTTTCTTTTGGCCGCCTCGGTGTTAGTCTCGGTCGGCTAGGAGAGCCAGGAAACCACTTCGACCTCTCCTTATACACAGGGCCCTCGTGAGCCTTATAATCGGCCTCGCTTTCTTGCGAGAGCTGCCTTCTCTAACCGTTGTACCTATCATAAAGATTGGTACACGAGGAAGCGATCTGCTTGAGCAGAGGAGAGTAATGTCGAAAGCGGAAATGAACCAGAAGGAAGACAAACTTCGGTCAAAAACTTTACCTCGCTCAAAAGCGAGCCAGCGTTTCCAACCAAGGCGTGGCCGGCATCACGATCGCGAGCAAGATCATCGTCTGAGGCCTGCACTGACACCTTTACCCCGGGCCTCCCGGGCTCCAGCGGCATAAAGATCGATACCCCAATAATGGGGCATCTCGAAATCTCCTTCACTGAGCAGAGCGGCGGTAGTGGAGGGCATCTTGAAGCCGACCTGCCTCAAGTTGCGGGCAGGCTTTGAGTGGAGGCAGAAGGAGCGGGAGTCGGGGCTCGAGCCTCCGGCGATTCACGGTCGAAGGAGGGCTAAAGCTCTTCTTCCTTTGCCTTTTGCCTTGGCATCATAGCGGGGCACGAGGGATGTTAGCGGCCGAGGCGGCTCGGTGGTAATCCTTGCATTATGGCCGTGGTAGCCTCTTCTGCATCACTCCCTTTTTGGCGGTAGCAGCAGTCTTAGGCACCACTACCTTCTTAGCCGGACTTGTGGCCCTGCCCAAGTCCGGGGTTTTCTTGGTAGGTGGGCAAAACGGTACCTTGGGCAATTCGACAAGTTGGTTGACCTTCAAGTCGGCTGCCCGCTGGTCAGCCTCTTTCTTTCGCTGCCTCAATACAGCCAAGTTCTTCATTCCTGAGACAAGACAAAGCAAAACAAGATAAGAATGAACTCGGGAAAAGTATGAGCGAAACAGAAAATATTAAGGATTGGCGGGCAACCGTCATGGTCTTCATAAACTGGTCGGCAGTTGCCACCCGGGCCTAGCCGTTGACACTCAACGCACTCGTGCTTGAACATTCGGCTGTGATCCCTGATAAGGGTGATGGTTCTCGAGACACGTGGATCGAGAAGGGTTCCACCTCGGGGACCTGCCTCGCATCACCCGGCCAAACACAAATAACGCGGATTACAAACCAGTTCCTTCCAGTCAAGAAGGAATTGCTGGCCGACGCGTCTCTCATTCTCTTCCATTACGCCAACGGCGGCCTTCAATGCGGCTAATCGGGCGGTTTCTCCCGAACTAAAATCCTGTTTGGAGGCCTTGGGGATTTTTATTTCATTGGTTGCCGTGGGCATAAACGGCCAACCAACTCGGGACTCAATAAACAATACCCTCCTGTCCCAAGACTCCACTTTCCGGGGGACTTCGGACAGCAACCTCAGAAAATTGGAGTTCGCCCTCACTCCGATCCTCCTTCCCGTGCTCGGGGCGAAGATGAATAGTTTACGGAGTAAATACATGTCCGGCTCAAACCCCAGCAGCCTGCTCGCCACCGTGAAAGCTGTGATCGCACGGACAGTGTTCAGCATCAGGTCACAAGGGACGGCCTTGGTCTCGTATAAGAAGTCCACTAGGAAGGGCTCAAGCGAGAGGCGTAGCCCGACGCGGAAAAAATCGGCGAAAAATAGGAGTTCGTTCCCCTGCTCGCGGGAAAGGTTGATCCGGGCGGGCACGTCCATTTTTCTTGCCCGATAGTAAGCAGGATCAACACCGAGGGAAGCAAGCCACGCGATCACCTTGTCCGCCGTATCTAGGGTGGCCCAATGAGCAGCATATCGGCTCTCGTCCGCATTGACGTACCAATCGGGCTCCTCCTCCTCTGCTTCTTCTTCCTCGATTACATCCTTAATGGGAACCTCTACCTGAGAGCCACCTGCCCTGGTGAGGAAATGGGCAATGGGAACTCTGTCCTGGCCATTTGTGTCTTCCTCAGGGGCCACTTCCACCTGAGAGCGGCCAGTTTTCTTGAAGCGTCGGGCAAGCGGCAAGTTGTCTGCCTCATCGGCTTCTGAAGCCTCTCCGGCCAAATCTACCCGCTCAATTCTAACTCATCCAGCCGAGTCTCCAACAAGGGCTACTTGCTGGTCGAGGCCTTGCCCGCCAGCAAAGCCACCGGTCACACTCTCTTCGCCAGAATCTTCCTCGCTAGAGGAATCAACTATGTCGACCACGGGATCCGCTGCACGCTTTCGAACCGTTGGCCCGGCCACGGATCTAGCTCCCTCATCACATTCAACGCTAATTGAAGGGGACTTTTCGCTGCTAAGCGAATCATTTCTCCCACCATAGCTGAAAGCCTCGCGGTCATTCTCGGACACGTCAGACATCTACAAAGAGATCGAGGAAGATGGCTATCAGAAATCTGCCCAAGCAACTAACAAAGAAAGGGGAAAGAAATACTAAGTCTAGGTCAACACACGAAGCTCTGCCCGGCTAGCGAGCAAGAGCACGGGTTCTATTCCTCGATCTCTACCTAGGGGCGGTCCTACCCTCTTAAACCCTAACAGAACCATGTAAAGATGAAAGAGAGAAAACCAAAAAACCAGAAAGGACGAAAACACAAATAAAGAAGGGTCAAAAGCTTACTGTTATTTCTGGAACAATGGACCTTCAATGAGGCAAGCAAAGAAGATGATCCAAGCCGATGTGAGCGTTACAAACGCCGAGGGTTGAACAGGCACCAGAAGCAAGGAAGAAACTTCGCCGGAATCTGGGGGAACTATGACAGCAACGGCAACCAAAGCCCTTCATAAATTTCTCTCTCTAGAAAGCAAGTTCGAAGACGATAAAAGAGGGAAGTGGAGGTAGGGTGTGCCTTTTATAGGCCGGCCCCAGAACGGTTTTGGGGGGAAAAAGCTCGGAGCCTGAAACGTCGCTTGAAATTGGCGGCCCATCATTGCAGGGTATTAAATGCAGCCCTTCGTGCTCGTGCCCGATCGATCGCCTCAACCGACGGCTCACGCTTTTCTCGCCCACGCGCCTGACACGCCCCCAACATCCAGCTTCCTCAACACGCCCCAGCTGTTCGCCATTTAAAAAGTTCAGAACCTTCCCCTTATACACTCGGCTCAGTTATTGACTTCTGAAAGTTCACAAGTGTCAAAGCCCGTGCGAATATCAAATTTGAACGCTCCTTGCTCCGAGCATGAATGCCCGCCAGACAAGGAGCCAGGGGCCACTGATGTACCCGGCCCAAGCCGGGTCACGAGCAAAGCACGAGCTAGCACCACGTGCCAACCACGTGCCAACCACGAGCACAAGGCATATGGGGCCCACAACCCAGCGAGCAATATAATGGAAGCAGCAAGCAACGAGCAGCATAGCCCTCATACGAACCTGGATGGGCGAAGGCCTTGCCTGTCCGACCAGGGGCCATGCCCGAACGTGGTACGTACTTAGCAAAGGAATCAGACTCATCTTATCTACGCCTGATCAAGCGTTGGCCTCGCTCGCTCGACCAGGGGCCGTTCCCCAGACCTCCGATAAGTTCAAAGCAATGCAAGTAGAATGGCCGGGCAGAGCCCTGCTCGCCCGGACACACATCAAACCGAAATCACCGGTGGCTTGCTCTCAAAGACAGGTCAAAGGTTTCCGTACTTAAGCAGGATACTTTCCTTATCGGTTCCTACATCTACACGGTCAGCCGCCTATCTCGCCTAAAATCAAGGGATCCTCTCCTTGATTTTATCGGCAAATAAGGAAATTGAATCCTAGACAGATTCAATCACTTCAAGGGCCTATAAATACCTCTCCATCCTCATTAATAAGGTACACACGCACTTTCTTGAGCCCCGTTACTCTGTCAATTTATCTTTTGACAATCACATTCAAGACTTACTCTCACGCCGGAGGGGTTTCGCGAGGCCCTGCCTTGCACTTCCACTCAGGTTTATTTGTGATCTTAACAGGCTCAAGGAGGACGATCCAAAGCCCAGATATTCTACCCATCTCAAGGACGGCCCAAGCTGTGTTTTTGCCACATCACTAAATATGGAAACTTTTTCCTTTTAATAGATATTTAGATGTAAGGCTATAAGTTGTAAGCACTAAGTCTAGTGCTTAATTCTACTTTTCAAAAACATGTGAGTCCTCTTCTTTGTTGAAATTTTATATATTCCAAGATTACCCTTCTTAATAATAATAATAAAAACAAAAAGTAATAATAATTATAATTATTATTATAATAAATAATAATAATAAAAGGAATTATAATAATATTAATAAAAAATAATATGAATAATGATAATTGTTATAATAATAATAATTATTATTATTATTATTATTATTATTATCATTATTATTATTATTATTATATTACTATTATTATTAATAATAATACTAAAAATTAATATTAATAAGAATATTGTAAATATAATTGTAATAATAATAGTAATAATAAAAGTAATAATAAAACTAATAGTAAAAGTAATAATAAAAGTAATAAAAAAAGTAATAAAAAAAGTAATAAAAGTAATAATAAAAGTAATAATGAAAGTAATAATAAAAGTAATAAAAAAGTAATAAAAAAGTAATAAAAAAAGTAATAAAAAAGTAATAACAAAGTAATAACAAAGTAATAATAAAAGTAATAACAAAAGTAATAATGAAAGTAATAACAAAAGTAATAACAAAAGTAATAACAAAAGTAATAACAAAGTAATAATAAAGTAATAACAAAAGTAATAATAAAAGTAATAATAAAATTAATAATAAAATTAATAATAAAAGTAATTAAAAAAGTAATAATAAAAGTAGTAATAAAAGTAATAATAAAAGTAATAAAAAAAGCAATAAAAAAGTAATAATAAAAGTAGCAATGAAAATAATAAAAAGTAATAAAAAAAGTGATAAAAAAGTAATAATAAAACTAATAATAAAAGTAATAATAAAAGTAATAATAAAAGAAATAATGAAAGTAATAATAAAAGTAATTAAAAAAGTAATTAAAAAGTAATTAAAAAAGTAATTAAAAAAGTAAGAATAAAAGTAATAAAAAAGTAATAAAAAAATGTAATAATAAAATTAATAATAAAAGTAATAATAAAAGTAATAAAAAAAGTAATAAAAAGAGTAATAATAAAAGTACTAATAAAAGTAAGAAACAAAGTAATAATAAAAGTAAGGGATAAGTGTACCATTAGTCCCTGAACTTTGGCCGAAGCCATCATTAGTCCCCAAACTTAAAAAAGTTTCACCACTGACCTAAGTAGGTCTTTTTTGCTCATAGAAGGTCCCTAGCCCTAACGCCGTTAGTTTATTTCCGTTAAGTGAACATGTGCCACTCACATGCACCAAATAAGGGGGCAATGTATAACATCATCAAAATATAGGGGTAATGTGATCCATTTAAGGAATTAGGGATTACTCTTTGACAATTGACAATCTGATTGTTTAAAATAATTATATTCATTGTAAAATTATAGATTAATTAAATTTTTTAATTAATTAGAAAAATTATTAATTACAAATTTTAAGTTTCAATTTTATGTTTAAACACTAAATTATTTATTGACGAGTTTTATGAAGATCGGGTGATTTAAGAGCTGTGCACCGACGACGAATTGTTACATCTCTTCTCCGATGTAGACCGGAAAGTGACCCTTCAGCACGCCGCTGCAACGCGAGAGAGACGACGAATGAGGAAGAAGCTATAGGGCTAACCATATGGATCGACGAATCACCGACCATCCGTTCATATTCGCCGCCTCCCGATCACCCACTTTTCTCTCTCTGCTCTGCCACAGCCTCCGACCGGCTCTGTTTCTCACGCCGACCCCATATAGCAACCGACATCTTCCCCTCAACAGCCGGCAAAGCTCCGCCTTTTCCCAAATCTGGAAGGTCTCCCACAGCCCAACAGCCGCCTTCGCCGCCCGCATCTCCATCTTGATCCTTCAATTTCAATCCGACCTCCGACCTCCATCCATCTCCCGGATCTCCCTTTCCTCTCGCTTCAAGACTCCACCATACCGCCTCTAAACTTCAGCTCTCTCACGCTCGGATGCGTGCGGCAAGGCCAGTACACCTCCATCTCTCTATCACCGCACCTTCATCCAACCCCGTTTAGCTCCCGCCATTTCCCTCCATGTTAGGCCGCTCAAACTCAGTCCAACGATGCCTCCTTATATTCACTTTACCCCCTTACTTTGATCAAGTTATACATAACCCCCTTAGTTTGTACATGTGAGTGGCACATGTTCACTTAACGGAAATAAACTAACGGCGTTAGGGCTAGGGACCTTCTATGAGCAAAAAAGACCTACTTAGGTCAGTGGTGAAACTTTTTGAAGTTTGGGGACTAATGATGGCTTCGGCCAAAGTTCAGGGACTAATGGTACACTTATCCCTAAAAGTAATAAAAAAGTAATAATAAAAGTAATAAAAAATGTTATAATAAAGTTATAATAAAAGTAATTTAAAAAGTAATAATAAAAGTAATAAAAAAGTAATAATAAAAGTGTGGGTCGCCCGGGATGCGCCCGCGCCCCGCGCGCCCTTGGATAGGGGTACGCGTACGTGCGGATGCAGGACACCACTGCTCTCATTTCATTCTCCCTTGTTTAGGGGAAAACGAAATTAAAAGTGCGAGAGGAGCGCTGTCTAAAATAGCGCGTTGGAATACGCCTCGGTTGACTTTAGTGAATTTTGGTCCAATATGGGAGCTTTGAGTTTTCTAAGTCAAGTTATCCCTTGTTTAGGGGATACCAGGATATAGGAATGCATCACCCTTTCATTCTCATTCTCCCTTTTTTAGGGGAAAACGAAAAAGTACAAGAAATGATGTTGCGAGGCCCCACTATGGATTTTATGAAAATAGTCTTATGGCATATTTCGGATCACTATGGGTGCTTTGGGTTTCCTGCATCAAGTTATCCCTTGTTTAGGGGATACCAGGATATAGGAATGCATCACTCTTTTATTCTCATTCTCCCTTTTTTTATGGGAAAACGGAAAAGTGCAAGAAAGGAGTGTTGCGACGCCCCACTGGATTCAAAATGTTTTATAAAGTCGCCATCTTTATTTTAAGGAAGAAATAAAGCAAAACCAAAAAAAGAAAAACCAGAGATTGTAAAAATGGGTTCGGAGGCTAAATTACGAGTTGGGAAGGTGCTAGGCACCCAACTCGCCCTTTCGGTCTCAAAAGCGGTTTTTGGCTAAAGTATGCTTTTTGTTATATTTATTTAGCAAATAAATAAAGCATTAACTACCTACAAATACGTACATATTTACATTATTTGCGGACTCGCATCCTCTCCTTCCAATACTTACAAATATATTTAAAAATATTTTGCTATAATAACGGCTCTTTTACATAGTATTTTTTAACTAAATCCGGGCAGCACAACGGCTTACATTTTTTACATTGGGCCGGATTTGAAAAGAACTTTTATAAAAATAAACGCCCTTAAAGGCTTTACCTTTTAGAGCGTGGTGTGCTCGCTCTATCCTTCAGGGAGAGGGAGTCTTTTATGCTGCTTTACTGTTGCTGCGGTTGTTGCGATTTGGGCAGAGTAATGGCTTGCGAGAGTTGCTTTTGGGACCCGTAAAACGGGCGGAGCAACTGCTTGCTTTTTGACACTTGTTTGCTTGCTGCTGGTGGAATTTGGGCAGTACAAAGGCTTATTTCTAGCTAATTTGGCCTTTTCACTCGGGCAGAGCAACGGCTCTTTCCAAGAGTTTTGGACCGGGGAAATAGGGTAGATACCTAACTAGAGGGCTAGGGATCACTTTAACCGATTGGATTTGTGTTTGGAGGAGGTTTGGCAGAGTTTCGGGGCTTTATAGGAGGGGGAACTCACTCTCACTCACTGATCGCTCGCTGCGTTAAAATTACGCAGAGTTTCTTCGGGCTTCAAGCCTTCGTGAAAATGTGTCCCAAAAGCATATCCGGGCACCTGTATATAGTTGGATTTGTGCTTCATCGGCTTGTACCGTGTGCTGAGAAAATTGTGCAATGCGTTAACTCTGAGTGCACTATTTGGGACTCTGGCACGGCGCCAACTGTTGAATTTTCTCCAATTTTCAACTCTTTCCCCCCTGCAGTTCACTATTCATGCATCATACTTTTCCTTTTGCATTTTCAACCCTGTAACTTGACATTTTGTTAAGTTTAAACAGTTCTTGATATCAAATGCCTGAGTTACATATCAGGGGTACGAAATTGGGGTATCTACAGAGCCCCTCAACGACGGAGTCTACGAGTAACCCGAGGCTTACTGAGTAGACGAACATCGTTGATAAACAATAGACTCTCCAATTTCGTGCAATTATAAATGAGGAGAAATGCAACAGGTAGTAGTTATAATGCAATAGTTTATAATGCAAGCCAAACCTCACATATCCTAGACATATTTAGTCAGTTATAGCAGGTTATTGTAGTTTTTAAGCAAATATGCAAATTAAATGCTCTAATGGTTGGACCTACTAAAGTAGGCTGCCTACGTATCCCTTAATAAAGGAAATCAGACTAGACGTAGTTCGGGCCTAGCCAGAACAAGCATGCTGTAATGCTAACAAACAAATGCTACGATGGTCGCGCCTACCGAAATAGGCTGCCTACGTATCCTTATCCAAGGAATCAGACCAAGCATAGTTCACCTCTGCTGGGGATCAAGTGCTACGGTGCAAGTGCTAACAAACAAGTGTTATGCGGAAAGATAGTTGTAATATCCATTACAACCTAGTGAAAATAACGCATATCAAAATGCAATACCCATTGCATCGCAACACTTCAACGCAATATCCATTGCGTTGCCACAAACCTAATGCAATATCCATTGTATTATCGCAGAAAACAAATGCAATATCCATTGCATCACAACACTAAACGCAATATCCATTGTGTCGCCACAAAACTTAATACAATATCCATTACAATAATGCGAAAACAGATGCAATATCCATTGCATCGCAATACTAAACGCAATATCCATTGCGTCGACACAAAACTTAATGCAATATCCATTGCATTAACGTGGAAAACAGATGCAATATCCATTGCATCGCAACACTAAACGCAATATCTATTGCGTCGCCACAAACTTAATGCAATATCCATTGCATTAACGCGGGAAACAGATGCAATATCCATTGCATCGCAACACTAAACACAATATCCATTGCGTTGACACAAACTTAATGCAATATCCATTGCATCGCGACACTAAACGCAATATCCATTGTGTCACCACAAAACCTAATGCAATATCCATTGCAATTATCAAAAGACAAATGCAATATCCATTGCATCGCAACGCTAAATGTGATATCCATCGCATTACCCGAAAGACGGATGCAATATCCATTGCATCGCAACGCTAAATGCGATATCCATGGCATTACTAAAAGACGGATGCAATATCCATTGCATCGCAACACTAGATGTGATATTCATCGCATTACACGGAAAGACGGATACAATATCCATTGCATCGCAACGCTAGATGCGATATCCATCGCATCAACACGGAAAGACGGATGTAATATCCATTGCATCGCAATGCTGAATGCGATATCCATCGCATTACTAAAAGACGGGTGCCGCGATGCATGTGTTGCGATGCTAAACAAACAAGTGTTCCAAAGCTTATCGAACGAGTGCTGTGAATGTATTATCAAGTGCTGCGATGGTCATGCCTACCGAAATAGGCTGCCTATGTATCCTTAGCCAAGGAATCAGACCAATCGTAGTTCGCCTACAACTGTGCGGCATGAAATGTCTCCTCAGGAACGCTGCCTTCGTCGGAGGATAAAACCTTTCCCTTTGATCCGGGGTTGCGTGCCCCTTAAAAGAAAGTTTTCCAACACATCTATTGATGTCTAAAATTCAATGTCTCCTCAGGAACGCAGCCTTCGTCGGAGAACAAAGCCTTTCCCTTGCCCCGGGGTTGCCTGCCCCTTTAGGGAAAGTCTTCCAAACATCACACAAATGCACAGAAAAGGAAAATACCTTCCTTTCCTTTCCCTTGCCGTGCCTTTGCGGCAAATTGTCGCTGCTGCTGCTTTTGCGACTTTTGTCGCCGCTACTGCTTGTGCGACTCCTGTCGCTGCTGCTGCTTGTGCGACTTCTGTCGCTGCTGCTGCTTGTGCGACTTGCTATTTTTATGCTGCTTTTTGCTACTCTTGCTGGGGATTTTTTTTTCTTTTGCTGCATTTTCGGCTTTTGCTGGAAATCTTTTCCCTTTTGCTGCTGCAATTTCTGGTGTTAGTTGGAAATTTTTTCCTTGCCACTGCATTTTCCGGCTTCAGCTGGAAAATTCTCTTTTGCTGCTATTTCCGGCCTTGGCTGGAAATTTCTTCTTTTGCTGCTACATTTTCCGGCTTCAACTAAAAAAGTCTCTTTTGCTGCTATTTCCGACCTTGGCTGGAAGATTCTTCTTTTGCTGCTGCATTTTCTGGCTTCAACTGGAAAATTCTCTTTTGCTGCTATTTCCGGCCTTGGCTGGAAATTTCTTCTTTTGCTACTGTATTTCCGGCTTTAGTTGGAAATTTTTTTCTTTTGCTGCATCCACATATATGTATATTTTTGCATTTTTTTTCTGTTGCACACATTTTCTCTTTCTTTGCTTTTTCTTTTGCTTCCTTCATTTTTTTTGCATGCTTTGCTTTTTTTTTCTTTTTCTTTTATTGCATGCTTTGCATTTTTTCTTTATTGCATGCTTACCTTTGCTGCTGATTTTTCTGGCTTTTCTGCTCATTTGCCGACTGACCTGCTGGGGATATGGACTTTACTCTGCTGTCAACATGCGTTTTCCCCAGCATAGGGAAATCGATGCAGATTTTCAAAATGAGCTTTCCCTACCATAAGGAAATGAGTATTTTTAAAATGACCTTTTCCCAGGAAAGGAAAAGTGATGTAGATTTTTCAAAATGCGCTCAACCCAGAAAGGGAGAAGCGATGCAGATTTTTAAAATGTGCTTATCCCAGCAAAGGAGAAGCAATGCAGATTTTTGTTCAAAAATGCGCTTATCCCAGAATAGGAAAAGCAGTGCTGTTTTTTTCAAAAATGTGCTTATCTCAGCATAGGAAAAGTGGTGCGGATTTATGAAGTGTTGTGGCAGAATGCTGTCGATGATTTACTTATGTAGCTTTTGGTGATGATGCTGAGGACCTTTGGAGGTGGTCTTTGGCGAGATACGGGCAGAACATTTATAGGCCGATGCGGCAGAAGACCTAAGAAGATGCAGTAGAAAGATGCAAACAAAAGATGCAAGCATGCGAATGACACCTTTTTAAAAAAACTTTTGAATGTGCATGTGTATCATTTGTTTCTTAAACATGTTAAGACAAGCTAAGGTAAGGGGATGCAGATGTGATATAAGAGCTTGAGATATGGCTTCTAGTTGGCTTTGAAGGGCTATGAGTATAGGAGTTGATGGTGATATTTGAAATGGAGGTGGGTGAAGTTCAAGGTTGCTTTTTAGTCTTTTGACTAGTGCATCATTCAAAAAAGGAAATCAATCAGGATTAGTGAGCTCTACTAATCAATGCCTCGGAGGGACTACCCCTTTTTTTTCTGTTGTTTCTTTTCTTTGCTTTCTTGTTTTTTTTTTCTTGTTCGTGCTCTAACTTTTGCCTAGGCCGCCCTTTCGGGTTTTCAACCTAGCAAGCTTTTACCTTATAGGAAGCCAGTCTTTCGATGCATGCGAAGATGAGCTGCTTATTCTTGAGGGGTCACGGTTTTGTGGCTTCTTCGTTCCTTCAGGCAGAGATGGAAATGATAGCTGCTTCTGGAGATGAGGAGTCTTTATGTATCCAATGAGTTCAGCGGGAGAAGCCCTAGGATGAATTTAATCAACCAAATTTTGTAATATAGGATGGGCAAGTTTCTGAAGAGATTAACTGAAGGCAGCCCCAGAAAGACTCGATTAAGAGAGATTTTTGTGGGAGACAGAAATGAGTATGCTCACAGAAAGTGGGACGACTCTAATGGACAAAAAGAAGAGTCATGATCCAGAGTTTATCGCTGGGTATCATAGATTTTATGGACCCTACTTAATGTTTATATTTTGATGATTTTGTGTGTCTTTAACAAGAAGTTCTGTCCTGGATCCAGATCACGTTATAGCTGATTGGAACAGAGCTATAGGTGGCAACTAGGTTAGGGTATAGTGTTTAAGCATTTGGGATGGATTAGCTTTAGGGTTGAAGATTTGATTGGCCTCTTGTTCAAAGGGATTTTGGGCTGTGGATTTGGTCATCTTCGGAAAGGCGTTGGCAAATCGATTATTGGCTGGCCTTTTTAAACTGTGGGTTTGGATGAGAATTTGGTTTCTGGACCTGGTTGGGAGATCGTCTTTTGGCGTTGGTTGTGGGTCATGGGGTTGCCCAAGAGTGATTGATATTTTTCTTTTGTTGTGAGAGAAATATTTTGAGGAAATTGCTCAGGAGAGGCTTCTTTTCTCCCTCTCTTTTTTCATTTTTTTTTGCGAGAGAGATATTTTAAGGAAATCTCTCAAGAGAGGCTTCCCTTTTTTTTTCTTTTGCGAGAGGGAAATTTCTTTTTTTTTCTTTTTTTTTTTGACCTCTCGGAGTAATTTGGGAGAGTGCTTGAAGGGATACTCGTCTTCTCTCTCTTGGGATAAAAGAAGATTGTCACTCTTGATGGATATATATATAAGAGTGAAGCAGCCCTAGTTTTGAGAAGCTGGATTTTAGAGATGGTTAGGCTTTGGTGTATAGTGATAGCCCCTAGTATGCCATTTAATATCCCGGTCGCAATGGGTCGAAGATGACCTTTTACCAAGATAGAAAGTTGTTTTATCGAACAAAGATTTTTAATGGTTTGTGGGTACATATTCTTGAAATGACTCATCACCAACTCATGCAGTTTTATCATGTTTTTTCATGAGTTGACACGTCATCTTCATCTTTTTTTTTTTTATAACAGATATTTCGGCGATATGTGGTGCTCGGAGATCAAGAAGAAGACTCGACAAGCTAATATAGGAAAAGCAAGAATTTTACCAGGCTTGAATATAGATAAATACCTTTTGGGAAAGCTTGATTTGATGACTTGGTTGGACTTTCAAAATAACGAAGACCAAATGGACTCGTGAACATACTCTGCAAGGACGGGCTGTAGACATTAATATGGGCTAAGAAGATACCTCTGGGGTTTGAAAGCCCCTAGTCCTGAATTGTTGCGTATGATCTTTGAGTTGCTTGGCTTTTCTGGATTTTCCAGCTATCCAGACTTTTCTGCTTTCTTGGCTGTCCCAGCTTCCTTTTCTTCTCTGGCTCCCTATCGTTTTTTTTTCTTCTTGCTTTCATTTTTGTTTTTCGTTTCTTTTTTTTTTTTTTTCATCAATTTTTTTTTGAAGTGGTAGCCTCTGACATCTCAAAGTAGGACTTGCTAGATTTTTTTTTTTTTTTTGAATCAAAATTGAATGATGCACTTATCAACTGGTGATGACAATTGAAAATAATGGTGAGGGGGGAATTTTCTGTCTTTACATGTTTTGGGAAACAAAAGACAACATATAGAAAAACCTCATTCTCTCTCTCTTTTTTTTCGGAGACTCTTTTTTTTTATAGAAAGAACAGAATCCCTTTTTTTTATTTTTTATTTTTTTAAAATAATCATTTTTTTTAATCTTTGAAATGAGATGTAATGATTACGTACCTCCGAATAGTCCTATCAAGAGAGTAAATGATAATAGTCAATTTTTTTATTTTTCAGCAAAACAATTTTTTCTTTTTTTTTTTCAGATATAAAGTAGTAAATAAACAGATATGGTATGTCTTATTGTTCTTTGTGGATTTTCTTGGCTTTTTAAGTTTGAGCGTGGGCAAGCAACCAATTACATCAAGAAATAGAAAGAAAAGTGGGGAATCTATCTATTCATATTAATTACAAATTGGTCCTAATCCCCAAAATAAAATGACAGAATGAATGCAAATATATACAAATTTTGCAGAGTAAAAATAATAAGCAGAAGGAAATAATAATATAGAGCCGAGAATAAAGCAATATTAAAAATAAAGCTCCGGCCCTTTTATTGTGCTGCCCGGAATTTTATTGCAAATATATATGTGATATATATATATATATATAATTTTTATTTTTGCTTTTTGATTTTTTTGTCGCTTTTCTTTTTCTTTTTTTGTTGTTGTTGTTTTTTCTTTTTTGAAAAATATATATATTTCTAAACATACCTGTAACATTTATTGGAACGAGACTGCTGCAAGATGGGGGGTCATATCCATAAATATAAATACGGATGTTATAGGAACGCAAATATTCAAATACATAAATTAATATAACAAGCATACTTTAGCCAGAAAAAAAAAGAAAAACAAAAAAGTTTTTTTTTTTTTATAATTAGTCTAACCCTCCATTTTTATTTAAAATAAAAACGATCTCCCCAGCAGAGTCGCCACTGTGGGTCACCCGGGATGCGCCCGCACCCCCCGCCCCTTGGATAGGGGTGCGCGTACGTGCGGATACGGGACACCACTACTTTCATTCCATTCTCCCTTGTTTAGGGGAAAACGAAATTAAAAGTGCGAGAGGAGTGCTGTCTAAAATAGCGCGTTGGAATACGCCTCGGTTGACTTTAGTGAATTTTGGTCCAATATGAGAGTTTTGGGTTTTCTATGTCAAGTTATCCCTTGTTTAGGGGATACCAGGATATAGGAATGCATCACCCTTTCATTCTCATTCTCCCTTTTTAAGGGGAAAACAGAAAAGTGTAAGAAATGATGTTGCGAGGCCCCACTATGGATTTTATGAAAATAGTCTTATGGCATATTTCGGATCACTATGGGTGCTTTGGGTTTCCTGCATCAAGTTATCCCTTGTTTAGGGGATACCAGGATATAGGAATGCATCACCCTTTTATTCTCATTCTCCATTTTTTAGGGGAAAACGGAAAAGTGCAAGAAAGGAGTGTTGCGACGTCCCATTGGATCCAAAATGTTTTATAGAGTCACCATCTTTATTTTAAGGAAGAAATAAATCAAAACCAAAAAAAGAAAAAGCAGAGATTGTAAAAACGGGTTCGGATGCTAAGTTACGAGTTGGGAAGGTGCTAGGCACCCAACTCGCCATTTCGGTCTCAAAAGCGGTTTTTGGCTAAAGTATGCTTTTTGTTATATTTATTTAGCAAATAAATAAAGCATTAACTACCTACAAATACATACATATTTACATTATTTACGGACTCGCAGCCGTCTCCTTCCAATACTTACAAATATATTTAAAAATATTTGGCTATAATAACGACTCTTTTACATAGTATTTTTTAACTAAATCTGGACAGCACAACGACTTATATTTTCTACATTGAGCCGGATTTGAAAAGAACTTTTATAAAAATAAACGCCCTTAAAGGCTTTACCTTTTAGAGCGTGATGTGCTTGCTCTGTCCTTCGGGGAGAGGGAGTCTTTTATGCTTCTTTGCTGTTGTTGCGGTTGCTACAATTTGGGCAGAGTAACGGCTTGCGAGAGTTGCTTTTGGGATCCGTAAAACGGGCGGAGCAACTGCTTGCTTTTTGACACTTGCTTGCTTGCTGCTGGTGGAATTTGGGCAGAACAATGGCTTATTTCTAGCTAATTTGGCCTTTTCACTCGGGTAGAGCAACGGCTCTTTCCGAGAGTTTTGGACCGGGGAAATAGGGTGGATACCTAACTAGAGGGCTAGGGATCACTTTAACCGGTTGGATTTCTGTTTGGAGGAGGTTTGATAGAGTTTCGAGGCTTTATAGGAGGGGGAACTCACTCTCACTCACTGATCGCTCGCTGCGTTAAAAATACGCAGAGTTTCTTCGGGCTTCAAGCCTTCGTGAAAATGTGTCCCAAAAGCGTAGCCGAGCACCTGTATTTATAGTTGGATTTGTGCTTCATCGGCTTGTATCGTGCGCTGAGAAAATTGTGCAATGCGTTAACTCTGAGTGCACTATTTGGGACTTTGGCGCGACCAAAAGGTGATTTGGGCGCGACGCCAAGGACAGTGGGCACGGCGCCAACTGTTGAATTTTCTCCAATTTTCGACACTTTCCCCCCTGCAGTTCACTATTCATGCATCCTACTTTTCTTTTTGCATTTTCAACCCTGTAACTTGACATTTTGTTAAGTTTAAACAGTTCTTGATATCACATGCCAGAGTTACATATCAGGGGTACGAAATTGGGGTGTCTACAAAAAGTAATAATAAATGTAATAAAAAAAGTAATAATAAAAGTAATAATAAAAGTAATAATAAAAGTAATAAAAAAATTAATAAAAAAAGTAATAATAAAAGTAATAATAAAAGTAATAAAAAAACTAATAATAAAACTAATAATAAAACTAATAATAAAACTAATAATAAAACTAATAATAAAACTAATAATAAAACTAATAATAAAACTAATAATAAAACTAATAATAAAAGTAATAGTAAAAGTAATAATAAAAGTAATAATAAAAGTAATAATAAAAGTAATAATAATAATGATACTAATGATACTAATAATAATAATAATAATAATAATAATAATGATAATAATAATAATAATAATAATAATAATAATAATAATAATAATAATAATAATAATAATAATAATGGTAATGATAATGATAATAATAATAATAATAATAATAATAATAATAATAATAATAATAATAATAATAATAATAATAATAATAATGATAATAATAATAATAATGATAATAATAATGATAATAATAATAATGATGATGATGTAAATCACATTTTGTGATGATGTTATTTTAGTCTTTATATTTAATTTCAGCACTATTTCAACTTATTAATCAAACACACACTAAATTATGAAAGCTAATCAGCACTTTTAAAAAGCTAAATCAAACATCACCAGTTATTAGTCATCAGTCATCAGTAATAAGTAATAAGTTATCAGTCATAAGTAATAAGTCATCAGCACATATCAATAAGCTAAATCAAACAGGTCATTTGTGTGATTCAAAATAAATTTATAAAGTGTTTTGTGTTGCTATGCATGTAAAGTGTTCGATGAAATGTTTGAGTATAATTGTTTTTGTTGTTGGACATCTTTTTGAATCTGGATGCATTAATTTTGAATCACAATGCATCATTTGTGAATATTGATGCATTAATTTTGAATCACAATACATCATTTGTGAATATTGATGCATCGATTTAGATTTTGAAATGCAAGAAAGATGCATATATATTTTGAATCATTTGTTGATTGTGTACTGGAATGAATATAAATAAGTTCTGGTAATTTAAAATTTATGCCTCAAAGTGCATAATTTGATACATCGCGCTGCAAAATTGGATAAGGAATTTAAATTAATGCATCGCGGTGCAGAAATGATGCATTGCGGTGCAAATTTTGATGCAGCGCGGTGCATTTGAGTGAGTGATCAGTAGCGCGCCTCATGCTCATTAGGGTATCGTAGTCATTTCACCCCAAAAAGTAACTTTTTCGGTTGAAAAGAACGATAATGGACTAGAGCGAATGCAAACTTTTTAAAAGAGATCGGCCTGAATTTCTCCCTTTTTTAAACCAGAAAGTCAGTTTTGAGTGCAAAAAGACTACGATACCCTTAATGAACCTAAGACGCACTACGAATCACACACTCAAATGCATCGTGTTGCATCAATTTTTGCAATGCGATATTTCAATTTAAATTGCATCAATTTTAGACCGTGATGTATCATATTAATTACCTAATCCAATATTGCATTACGCTGATTTATTTTTTGCACCACGAATTTAGAGGTGGCAAATGGGCGGGCATGGACGGGCGTGGGCGGGCCTAAATGGGTGGCGGGCTCAAATGGGCGGGCAAGTAAGTGCTCATTTAATAGTATGGGCATATATGGGCGGGCACTAAATGGGCATGGGCGCCCATGGGCGCCCATTTACTCATTAACATGCATTTATCAAATAAATATAAAAATTACAAAAAAATAAATTTTTTTACAAAAAATTATCAAAAGTTACAACTAACCATATATATATGTAATTACAATCACAATAATTGGAAAAGACCGACATATTGCTTGTGCTAAAGTATATTTTTGTAATTAAGACTAACTCCAATTATATTAATATAACTTCATATTAATTAACTTTTCAAACGTGGACGTTTAGGTGGAACAGATGGAGTAGTTAGTATTAGAGTTCTATGTTCTCTTCTGTTTAACACATATGACACTAATAAAAGGAAAATGATAGGGATCTAATAAAATGTGACAAATGAACTAAGAACGGAAGTAGTAGTTTGTGAAGAAAATAACTTTTCTTCGAAATTGCATTTTAATTTTTACTAATAGTTTTATGTATTAGTATGTAAAAATGTATTTTTGTTGTTGTAATCCTCAATTCAATCTTCTATTTTGTGGTTAGATTTTTAATTTCGCTGAAGCCCAATAGACAAATACACGAGTGGAAACCTGACAAAAAACTGAACAAGCTAACTAAGCCACATGTACAAATCTATATGAGAAGGTTCGAGCAAATAAGAATGTCGCATGTTGCACACTGCTCACAAAACCGTTATAAATCTATTTATAGTGTAACATGGACGGATATTTACAGAGTTATAAAAATTGAACAATTTGGGAGTGATGTTGTGTTTCATTTAAGGGTACAGAGTCATAGAATAACATTACATGTTTTGCTTTGCAATTTTGGGGTGGGGTGGCGGTTGGAAGGGCGGGTGTACTATATATATATATATATATATATATATATATATATATATATATGTGTGTGTGTGTGTGTGTGTGTGTGTGTGTGTGTGTGTGTGGTGGGGGTGGTTGGAAGAGTGGGTGTACAATATAAATATATTAATTATATTAAATGTCATTATTAATCTTAAGTATTTTATAATTATGTATGTAATTGATAAAACAAAATTAGAAGAGAAAGTTAATGAGCTTTAGCATGGGTGCCCAAGTGGACGCCCATTTAGCCCATCATAATCAATGTGCCCAAGTGGGCATGCCCATTTGTGCCCACTTAAAATTTTGGGTGTGCACATACCCATTATTTACTGGGCGGTTTGGACGGGCAAATGGGCGCGGGCAAAAATTGTCACCTCTAACCACGATGCATCAATTTTAATTACATAATCTAATTTTGCATCGTGTTGCATTAATTTTTACACCACAGTGCATCAGTTTTAAATTACCTAATTCAATTTTGTATCGCGATGCAAAAGTTGATGCATTCTTTCTAGACCTTCATGTACATTATTTTCAGTACACAATCAACAAATGTAGAAGATGAAGAGAAAAGAGAGTGAGAAATTATGGTGGTGAATTAATTGAATCCAAGAGGTGAAACGCACAAGTGTTTTTCACCACTCAACCTCTCATTCTCTTCCTTTCCATCCGTGCGAATGTCAGCCGTAATTTCTTTTTTGTGGGCATTTAAGGAATAATTTTACGAAAATGAATTTCAACGGTTGAAAAGAAAAGGGTAGTAGAGGAGTTGAATGTTGGGAAAAAGGTATCGGCCAACAATTTCTCCAAAATAATACCATTTTATTTGATGAAAGTCATATTAGGTTGACCCAAATACAAGTTTGTAGTGGGAGAAAATATCTACTCTAATTTCCAGCAATTGGTGCCAATTCTCCCGACTCATGTTAGACTTCAGCTCAGCCCATTCCTCCAGAGTCCATACCAGTACTGCTGTGTGTGAGTAGCTCTCCTTCAGTACTAAATCTTCTCCTAACATATCAAGAAAATGAAAACTTGCCAGATTCCCGCCAGATTAGACTCGGAGCATCGGAGGATGAGAGCCCAAGAAACTTGTAAATTATCAAGTCTGTCATCAAATTCCAAAAAATAAATTAAAAAATTAGACTTTTACAAATGACTTTTCACTTGGACAATGAATGTTCTTTATTAGTTCTTGATGTTCTTTTCCAAATTAGATTTTTTTTTGTCAAGTTAACCGATTTTTGTGCAGATAATTCTCACTATCACTTGGGGTCATCACCTGAGGTCAGTTACATGAATCTTTGTCTGTCATTAGACTCGGTCCAAATTAAAGCAATGCTATCATGTACACTACATGCACTCGTTCATATATTTCTAATTTATTACGAATATGCATCGTAGTTTTAGTCTTCCCCTTCCCTTCCTCCTAGTTTGGTTGATATTGATACAATCACACTTCTTAACCTTTTTTTATGCATTACAACATTAGTTTGTGCAAACTCACACTTTCTAATGGGTGCACCAAACGGTTTCTATGGATACAACAAAAAAGAGCATTTACAACGTTTGTATCACAACATTTTTAAATAAACGTTGTTAAAAGTTGATTTTTAACAACATTTTTTAATTAAACGTTGTGTATTAGTATTATACAACGGTTTCTATAACAAACGTTGTGCTAGCCTTTTATTCTACAACGTTTTTTAAAAAAATGTTGTACTTTTACAACGTTTTTTTAAACAAACGTTGTGCTTACCAAGGGTTTTACAATGTTTTTAAATAAACGCTGTGTTATTTACCATGTTTCAATCGCGTTCAAGATATTAATTTTTGTCTCTCCCGCTAAGTGCTCCATTGCGCGGTAAACAAACTTAGAAATTATTTCCCAGAGTCAAAATCCTCAATCCCAAACCCTCTCTCAGCAGCTCTCGTCTTGCAGCCCTTTCTTCGTTCCTAGCTTCTCTCTCTAAACCTTATCAGGATAACCCACAGAGATTTCGTCTCAAATTGATCATCTATGCTTTAGGGAAGACCTTAATTAGGGATTGTTTACTGTAAGAGCTTCGACGATTGGTGCGTTCTCTCTCTCTCTCTCTCTCTCTCTCTCTCTATCTCTCCCTCCAAAAATTATCTCTCATTCTCATGGCTTATTGTAAATGGGGTATTACACGTATTAAGAATTTTCACTCCAAAATTTAGGGTTCTTAACAAAGTTCATTAGTTTGGGTTGAAATACGAGTTTGTGTTGAATTTATGATGGTATATTGTGTGAGCTTTTGTGATTTTGCCTTTTGAACCATAGGTTGTTTCCTCTATTCTGTCCAGACTCCATCAACTATTGTCTACTGGTATTCTCTCTGACCCGAACGGTAAGTTATCTGGCCTTCAAAAATTTGGTTTTTTCTTCTTCGTTATTCGCTCTGAATTTTTGTTTTAATCAGTGGGTTTAATTTTTCTGTGATGGTTTCTTTAATTGAGATTTCTGTACTTACTAAAGATTATTTCCTTCATTCTACCACAAATTGGTTGTTTCAATAGGCTTTGCTAAAAAAATAGATAGTGTTTCAAAGAGACAGTGGGATATATTTGCTAAAAAATAGGCTTTAACAACTTCCCGACTCTTGTAAGATGGTTCTTTTGATTACAAAGAATGTATGATACTATCTTCTCCTTCTTGTACTTTTGAAGGCAAAAGTACATATGTTTAATATTACTGATTGAAACACTATCTATTTCTTGCCCCATTTTATTATGTTCATTACTGATTGTTTGATGTAATGTTGTTAAAATGATAAATTTATATAAAAAAAACTCTTTAATTGAGTGTTGTGGCGTGAATTGCAGAGATAACAAAGAGATTGAAGAGCTATAACTTTGTGGGATTTATTTTTGTTCGCTTTCTTTTTTTCATGTTCCCAAGACTTTCATCGATCTAAGCAGCCAAGCACTGAAGCCTTTGTCCCAATTATCTGTGCTGGCTATCTGAATATATGTTCACCATTCCTAATACTGGATTCGTTGGTCAATTGAATCTTATCTGATCTGACGACCTATTATAGTCCGGTGTTGATTAACTGGTGTTGCAATATCTATGTACTAAGAGATGGAAATCATAATTCTTTAAAGGGAAGGATTCAGGATCTATCAGAAATATTATCTTATAATTAGTAGGTGGTGTTATTTTGCATTGAAAAAGGGATAGTAGGGTTTGTTGAGTTATTGCAAGTGAATAAGGTCTAGCTAAGCACAATGGTCTGGACTGTCAAGGTAGTGAGAAGATATATGTTCACTTTTTAGTGGATGCATCAGGATTGATGGACTTAAACTTGTTACAAGAGTTGTGCATGTTTAGACAAGATCATTTTCAAGAATTCAATCTATGAAATATTTCATACAGTGTTGTTCGTTCTTAATAGCAGATTTGTAAAGCATATATTTTCTGCAATTTTCTGTTTCCCCCCCCCCCCATAAATTGCATCTCTACTTTGCTCCAATTATGATAAGTTTTTTACCACACCGGTTGTTAGCATTAAAATAATTTGATAATTTCAGAGGTTGAGTGATGCCACCCTTCCTTGATAGTTGCATATGGAAACCATGTCTGATGTTGGTTTTTATCCTCTCTTCATCCAGCTCTTTGTTAAAGTACTTTTAACCTCGTGATGACCAGACCAGTAAATTCTTTTTTTCAAGGCATTAATCATAATATTAAGGGTTGGGGTAATGTCAATGCCCTTTCTAACCTTTTAAAAAAAAGTGGATAGCAGAAGGTATGCACTTCATAATTTTATTTCATATTTGAGTTGTATGCATATTATAATTTAATGGTGTGAATGTTAATTTGTTATTGAATTCTGCATTATCCAAAGACTTCTATGAAAACATAAACTACTCTTCCTGTCAATTTTAAAGTTGGTCTTTGCAACGAAACTATGATAAAATCTCAGTTTATATGTAATACAATATAGATATTGGTGTTGGGTAATTGGTCTTTTGTGTTTAGTTTGTTTGATTTGACAAAATGAGCAAAACTGATGTGGTAGTCTTCACTTGAATCACTATTTGTATCTTGCTAATAAGCCTTGGCCATAAGCCTTTCGTTTTGTACTTCTTCCACTCAAGTTTACAGCATAGATAATATTTTATTTCCCATAGTCAACTACGTTGATCGACTTTCTTTTGATGTCCCTTATCTGACATTGATTGTTTAGGAAGGTGCCTTTATCACACTCTATTGAAGCAAAGACAGTCATATACACCCGCAAATTAATAGAAGTTTGTTCTTAGTACCTATGGAGCATTAGGTCTATTTATCCATCTTTGATACTGGCTCCTCCAGTATGACGATCAAGCAATATTGACAATTTAGATTAGTCATCTATTGTGAATATTCCAAGGTTGAGCTGAAAAATGAAGCTAATTTTAAAAAATTCAATATCATGTACAGAGAGAAGGAATAAAAATATTTGTATTAATCTAGTCCATAAACAAACAAAACATATGTATATAAATAAAACCATATTGGCTCCAAACAAAGTAAGCATATACATTCCACTACTACAGCCTATTCACAAATCTAACATGGGAAACAGTAAATGGCATCATACCATATTGGCAATAGGTTCATGTGAACAGATAGTAGAAAATTTTGTGCTTACTCCAGGAATTATGCTCAAGCCCATTAGTCCCACCTTAACTATTTTTTTACAAACTGAAGAACAATTATTTTCAATTTTAAAAGTTTATCCGGTGATCTCCCTATGGTTGTTACATGTTAAGTTGCGTCCTTTTTTTTTTTTTTTTTAAGAAAAGAGATAAAGATTGTAAAACAGTCTAGATAGTAAATGATGTTACCAATTAAACAAAGTTGTAAATGGAATGAACTTCCAGGAAAGCATTTTATAAAAAGTAGATATAATCCTACTCAAGTAAAGCCTATTTCACAAGATACTGGATGTAAAGCAGACACATCAGGCTGGGACTTGGGACTCAAACTGTGAAGATAAAGTTGAGAAAATTACTGGATAATAGTTTCCTGTAACAGGTTGAGTATGTGAAAGAGACCAGTCTGCTCAGAAATCGTGCTCCTAAAAATAAAACAGGGTTGGTTTTTATGTAAAAGATATAGAAACCAGGGTTGTTTTGTATTAAGTTTTGTTTGATCGATTAATTTGGATTGAAATTAGATTTTGGTAACATTTTTAACATTTGATGTTTCATCCATTGGTGAGGTGATTGAACAAGTGAATTCTGCAAAGCAGGATGGCACTGTCATTGTCATGCTCCTGTATATGTTTTCTAACTAGCGGGTATAATTGGATGAATAGTCCACCAATTACTGTCTTTGGCCCAGTGCTGTAGCGTGCTACAATTAATCTGCCACTTAAAGAACTTTTTGATTCAGCATATATGCCTGTTTTGTTGATTGATTTTTGTTTCCAATTTAATGAAACTGGAAGACATGGAAATGAACGAATCTGCTTTTTGGTATTTATCTATGCTTTTCCCTTTATCTTTTGTGTGGTACGTGTCTGCAAATATTTTGGTTGTCTTTTACCCTTAATTTTGGTCCTTGTATAGGTCAATATTAAACTCCGCCTTCCTGGAGTCTTGAATAAATTTCTTCAGCCTATTCCAGTGTCTGTCGAGGAATTTTTCCCCCAAAGGAGATCACTTTCTGGACCGCCATTAAAACTTCAAGAAGTGGTTTGTACATCTTGCTTATTGTCTAGCCTAAGAACATTTGTGCTTACTAATTGTAGATTTTCACTCTATCACCATCGTGCTCTGCATTCTTATGGCATCATTCCTACAATGCTGACATAAGATTGCTTTCTGCTAACCATGGTATGCATAGGTAAAATTTGCGTAACTGTAACTCAGTGCAGTTTCGTGCATTATTTCTTAGATAAACTAGATGTGTACCATGGTCAATCACTTGCTTGTTTTTGGTAACACAACACATTAGTCCTTAATGGGTGTTTCCCAGTGTCACTATGGTCTTTGAAGTGTAAGTAAGGTATGAATGTTTTTTGCAGCTTTTTGTTGTTGCAGTCATCACAATGACAGTATTTTTGCGAACCAAAATGGTTATTGATGTTGTTCATGCAAACTATTTCCTGGGTGCACTCTTTTATGCTCTTCTCATTCTTCTAGTTGATGGATTCCCCGAGTTGGCCATGACTCTTGCATGGCTTCCAGTTTTCTACAAACAGATAGATTTGTACTTTTACCCTGCTTAGGCATACACAATTCACCTACGGTTCTTAAGATTCATATTTCATTGTTGGTAGTTGTAGTATGGACGTCTCTAACTTTTGGTTGTGCGCCTGAGCCTGGGAGGTGAGTATCCCATGAGAAGTTTTTTAAATACTGCGGAACTTCAGCAATCATGTATTTTCTATGCGACATATGAAGTATAGTTTTGGGCTGACTAGTAATCTCTGTGACAAAATACTTCTCTGTTTCTCCTTAATTCTCACTACTGTTCTCACACTTCTAAAAGGTATGTAGATCTGTTGGATTAACATCTATTATATGTGGTCCATAGGTTCTTCGTCCACCTAATTTTACTTTTTGCTGTACACTTGATGTCATTATCCATGTTTCGATTCTTGGCTTCTATCTTCCGGACAATAGTTGCTTTTACAACAGTTGGTAGTTTGTCGATATTGTTTTTGTTAACGTTTGGTGGCTTCATTATACCACATCATAAGTTTTCTGTAAATCTTATGGCATTTGATTTATAATATTCTAATAGTCTTAAAGTATGAAACAAGAATGGTCTTGTGATTGCAACCTTGATGTTAGTTTGGTTGAAATGGGGGGTTTTGGGTTTCTCCATTGACATATGGCGAGATTGACCTTGCTGTAAATGAATTTCGTGCGCAGAGAGAAACTTGGGCAAGTCTATGTGACTTTTTTCCTTTGCCACTTGATGTTAATGTGTTTTACTATATGCATTTGAGATTGTATTTACATGAGTAGCTTAGAGTGGTTTTACTTGGTGATTGATCGAAAACCAATGTAGCAGCCAAGGATAGCTTGACAACCAATGTAGCAGCCAAAACACCTATATCAATGTTTCACTACAAAAGACAAATGAAAAAACATCATCTCATGTTGCTGTTGATTCTGTATTAAAGGTAAGACACTAACTTCAGTGTGACATAAGTTGTCTCTGGTACCATCATCTTCATTTTTGCAAATTATTATTGAAAATCTGCAAGCTAATGGATATTAGCGTGCTTTTAAATAACTGTCCTGAATCTGTTGTTGCTATTGCAGTCCAGCTTTCGATAAGATTTTTAACCTTTTTCTTTTCCCTGCTGTAGTGCATTGATTACTATTTTCCACCTGCCCATTTATCAATATTTAAAATGTGGAACAAAGGATCCATGCTTTGAGTGAGCCAACTGGTTTACTGATGTGATTATATTCTTCCTGTAAACAACACTCAACATAATAACTAAACAAAAAAATAAAATCAAAAGGTCTAAATTCAAGATACCATATTTTTTGTAAGAGTTGTATTGAACTTACATTGTTTCAGGATACCATATTTTTTGTAAGAGTTGGTCGTCCATTTCTTTTACTTCCTCTTCCCCACCCACCAGAACCAGCGAGAACAGGGAAAACGAAAAGGAGGAAGATAATTGGTGTATAGTTTAATTTTTGGTAGGCAAAACTAGGATCTTTTTTATAATTGTGAAGCACATCATTACATTATTCTTCATAATTCTTCTACCTTTAGGAAAATATTAGCTTTTGATTAAGAAAATTGTTTCTTGATAAGACCAATTTGCAGGTTTTGGTTACTTTGGTATAACTTTTCTTTTTTCCTTTTTGATGAATTATGAGAATAACTTTAATTATGGTGGGGGGGGGGGAGGGGATATTGGATGACCATTTAAAATATAAAAGTTGTGTGCAATTTAAGTCCCATGTATTACGAGATGAGATTAGATGGGCCTAAATGGGTGGCAGAAGCTTCCAATAAATTCTTTACAGATCAAAATCCTCATAAACTAGTGTAAACGACTTTCTAATTTTTGATGTGCAATAATAATGAATTGACATAATAGTTAATACTTTGGTAGGAAGCTTAGTGTGGTGCATGGATTCTTTAAATTTTGTTTTGAATAATGTAAGGACTGAATTATTGATATGTTTATCAGTTTATGTGGTAATACCATGGCAGGAGACTAAAGGAAATTAGATTGTATGAGTCAAGTTGCACAAACAGATTTATGATTATGAAAGCTATATCTAGCTAATATATATATAATTGTGGCAAATAATTTATGGTACCTGCTCCATTAATTGAGTGCTGTCTTTTTATTGAACAAATCATTATCTACAAGCACAACGGTAAGAATCCTTGAACAATCTGCATAGATGTCATTTTTAATGGCTCATCCAAGTGAGAGATTCCTAGAGTTATCCACTTAGTATTCTATTTGTCATTTCATATAGTTGGAATTGAAACTAAGATTATCTTTTTTTCTTTCTTTTCAGCCAAAGAAAGGGTATATTGTGTGTGTGTGATGAATTAGTAATACCATCTCGTATCTTTGATACATGTTTGTTTTATTTCATTATGTTCAGACTTCAGAAGATCATTGTTGATCGGTGGTGGTGAATGTTGATGGCTGAACATTGAATATCATTGTTGATCGGTGGTGGTGAATGTTGATGGCTGTGGGATTAGGCTCTTTTCTCATGAATATCCTAGTTGGAACAATTTTATGAAAGAGAAATGTGTATTTAACTTAGAAAACCTTTTGTTTTGTGTTAGTGCTTCTTTGCAAGCTATACTATACATATCCATGGTTTGCTTTGCTGTTAGTGCTTCTTTGAGTTGTCAGATTATGGGGCGTTCCTCTTGCTGAAACTGTGACCTTCCTTGTGTTGCATTTGGACGAAGAACCTTAACTGTAATAGTTTCACAATCATCTCTAAATGGATTGACAAGCATTGATTGGAAAAAATATGGGCTGATATTGAAGAACATCTCTAATCAAGATCGTTGTTTATTTCTTGAATGGGAGAACCTGCCACCAGATTCTCATATTGCTATTTATTTTTTATTATTATTATTTGAAAAATAGATTTTACAACGTTTTTTAAACATTGTAATAGACTTTTTGCAACGTTTTAATAGATATTTTACAACGTTTTTTAAACGTTGTAATAGACTTTTTGCAACGTTTTTTAAACGTTGTAATAGAATTTTTGCATCATTTTTTAAACGTTGTAAAAAATGGGGGCTTATTACAACGTTGCCTAACACAACGTTTTATAAAACGTTGTAAAAGCTCTATCACAATGTTTTAAAAACGTTGTTAAATGCCTTTTTTTTGTAGTATATATAAGTGTCTAAACCTTAAGCATTGCATAATAGTAAAAAACACTTGGTATTACCAAAACTTGGGTACCAAGATGGTTTATTTATTCAATTATGATGGTTTTTCCTCCTTTTCATTGAATTTCATGGATTTTAGCTTAAGAGAATTTTAAAAGTCTAGTTGACCATAATAAATCAAAAAACGAGATACAAATTAAGAGGCCTATATTATACTCCCCAAGTGGAACTCCAAAAGTTGCTATAGTGGACTATAATTACAGTATATAAATATTTGAGCAATGTAGCCAAAACCAAAACAGTTGCAATATCAATCCGGCCATGAATTCCCATGGCAACCAAACCATAACCTTCGACCAAACTTCCTCCAAATATCATGTCCATTACGATGGAAAAACAATCCAAATAACGCTTACCGACAAGGCCGATGTCACCGACGAATGGGTTCATGAAATTCTATCAATGTATGGTCATACCCCGACCCCGGTTGGCCTAGACATCGAATGGAGGCCTCATCACATAAGCTATATGAGCAACAAATCTGCAACCTTACAACTTTGCATCAACGACAAGTGCTTGATCCTCCAACTCTTCTACGTGGATGAAATCCCGCAATCTCTCAAGGATTTCCTTGCCAACCCAAATTTTACTTTTGTGGGAATTGAGGTTGCCGATGACATATCCAAGCTTAAGAATGAGTATGGGCTCGAGTGTGGTCGTAGTGCGGATGTTCGTCAGCTGGCAAAGAGCAAGTGGCCGGGGAGGTTCCGTCGTCCCGGGTTGAAGGATCTTGCTAATGAAGTGGCGGGAATCTACATGAAGAAACCGAAACATATTTCGAGGAGCAATTGGGAGGCAAGGGTGCTGAATGAGAATCAAGTGGAGTATGCATGCATTGATGCTTATGCATCTTATAAGCTTGGCTTCATTCTTATTGATTGATTGAACATTAAGGGGTATTTAAGTATTTTTATTTGTCTATGTAGCATTAGTCCATACTTCATAGGGACTACTATTATGGCTGTTGCCTGTTGGGCTTATTATTTTGTTGAATCCACCAAGCATAGTTGTGGTCTTTTTTGTGTGTACCCTTTTTAGTATGAAAGATGATGGATCTAGTACTCTTTCTCTCTTTCTCTCTTTCTATCTCACACACACATTTTCCTTTTTTTTAATGAGTAGATCTCATTTGTCTTACATATGTTAAGAAGATCTGTTTTACACAAAAATGTCTGTTAAACCGGCTTCATAAATTTTGATTTTCTTAGTTTGTTTCTTGGCTAAACAAAATTTAACTTTTTTGTTTTCAAAAAATGATTATGATAATTCTACGTGGAATTGTATAAGTGGCAACCCACTTTTTTTTTATAGAATCTTTTTAACTTATTGATTTCACAATCTTTCTCTTTAAATCTGTCTTTTTTAAAGATTAATATATAATATATAATTTTGTCGCATAACTTGACTTTTTTGAATTAAATAGTGATTGTTATCGAAAATTTCTTGTATTAGTCTTTCATGTGAGTCCCTCGTGATGTTATCTTTGAAAGAGGCGTTAATTTTTTTTGAAAGGATAAAACTACCCCTACTTGATGTTGATGAAGTTCCACACGTGGCCAACAATTGTTGAGTTGGAGAAAACGACTAAATTTATAAATCACATATAAAAGCAAAACTTTATATATATAAACAAAAGAAAAGATTTTCCCCTTCATAATTTATCCCCAGATTTTTCCTAGTTTCTAATGTGTAGACCTTCGTCTGACCTACAAACACACGGTAGATCGGATGATGATGCATCTTAAATTCTTAACAAAATACCTGTTAAAATGTCTTCTCAATTTTTTGGCAATTTTAATTATGTTTTTCGATTAAACGAAATTTAGATTCTTTTTCAAGAAACGATGATATGATTTCCATGTGGGAACATAAGAGTTGCAACCAACTTTCATAATTGGGGTTTTTCATAGGGCACGTTTGATTTTGTACCTTTTGAGAATTTTTTTATTTATTTTTTAAATTTGAGAATCTATAACGATTTCACAATCTTTTTTTTTTATTTACTTTTTTTCGAAAAAGCCTAAAAGTAAATTTCCAATACCCAAAGGTTGTTCTTGGTTACCGATTTTTCCCCCTTTTTTTTCTTTTTGAAATGATCTAGAAAGAAAAGATTTGATTTTTAAGTAACGAAGGTAATATAATAAATCAACTATCTTTCGGCGAATAAAATATACTAGTAACAATCTTGACTACTAAAATTTATTGAAAAAAAAAATAATCTAATTCATACTCCCAGGATAGAAGGGAACAAATATTCTGACAAAGACCAGACAAGCGTAAATTTAGGACATTTGTTTCGTCGATTGTGAATTTTAATAGCTAACCTGTGATATCTGTTTCTCATTTTTAATTTTAGTTCGCTGCGCTGAGTCTCTCAATCCGAATCCTTGCTTCCAGATTTTTCCCTTCGTAAGTTATTCTCACTTTCTTACAATCTTCTTATGATTCTGTTACAAACTGTCTGATTATTTCATGTTGATTTGGCCTCTTTTTGATTCTTTCATTCTATCTTTTCTGTTTAGATTTGCTGTGTGTGTCAGTGTGTATGTGTGTGTTAGTGGGTGGATATTGAATTAGGGATTTATCATCGTCAGCAAGTATAAGGATTATTTGATCGATCACTTAGTGCATTTCATTTTTTTAATTAAGGGTATTTTGGGGAATTGAAAAGATGTGGAAGTATATGGTTTGATTTCTGCTTGAAAGTGGATGATTAAAAGAAATTTTATCAAGTGAGGAGGCTCACTTCACTACTCTACTTCTTACGATTTGTTTTTCTATAATTTGGTTGCTGGATGCAACTCTTTGTTTCAATTCTTGCTGCTTAAAAGTGCAAACAGTTGCTTTATTTATTTTGGTTGATGGTTTCATTGTACAAGTTACCCTAATTGAAACTGTTTATTTGTTTACTGTGACGAGTTAGCTGGAACTTTAGGTAGTTGTTGGAATATTTTGGTGAGTTGAAAGAGTGTTGCTGGTAGAACACCAGGAATTTGATGGGTGATATATATTTAAGGAGAGACGAACATGGTATTGATTTAGAAAGTGGGGGGAATACTACCGAGGAAGATGAAAGTAAAGATCAGGGTCTGCACGATGTTGAACGTGCATGCGAGTTGTTCGGTAAGTTGCAGAGTGATTCTGTGGGATTAAATCAAGCTACAAGGGGAGTGGAATGTGCAACTTCACATGGTGAGTCCTCGAGTGCTGAACTGGATTCTGATGAGAATTTGGAGACTTTTGCTGACAAGTTTGGTGATGGGATGGCAAACGTTCTGAAGAAGAAAATGGCCAACCAAAAGAGGAGGAAGCCAAACTCAAAGAAGCCTTCCAAGCCACCCTTGGCTCCTAAAGGTCCATTATTGGGTACTGCTGATATGGTGTTGGTCAAGGAAATTTCCGAGCTTGCCGTGTTAAAGCGTAAGAGGATTGAGCGTATGAAAGTCTTGAAGAGAATGAAAACTGAGAAGGCATCATCATGTAATATCAGTGTTTGTGCTATGGTCTTCACCATCCTCTTCTTCTTTGTTATAATCTTCCAAGGTAAAATTCTAAACTCATTCCCCATATGGGGGATGCCATTTATGTATTTTTACTGTAGTACTACTATTTTGTGTCACATATTTTTATGTATAAGTTTAAATTGGTTTCTTCATTCTAGAAGCAATTAAAGCCATATTTTAGTACCATGTTCTTAGTTCGACTTATTTGCCACAATATAATGCGTTTATACTTTAATTTACGTGCTCTGCTCATGTGTGTTCCATTTATCATTGTTAAGGGTGGGAGAGATGGCAAGGGCACTCGGGTAAGGACCTTGAAGATGTGTGTTCCGTTTATCTAAAAATCAACCCAGATTTCAGATATGCCTGAAAACCTAACGTAAATCATATGTTGGTATTGCAGATGCTGATCTTACTTGTATCTGCAGTATGATAGGTTATCTAGTTATTGTCCATCTTCCACTCCAACATTTAATTCATATGTAACTCCTTTAATGTTGTAGGACATAGGCAGTTGTTGGTACATCAGCGCAACTAGTAAGGTTGCAGGGGTAGTGATGTCTAACATTTGTGCACGCTTAAGATTGTTTTGAAAAATTTATGGCTGTGGGACTAGAGCCCAAGTTCTTAGGGTGGGAGGAGGGAGAGGAAGAGTGTGAAATTTGCACACATCACTAACGATGCATAGTTTATTGTTGGGAGAAGTATGAAATGACAGTGTTGCTAACATAGACAAATCAATGCTCAAAGACGGGATAAACCTCAGAAACTGGTCCCTTTGCAGTTAGAGCCTATTTTAGGTAAATATATGTACTTAGAACTTAGAAGAGATGTCATTGTTCATTACGACTTATGGTCTGCTGGCAGTCCATCCATTGACATTGTTGACCATGAGAGAAGTGTTTTACATTATTTCCCATGGTAGCCAAAATAGGGTACCATTACGCATTACAGTTGAGTTAATTTCTAGCCCAATTCTCCAGTGTCACGACCTAACTATTTTACAGTATATGTGGAAGGTTGGTTTTACTGAGTAACATCCCTAAGGTTTTCCAAAAAAGGTTTATAGACCATAATACAGTGTTTCTTTTGTGCGTTAAAAACCTAATTGTTCTTTGGTATATATCGTTGGTCCTTAAGTCTTGCACAGGAAATATGGAATGAACATAGGTATCAGGGTAGTGAGGATGATTGTATGACTGAAGGCGTACCTTAGCTGGTCACTTCAAGTGGGACCAGATTGTTAGATATCAGAGAATAATGTATTCCGGCAACCTTTTGGATTATGTGTTGCCTCTATTCAAATGGAGTGCATGTTATTTATTTATGGGCACATGTTGACTACCATGTGTGGGTGCACGCTGAGTCTCATGCATGGTTTAGCTGACGTCTTTTGACATTAACATTTTAGTAAAACATGAGACCTAGCGAATATTCTGACTGAAGGCAATATAGCGTAATGCAAAAAGTTAGTGGAGGATCACCAGAAACAAGCAGAAAATTTGGCGAGTTTATGTTACCTTGTGATAGAGAAACCACACCCTGTTTGGCGTGATACATGTCTTGCTAGATGTTGGAGGGATACTGATGTATGATTTATATATTCACTACAATCACTTGGCTGGGAATGAGATAGACACGTGAAACTTTTTACTTGGATGACAGAGCATGTGTTGGGCCAAATGCGTCAATGAAAACACATGCTCCGATAGCATTTAAGTCATAGCATCCAACCAAAGACCAATGGGCCTTTGGAGGGTGTACCAAGATCTTTCGTGTTAAAATTTGGAGGCTGATATACCCGATGTGGGATTTATATTCTCGACATGGACATAGTTTGTAGATGGAAAGGTACAAGTTGCAGCTCTATGGGGTTGAAGGGAATGACCGATTTTGGGTGGTATGCATATCTGTGTAATGGTGTATACGGCTGTAATATGAGGGGGGAGAGAGATTCCTTTATTTACTGCATGACAGAAGAAAAACTATATTTTTAACTAGGGTTTCTTTACGCGTAAAAAAAGAACTTTTGAGACTGATTGATCTCATATTTTTATTCAAGTGTGTAAAACTCCCTTTGTGCCATTTGAAGAGGTCATTCTAAAAAATTTAAAGATTTTTATCAATACATTATTTCCATTGGGAAAGTGCGTTATAACATAGCCTTCCGTTTATATCATAATTAGTAACTTGTTTTGAAGGTTTACCGTTAGGCTTGAATAACATGAATGTTGACGCTTATTTTTAAGATAAGCAATTTCTAATGGGATTCTGGAAAATTAGAAAAGTGACTCTACGAATGGGGCAGAAGCAATATTGTAGTTGAATTAAAATAAAATTTAACTTAAAATGGATGGACTTCAACTTGGTTCAGGACATGGAGAAAGAAAGGGAGTAGGATTACACAAGAGAAGTAATGAAACATAGAAGCGCCAAGGCAGCAGGAATCAACATTGATCTATTCATGAACTTAAAGGCAGGCTTGTTGTTATTTCAAGCAATTGGCATGATTTTATTAGCCGAAACTGGGAATACAGATATATCGACTATTATAAACTGCACACATGCTTGGCCAAGAAATCTGGCTGGTTTAAACTGGCAAACAAGTGCTTTTGAATTTCTTAGATTTCCAAGTCTTTTCTTAGCTTACGAAAATTTGACAATGGAAATCCAGATTGCTTAAGAGCTTGTCTCATTTCATTTGAAATATATGAAGAATGTCGAGCACCTTGTTAATCATTGCCATTATTCTTCATCCGTGACTTGTATCATGAGTAGTAGGTATTTCCAGTAATTATTAAGAGGATAAATTTCAACAAACCCTAGGAGTCTTACATATTTAGCATATTCTGCCATGTAGCTAATTCTGAACTGTTTAGAGTGATTGTTTTGCTGCTGTCTCAAATAGATTGGTTTCTAGCTGTTAACTTGCCTACTCATCTAAAAGCTTAAGCTTTTAGAGGGAGGGTTAGGCTATGGATATCAAGCCTTAGTGCCCTTCACACATAGGGAGATAAACCTCAGGTGCATCACAAACCAAATATTGCCAACTTGTGTGCAAACAAAACTGGGGTAAAGTGAAAGCAAATGTAAGTGGGAGGACTCGAACCCAAGGCGTTACATGACTAAATCTTTAACGTCATGTTTAAGTTACCAACTAATGTGAATCTTGTCACTAAAACCCTAGCTTATTAATTTGTAAACTTGATAGAAACCAAGTTGTCCGGAAATTATCTCCCAAGGCTGACCTAGCGTGCACCCACTGCACAAACCCCACGCCTAGGCTGCCCAAAAACAATACTCCCAAACAGCCTGCAACAGTCCCTCGCTACACACGGCAATATCAAGGAAAACACGTAAAGATAGACGGACTCACCACACTGCAATATCAAGGAAAAACACGAAAAGATAGACGGACTAGTTGAGTTTCACTCGCTCAACGTAAAGAAATCCGACGATGCAATTAACCTAGGCTTCACTCACCTTGATTAGATTGAATCGGTTTGAAGCAAAGAACATAACTTGTTCTTTAAGAAGTTTTTCACACTCAAAAAAATCTGCCTTATTCCTTAAAAGAGATGCCTTTATATAGGCTACAAAGTAAACCCTAATTCTACTTACCAAAAATAAATACTTCCTAATCAACTAGAAAACAAATAAAGAAACCCAACTTTTAAGGAAACAAAATAACAACTAGTTAATAAAAGATTTAACTAAACCCTAATCTAGTTGTCTTGCACTTCACGGAGGACGGCCTCCCTTCCATGTTCCAAAGCTGTCACACACTTGTATGCCACACCACTCGAGTCCCAGCCAGCTCGCGACCTCCTTCCACCAGCCAACTCGCCCCAGACTTACAGACCTCTTAACCGTGCTCCCCTTGTGACCCTTGCCTCCCAAGTAAAACCTCCTCGCCATGCAACTGATCATTCTTGGCCCCTTGAGGTTAAGCCGAGCATCCCTATTCCATGTCCCTTCGGTAACAAGCCAAACACCCTTGTTTTCTTCCACAATCCACACTCCACCCTTTCGCGTGCTTGCCTTGTCTTACTCGCATGGACCCTCCTGTGCTCGCGTGTCCCTTGCCGAGCTTATCTCCCATGTGCTACCCGACTTGGTTGCTCTACTCGCATCCCAAGTTCTTCCTTTCCGTGAGCTCACTCTGGTTGGCCCTTCATCCTCGCACCAAATACCTAAGTCTGCTCTAGTTGTCCTCAGCATTTTAATGCTCAGTCGAACACCTTTGTGAACCTCGGCAGTCCATGACCGATTCTCTAGCTCATCCTCGGCGCTCCTCGTCCCATTCACTTCAAACCCCCTTTCTTCAAAAAGGATTGCCCTCAATCCTTGACCCTTTTCCTTGTTGAACCTCTGGTTTTGAATGGTGCTCCCTTGATCTTCCTCGACTAGCTCGCAGCCCATTGTCTCTGTCTTTGCCCATGTCAACTCCCACCATTCTCTCGCCAAATTTTTACCATCTCAAAACAGTGTGAAGTTTACAAGTGCCTCTAAGAGTTTCTTCTGACCGGTGGCTCACTCATCCCCATTGCTTGGTCAAATCCAATTCCGAACTTTTTATAGAGCACCTTCTGGATATTCGGTTCAGTCCCCAATGAAGAGTTAAGGATGTCTTTACTGCCCTCTTTCACTTCCAGACCCTCCCCGCTGCCTTTTCTTGTGCGATCTTCATACACTTTAACCCCTCGAACAGCTCCGTGCACGCTTTCTTTACTCTTTAAGTATCATGGCCGCTTGTAAGAACAAATCCTTCATTACCGTGATACTTGTTCAGCTTTTCCCAGCCTTGCTCTTGTTATCTCGCTCTGGTTGTTCCCCTGGACCCATAGCAGCTTCTAACAACCTGCCTACTTCTAAAACTATCCCAGACTCGAAACTTTTGTGTTTCAAAACAACTCTCCAGGGTGGTTTAAACCCTTAAGAATCCCAACTTGATGTAGCATCTAGATTATCCTTCCACACCAACCAAACTATCACACAAATTCGTCCATGTACGCAAATTAACATAGTAAGACAATCTACCTGACTGAATTCAAACTCCTTGATGCAATAGGATTTGGGACATCCAAGTCATACCGCTCGCCGTAAACATGTGCTCACTTCGACTTTTCCTGAGCCGCTTCCAACTCCTTCCCTTCATCCTCATGCGTACACCATTCCTGTCCAGATTTTTCCTTTTCAGTCTTTGGCTCTAACTTGATCACTTGTTCTGCCTCAAACTTATCAGCGACCAAATCTGATTCTTGCAAAGGTAGCGCCGAGGATGAGCTAGAGAATCGGTCATGGACTGCCGAGGTTCGCTTGCCATGCAAAGTATTATTGCGTTACATGACTAAATCTTTAATGTCACGTTTAAGTTACCAACTCTGAAAAGCTTACGTTGTTATAGAGGGCCCAACAATGCATATAAAGCTCTAACACTTGTTGTAAGACAAATTTCACAAGCCTTTGCTGTATATATTGTATGGTCATGTTTACGTGCCTTTGTTTGTGCTCTATCCACAAACTTTGTTGATATGGGAAACACTATCCTGAGAACTGAGGAACAATTCTTGAAGCATTTATTCAAATTGTTGATGTCATTGTGATTGTGGAGGATGGGCTCCTTAGAAGTAAACAAGTAAATGCTCAAGGCTTTGTCTACTATATAAGAGGGGTATTAGCAGTTATTGCAATACTCATGCAAATAACAAGAGATATGCAAGTGTTAATGCTTTCATAACCCAAGTTTTATGCATGCAATCTTCTTTAACCAGTGTTGTTCTACTTTATTGGTTTCGTAAGATGCCCTTTTTTCCTCTTTCAGGTCTTCTCGGATCTCGAGTATGACACAAAAGGAATGTCTTCCAGTTATCATATCCAAGTAAATCTCCATTCAGCCTTTTTCTTGGACGTTTTATATAATTGTTATTGATAATGATAATATATTCCAGAGTTTTGTTCCGCAGACAATCTTGTTGGCGCACAACCACTTGCTGGAACTTTGCATTAGTTGCACCTCTAGACTGCTATTATTGATATGGTTTTCCCAATGGAACACAACGTAAAGGCTAAATCCAGGAAATCATTATACTTTACTCACTTAAAGGAACTAAGATTTTCCTAGAATGTACCAAATAAGAAAGAGAGACTATTTTTTCGAGACTGCCAGATTATTTATTTGATAAAATTACCCTCATTGAGCTTCTAGAGTTTCAGTGACTTGTTAGGAAAAAACTTCTTGGACAAATTTAACCTCCCAATTGCGGTAAACTGAAGGTATTATATGTTCAATTAATAGAAGTGGAGGCAGTGGTTAATTGTATACAACTAGTGAAGGGAGGATTATATTTGTATGCTTGATCGGACTTGTGTGTTTTCGCTCCTCCAAGTGTGCCTAGGGAGAGATATCAAATCGGCTTAAACTCTTTTTTTTTTCTTTTCAAATGCACTGCAGGAATATCTCGTTGTTATCAGCTGAAGCAAGATCACTGTAAGGTGGACTAGTTCTGGATTCCCAAGGTGTGCTATATTATTCCTTCCTTCCCCCCGACTCTGGGTCACAAACCTTGGTGGAAACTTCTTCTTGCTTCCATTATGTTCAGCCTTCCCTCACCCCCTGCCCGCCTGCTGCGCTGTGTAGTATTCTTGGTTCGCTGATAGTTGCATTGTTCAGCATTGTTTGTTCAATAGAACCAAACCTTGCTTGTTCACTAAAAGCACTTACTTTTGATCTTCAGTAATGCAGATTAGCTTTCCAGATCTGGATTCATGAAGAGCAAGAACTTGCATTTGAGAAGGAAATTTTGTAATTTGTGTAGAGTAGGATTCAAAGATGTGGATGAGTTTCTACAGAATTCAAAGTGTAGGTAGGCTTTAGTAGAATCATGGGGTACTATTTGTTTACCGAAATGAAATGAATGACATTTGCTCCATGCCTCCACAGTACCTACCTTCTCCTGCACCCCCCAGGCCAAGAGTCAGGAACGAGGGTGCAGGGCATTTCTGCCAACGTCGTTGCTACCCCTTGAAGAAAGAATATTGCATCTATTTGTTTACTGATTGAAGTGGTGTCTTATTAAACCATTAATTAATTTCAAAAATTCAAAAATAAAATATTTTGACAAAATCATTACTCATAATCCGGATCTTGGTAAATGTTGCATTATTAATTTTCCCATAATCATCTTATGATTCTTGAGTTTTTCTAAAAAATTATTAGAAAATTGTAAAATTACTAAACTCTGTTGGTATATACCTATAGTTGACATTTTAATAATTGATATTCTAATAAATCATCGCTCTCAAATTATTATTTTGAGAAACCAATTTAAGATTCTACAAGGGCAAAATCTTAGGTAAAACAGTTTAATGTGTATATTATGTAAAGACAGATTTCATTAATTCGACTCATATCATGTTGATGGGTTAAGTTGTGAGAAAATGATGTTTCGTCTTACAAATTAAGATTTGTAAGACCGTTTCACAGGAAACTTTCTCTTGAATAAGTAAAACAAAAACTACTCCAATACCTAAAAATACTAAGAGCATCCACAATGGTTAGACCCTAAAACACCTTTTATATAACCATCTAAACCTTTTTAAAGGCCCTTTAAAAAAAATTCAACTCCAATGAACACCCTCTATATAACCCTTTAAATTTGTGACATCTTAATTAACAAACCTAATTACCAATATATTTCTATTTTCCTACCGCAATTGAAATAAAATATTTATACTTTTAAATTTTATATTTTATGAAAAATATATTATATGTTTTGATTATATCAATTATTTTTATTTAAAGAAAGTCTTGTCACACTTTTTAATAATATCAATATACCCATAATTTTAAGTTATAAATAACAAAAAAAGGAAAATGATAGTGCAAAAAATACACTAAATTAATTGAAAAAGAAAATAGAAAAAATGGAAAGCATACCATCATCAAAGTGATGATGTGAGTTGGGTTGTTAATTCATAGGCTCTCCACTCTAGCACATCAAAATTTTGGCCAAAAACTGGATGTTCTGATCAAGCCAAAAAAAATATCAGTTTTTGCCGTCTTTTTAAAATTTTGAAACAAATTTTTTGAAAAGGAACGAATACTAGGAAGAAGACCAATGGAGAAGGAGATATGTGGAGGAGAGAGAAGAAAGAGATGAATGGAGGCCGGCTAATACTCACCCAATAAGTTGGGGGAGATTTAGCTTTTTTAGGGATAGGGTGATCGATAGAGTGTCCATTGTGAGGGTTGAGTGTGGTAAAAACCCCTAAAAAGGGTTTTAGGGTGTTAATAAAGGGAACCACTGTGGATGCTCTAACTAATGTTTTAGTATTGAATCAATGAATGTAGTACAAAATTGCAAATATGAACCCAAACTTGTTTAGGTGAAAAAAAGAGGGGAGAAATTGGTGGGTCGGTCCCCTTTTATAAGTTTCTAACCGTTTAAGTCTTTAATGTTTTTTTAATTGAAAAATGTATTTTTTGGAAGGTGAAAAGATGACTATTTAAATCCTTCAACTATCACTTAAGCGCAGTATGGGACGGCGTCAATATGAGACGGTGTCAGTATTCAAAATAACCAATTTAAAATGAACACCTCTCGGTAATCAATTAAAACAATATGAGCATCTAACAGTGGTAAAAAAAGTTAGTTTTGTAATTTTTTTTAGAGAAACAGGGACGGTTACCATGCTAAATTTTATTAATAGAAATAAAATAACAAACTTGAGGGGGACAACCAGTTTTGCCCTTATAGGAGGAGGGACGGAGGAGCCTGACCTTGAAAAGAAAATACTAACGACAAATAAAAACTAAAAAATTTGAATCTGAGGTAACCCATGGGCATTCATAATGATATATCCACGAATCGAGCGAGGGAGATCTTATAAAGAAAAAATGTGGCATCCATACATGTGTCTTTAGCAAGATTAACAAAACCAATAATCAAATATTGTTAAAGAAAAAAAAAAGAAATTTGACATATAGAAACAATATTGCGTAGATCACTTTGTACTCTAATTGGTGGCCCTGATCGAATTGTGCTAAACACAACTGACAGTCCAGATTGATTCATAAGTATATGAGTTACAAATGAACCCCCCAGTTATGAGTTATGTTTAAATTACCCCTCTACAATTAAGTCATGAAAAGTCTAGGAGCAATATGAAGCAAATGAGAACTTAAACGAGGCAAAAGGAAAATTTATAATATTAATAACCTAATTAGTACTTCATATAAATAATTACAACATTGCTAGTCTTACAACTAATTTTACAACTAAATTTTGAAGAAAAGGTAAATTTATCTTTGTCCAAAATAATTTTTCCCGATTCAAGGCTTAGTTGTAACTTGTAAGTAAAGCTGTAGGATTAGTTGTAACGATAACATTTTTCAAATAATTATTGTGTAGTTACATAATTAATTAATTATACAATATTAATAAATAACTTAGGCAACACTATAAGCTAATTATTAAATCATGGAAATTAGAAAAGGAGCTCCGCATAAGGATAGCATGCAGGTAGAGAAAATCAGTCGGTCGATATACTTTGATATATTTTCAACAATTTACACTCTGATATTTTTTTCAAATTCAAAAAATACACAACAATTAGAGAGATAGAGAAGGAGATAGAGTGGGTAATGGGGTGAGGGGAGATGGGTTAAAAATGGGAGGGAAAGGTTTAAGATGTGTGTGTTGAGGTGGGGGGCGAGGGGTGTTCATGTCGGTAAGGTAATTACCCATGTTAAGAAAATAATTACACATAAAATACTTGTTTTTTGAGGTGGAATATATGTTTTATTTTAAAATTATTTTTTTTGATTCTTAATATATAAGATTGTTATTATATTTAGGAAAAAGTTTACAGAAGACAGTATTACAGATATTTTTTGCAAAACATATTTTCTTGACATGACTAAGCATATATTAGTGAGATGAGTTGTGAGAAAGTAATACTTCATATAACGAGTAAAGGTTTGTATGACAAAAACCTAGTGCATCCAGATGCATCAATTTGTCTATTGCAATGAGCGTCACTTGGAAAAAATGTATCGAATTTCAATCGCAGTGCATCAATTTGGAATCACAAAGCATCGCAATGTTCTAAACGAATGAAATATTTATGAAAATAATAATTGGATTCAATATGAAAAGGATACTAGATCTTTATGCATGTGCCTATGACACGCTATCAGTATATCTGATTTCGTTAATTGAAATGACGTTGTCTAAATAGAAAGTGTGATTTAAAAAAATGTTACAGTTGAGGGGTACATTGGTTTAAGTAATAGTTGAATGATTAATGTTTTCTAAGGGGTAGCTGTTCAGAAGATTAATCGTAGGGTGTGACTTTGTAATATGAAGATAAAATATAAGGAGAAAAAAAATGATTGCTCATAATATTAATTGTAGAGGGTAACTTATAATAGGGAAAGAAAAAATAGTGAGTTAAAAATTGATAACTATTCATACATGTGAATGTGAGAGTGAATCTCAAGCGTTAAATCTCAACCTCTGAATGACCCTATCCACTTACCTAGCTGTTTTATAATATAGATTTACAGAAAGTAAAATAAGAAAAAATTGACTATATGTTACGGAAATCAATTAATCAATCTATATGCATTATATTTGATTCCTACCTTAATCACACTATCAATGAAAAAAAAACTATATGTATACAATGAATCTAGTGTGTATAAAATAAGGAAGGTGATATAATTATTCGTATACAAATGTAATCGCAATGCACAAAATTTAACCACGATACATATTTTTGTCAGACTAAACGACGCTCCGCACGTGTTTTCCATAAAAAAGAAACATTTCTTCAAAATAATCTCTCTCTCTCTCTCTCTCTCTCTCGTTAGCATATCTATCTATTCTGGTGAATGCGGTGTTGCATTTTGTATTGCTTATTTGTAAATTGACAAACAATCAAACCTATTTTTACTTTAATTTTCCCTAATCTTCGTGAGCATGTGTTTCTGTGTACTTCAACACATTTTCAAACCAATCATGTAAAACTAGTTGTTCTTGGCTCGTCAATGGTGTGCAACAGTGACGGGGCCCAACAGATTTTGTTTTAAGCTGCTGATTTAAGCACGTTTTCAATCTTCACCGATTTGTCTCAATTGCTGCATTTCGATGCATCAATTTGTAAGTAAAATATAAAAGCAAATTTATGAACAAATTGAATTACCCATGAAGAAAATTTCGATACACAATTTTGGATTTACGATACATAATTTAGAATTAGTATTCAAGAGTAAATCCCGATGCACAAATTTATTTTCCAATGCACAAATTGGACAACCCATGAAAAAAATCTTGATGTACAATTTTAGATTGGTATGCACAATTTTGGAATTAATATACAAGTGTAAATCCCAATGCACAATTTTTTTTTTCGATGCACAAACTGGATTACCAATGTATAAACAGGATTTCCGATTAATCCAATTTCAATAAAGGTATATTTGTCCTTTTAACAGTTAAATAAAAATATAAAGGACTTTTAGCGTTAAATATTGTGTAAAGTGGATCGTCCCGGTTGTGTTCCATAAAAAAGGGGTAAATTCGGGCCAGTTAATTTATTAAGTTTTCGATTGCTACAATACCCTTCTCCTTTTTTTTTTTTACCAAAAAAAAGTAATTTTTTAGGACGAAAAGACTACGATATCCTTAATGAATCTAAGCTGTGTTAAAGATCACTCACTCAAATGCATCACATTGCATCAATTTTTGCACCATGAGATATCAATTTTTACAGTGTGATACATCAATTTAATTACCTAATCCAATTTTACATCGCGTTGAATCAATTTTTTACACCATGATGCATCAATTTTAACTATGTAATCTAATGTTACATCGCAATGCATCAATTTTTGCACCACGATGCATTAATTTTAATTACCTGATCCAATTTCACATCGTGCTGTAAAATCATAATGAACTAGACATTCATGTTCTCCACCTTCTTCTTATTTTTCCTCCGTCATAAGCCTTTTCTTCCTCATCCGCATTCATCCCTACTGAAAAATCTTCCAACTCAGCATGGTCATTACAGTTTCGTATTTACTGAATCAGAAAAATCGTTTATCTTTGGGGGCGTTTCCCTCAAACCCCCACGAAGGAGTGTTGCCCCCTCAAACTGACCGAGCATGTTGATCCTCGTTTCGTTGCACATCAATCGTGATTTTCTAATTCCTAAGTGTTTGGCCGGAGTTGTGAAATAGTCGATCTATGCATTTTAAGAATAATATTTCGAAAATAACTTTAGCGATTGAAAAAAAAACTAGAGACTGCAATGAAAAAGTGTTTAGGAAAAAATACCGACCATTAATTTCTCCAAAATAAAAATAGGGGCTAAATTCTGGCCGGTTTCTTTTTCAAAGTTTGTAACCCCTCCAATACCCTGTTTTTTATTTCAACCGCAAAAGACCAATTTAATAATATTGTTCCAAAAATGTTATCGTCTCCTTCATCAGCTCAAACAAACAAATTAGATTCGAAGTTAAGTACCGAAACGGGGATCATTAAGTACAAAACTGTAATGGATCTGTGTTGGGTTGGATGATTTTTCAGTAGAATGAAGGTGGAGGAGGTGGAGGAAGAAGAAGACTTATGACAGAGGAGATAGAAGAAAAATGTGGAAGACATGATCTGGTTCATTAAGATTTTGTATCACGGTTCAAATTGTATTAGATAATATTTTATGTATCGGCGGTGCAAAAATGAATTTATCGTTGTACAAAATTGGTTTAAATAATTAAAACTTATGTATCACAGTGTAAAAATTGTTTCACTGTGGTGTAAAATTTGATTATAGAGTCTGGTTCATTATGGTTTTGCATCTCATTTCAAAATTGGATTAGATAATATTTTATGTATTGTAGTACAAAAATTAATTCATCACGGTACAAAATTAGATTAAGTAATTAAAACTTATGTATTGCGGTGCAAAAATTGTTTCATCCAGGTGCAAATTTTGAATATGTAATTAAATTAATGAATCGCAGTGCAAAATTTTTGGGTATTGTAACGCGCTTTCGGTTCATTAAGGATATCGTAGTCATTTTGCCCCCAAAAGTGACTTTTTCCGATTGAAAAAAAAAACGAGACTAGAAGAGTTATAAACTTCAAAAGGGAGAATTTCAGGCCAGTCTCATGTAATGAAATTATAACCGAAAAAGTCTCACATATATGTTTTAAATTGCTAAAGTACACTTTTGATAGAAAATTGACGAAGCTATCATTAATGAAGGAAAGGCACGCAGACAAAGCCACTGTCCAAATTTGGGCATCAGAATAAAAACATTGGGCATCGTAATACACAATTGAAATTTGTAAAAATTTGGGCATTGAAATTCATAAAGCCCCACCGTCCAAATTTGGGTATCCGAATGAAAACATTGGGCATCACAATGTACAATTGAAATCTATTAAAATTTGGGTATCGAAAGGCAAAAAGTCACTGCCCAAATTTGGGCATCGCAATGAAAACATTGGGCATCACAAAACACATTTGAAGTCTGTCCAATTTTAGGAATCTCATTGTAAAATTCCTTAACCAAATTCGAGCATCGCAATAGAAAAATTGGGCATAAAAATGGATAAAATTGAACACTTCCACCAAATATTAACATAGTTAGGTATCGTAATTGACAAAATTGGCTTCGGAATCAATAAATTAAATACTGCCAACAAATATCAACAAAGTTGGGCATCGAAATGGACAAAATTAAACACTGCCACCAAATATCAACATAGTTAAGAATCGTAATGAACAAAATTTGTGTCATGTTGACTAAATTAAATACTACCACCAAATATCAACAAAGTTGGGCATCGAAATGAACAAAATTAAACACTGCCACCAAATATCAACATATTTAGGCATCGTAATGGACAAAATTGGCATCATATTGAATAAATTAAACACTGCTACCAAATATCAAAGTTGGGCATCAAAATAGACAAAATTGAACACTACCACCAAATATCAACATAATTAGGCATCATAATTGACAAAATTGACATCGTATTGAATAAATTAAAAAAGGTCACCAAATATCAACAAAGTTTGGGTATCGAAATGGATAAAATTGAACACTGCCACCAAATATTAGCATAATTAGACATCGTAATGGACAAAATTGGCATCGTATTGAATAAACTAAACAATGTCACCAAATATCAATAAAGTTAGGCATTAAAATGAATAAAATTGGCATCAGAATGAATAAATTGAACACTACCCCCAAATGTGTGTGTAAAAATTGAGCATTAGAAAACTTATGAAACCCAAAAGAGTGCTTAAACATTGTTTTTTGACCTTTAAACGAAGACGTGGTAGGGTAAACACCGTCGAGAGCTTCGATTTAATATGTGGTGGGTCTCGTGGTTCATCCAAGATCAAAAGTTATGGAGAAAATGAACAAGAATGCATTCTGTTTTCAAATTCAATAGTTGGGATTCAAAATCTCGGTTAGGAAGAAGGGAAAACAAGATGTAAACTAGAAAGGGAGAAAGAAGATTATGGCTATTTTTTGTATGCATCAGACGAAGGGAGATTCCTCAGACTATGAGGTGGGATATCAAAAAAGCTTCTTCCGATCTGACTTCGAATGAAAGAGAGAAACCGAGACGAAGGAAGGAAGGAAGAAAGAGAGAAATGAGAGCAATTGAGAACGGTTGACATTTTATGAAATTAACTAAAATGAACTAATGCGATTATGCGATTGAAAACAAAAATGAGGCATTATTGCGATTATAATTTCAGGAAAGGGAACCGGCTCATAAGTGTCCACATCAAAAAGTGGACCGACCCGCAATTTCTCATAAAAATAGAGATAAAAAAGCCCTAAATCATGAATTCCAAACAGAAACCTAACCCAAAAGGCCTGGGTCATTTTCCAGGATGCGGCCCAAAAGAACTGGTCTACAGAAAACTAAATCCGTTTTTGCACATATATATGTGGCAGAAGTATAAACCTAGGAAAACCCTAGCCTTGAGAGCAGCAGCAGCAGCATAACCCTGAGCGCGAGAGCGGCTTTCTCTTTCTCCGCTCGAAGATGAAGGTTTACGATCCGCAAACTCTCTTTCCATCTTCATCTCTCTGTATTTCTATACGTTGATTTAGTTTCTGATTTGTGTTGTGTGCGATGACTGCAGTTCAACATTGCGAATCCGACCACGGGGTGCCAGAAGAAGCTTGAGATTGACGATGACCAGAAACTGTGAGCTCATTTTTAACTTTCCTTCCATTTTTATCTGTTTATTTTGCTCTTTGAAATGCTTAGATTTTTTTTTGATATAGGATTTAGTTATAGCTTAATTTTGAACATTGCGTTTATCCCTGAAGTTCTTAGATTGATTCAGCCTCGTTATATGAAAAGATTGAACGTAAATTAGGTATCTTAAAATATAGTATTTGATTATGTAGTACTGAGGAAATTAGGGCCGTGTTTAGTTTAATGGCCCTTGTTTTAGGCTAAGTTTCAAGTTATACCACCATGCCAAGTGGTCGTTTTGGTCACTGTAGTATTGGATATGTGAAATATATAACTATGCTTTTGTTCCTTTTTTACTTGGGGAGGGGGTAGTGTGGCATGCATAATTTATGGGTGGTGCCTATGGAAAACAAAATTTGGTTCGATCGGCCCTCTTTTTTTGAATGTAAAATGTTTTACTTCAAATACATTATATGAATGTATGTTCTAAGTTTTTTTTCTTCTCTCTTGCAAAAAACTCATTTGTTTTATGGGTGCCAAGCAATCCTTGTGATTGGCTTTTAATGTTAGGCTTAGATTTGTTTGTTCAAGTGAAAAATGTTATCTTGAAAATCTTAGTACACAACAAAACATTGCATTAGGATTTTCTAAAAACATAATTTTTTTTATTTGGGGAGGGGAAGCGGGGTTGGACTTGAAGAGTGGACAGTTTGCATCTTTATGCAAGCCTTTTTTCCGCTCCATTCATTCTTTGGATTAGTGGATAGTGAGAAATTAGTGACTATTTGTTGATCAATCCTACACCTTAAATGGAAATTAGGAGCACCCCAAAATGGTTTTGTGGAAATGACACAAAAGCTTCGTATCCTTACGGGAAGTCTTTTGTAGCCTCATTTGATATTATCAGTAGTAGTCTACTGTTTCTTTGATAACTGTTTTGGGAAACACATATGACATTGGTATATATTGTGTATTGAAAAGGTAACTCTAGGGGTAGCCTTAGTTTTATTTTATTGGTAGTATTTCCCTTTGTAGTCTACTGCACATTTGGAAGTTTATTTCTTTGATAATTGTTTTGTGATACTTGTAAGACCTTCGTAAATCTATACTTAATTGTGATAGGCAGTTCATGATACTAAATAAAAAAATGATTGTTGAGCTAGATGGTAAAATATTTGTATACTGAAATGGAAATGTACATGCTTTGAAATGATTTTGAATTAGTAACTTGACTCCAAAATATTGTGAGTTTAGTAGGATGAAGCTTGTGGAAGACCATATTTTATATGGTTGGTAGTTGGGACTAGTCTAGGACCTATGTTTTTCTTACTATGCCATTATCTTCTCTATCTAGTTACTATATTTGCTCTCTGTTCGGTTGTGCTTAAAAGCTGGTTCCCAAGTAATTTTTTGTGTTTCTGTCCTGAATGTCCTTAAGATTTTGGTTTATTATTTATTATTATGCTGCTAGAAAGTTTCTGATGATTTGGTATCTGCATTAATCCATTATGCAGTCGTGCCTTTTATGACAAGAGAATCTCCCAGGAGGTCAGCGGAGATGCACTTGGTGAGGTATGATTTGTTTGCACTATGTCATTATATAATCTCTTTTATGTCATTATATAGATTATGTATTCTCATATATATATATGAATGTTCTGGCAGGAGTTCAAGGGATACGTATTCAAGATTATGGGAGGCTGTGACAAGCAAGGTTTCCCAATGAAGCAGGGAGTGTTGACCCCTGGCCGTGTCCGCCTGTTACTTGTTCGAGGTTTGTTAAATGCGGTCGTATATGATGGTTTTTATTCATCCTTCCAACACAGATGAGATGTTGTATAAAACGTATGTGATATTATCTTTTTCTTCAGGCACTCCTTGCTTCAGAGGACATGGTAGGCGAAATGGTGAGCGCCGAAGGAAGTCTGTTCGTGGTTGCATTGTTAGTCAGGATCTTTCTGTTTTAAACTTGGTTATTGTGAAGAAGGGTGAGAATGATCTACCTGGGCTCACTGATGTTGAGAAACCAAGGATGAGAGGTCCCAAGAGGGCTTCAAAGATCAGGAAGCTCTTTAACCTCTCAAAGGAAGATGATGTGAGGAAGTATGTCAACACCTATCGCAGAACCTTCACAAACAAAGCTGGTTAGTTTTTCATTACACTTGCTAATATAGAATTAAACTTTTTAAAAGTTAGGTTCACGCCTAAATTTTGTTAAATGTTGATGTTCAATGTGATGTTGTTACAGGTAAGGAGGTTAGCAAAGCTCCCAAGATCCAGAGGCTAGTGACACCATTGACATTGCAAAGGAAGAGAGCTAGAATCTCTGATAAGAAGAAGAGGATTGCCAAGGCCAAGTCAGAGGCAGCCGATTACCAAAAACTTCTTGCCAGTAGGTTGAAGGAACAGAGGGAAAAGCGTAGTGAGAGCTTGGCAAAAAAGAGGTCCAGACTGTCCGCTGCTTCCAAGCCATCAATTGCTGCATAGGCTATTGGGGGGTATAATCTATGGTTTTGGGATTGATGTTTTTTGTGTTTATCTGAATATCAGAAAATGTTGAGGCGACATTAATTTTGTATTTTTTGACGGAGTTTGTTGGCATGCTGTTATATTACCTAGAAGTACTTGAGATTTTGGTACTTGTTTCCTTTCACTTATCATGCTGTTATATATTTTTTATTACCCCCTCCGATCCGGTTCATGTTTGAAAAATCTAATTATTAAGAGATGTATAAGTAGCACTAAAGTTGATCATAACTACAAATTATTATTTTGTAGCATTATCAATATATAGATGATTAAGTTGAAACGTTAAAAAGATTGAAATCATAATTTTTTTTTAAATTGTCGCTAGTCATTGTTTGGTTGTGTTGTAAGATGAGCACAATATACGGGAGTGGAGTACGTGACCTGTGCTCATTTGGGGTTGCCAAAGAGTAAAAAATAGAAGGGCTGATAGATTTGAGGCCCGTAACTTGCGAACACACCTTTGCTTTCTCGATGGTCACGAGGTTGTTCTAGTTTAATAATAGATCTTGGGTTTAAAATTTATGAAAATGCGGTTGTGTTAAAATTTTATTTCTGAGAACTTTATTGCATTTGTGGTCTAGCTCGATGGTCTTGGGCTTCGCTTGCTTGGTGTCACGGAATTGTTCCAGTACCGTGCGTCTTGTTGCCCCAGCAATCTCGCTAGGTCAGCCTTTTCAAAAGTTGTGCTAATTTTTATGACTAAAGAGCAAGTAAAAGCTCAAGAGAGTTAATTGTTTTGGTTGAAGAGTTAAGTAAAGAGTTTTGCAAGTATGCTTTTAATTCATTCAAACTTGCCTCTTTACAAATGAAGTCTTTACCCCTATTTATACAAGTGGATGGAAGACCCTAAATCTCTATAAAATTCTACTCCCTCCGTCCCTAAATTATCGTTCTCCTTTCCTTTTTCGTCCGTCCCAAAATAATTGTCCACTTTGAAACTTACTTTTTTAGAACATCACTTTTACCACTTTACCCTTACTTTTTCACTCTACTTTAATTATGGGCCACATACACAAGAGCTTTAAAGGAAACTACACATTAAACCAATATAAATAATCAAGTCAATTGTTTTTTCTTAAACTGTGCGCCGGGTCAACTAGGACGATTATTTAGGGACAGAGGGAGTAGATGTTTTTCTTTTTACTATGTTCTAGATATCTCTATATACATTGAGATTTGAGAGTATTATGGAAAGTTCCTCTACTTTTCAACCAATTCTAGAAAGTTCTCTTACTTTTCAGTACCTTCTAGAAAGTTCTCATACTTTTCAGTCCCTTCAAGAAACTTCTTGGAGTATCATAGACTCTAAGTCATTGATGTATCTCCTCGGAGCGCGGGGACACCAAAATAACCGGGTTTTTTTTTTCTTAATTTTATAAATCTTATGCATCCAAACTATCTTATAAGGAGAGCATCTACATACATGTTAAATGAATGAAAATAGCTACCAAGTTGTATAAAATTTAATGGTGAGAGTAAATATATATATACTTGATCATACTTTGGGTGTTAGCACACCTTCGCTAGTTCTTAGCGGAGAGGGATCAATTATTATTAATTTTTCTTTTTTGACCACTTAAATGCCCAAGAGTTACAAGAACTACCATAGAAAATTACAATCAAACAAATTAAGATATCTGAAGCTGTGGGGCTTGAAGAATGAAGAGTGTCCAGAATAATAGTTCCCCTAATGAAATCAAAAAATAATATGGAGGTAAGGCTTGAAGATTTGAGAAAATGGAGTCGGAAAAGAAGTTGCATCCAAGGTTTGCCTGTTTATCTTCTGCTGAATCAGTCTCACGGAAACAATGTCGAAACACAAATCGCATTTGGTTGTGGCTGTGAATGATGAGAATTTGTTGCATCAGATGAAAGGATTTCCATGCTAGTTTTGTACCCCCAGCTACACAATCGTAGAGTTTTGGAGTCCCATGATTTTGCATGCATAAAACATCTTGCAGAAGAGCACAAACCTCTGCAACTGTGTTTGTAGTCTCCCCATAGAAAATTGAGTAGCCTTGAAGTACATCACCAGAAGCTGTACGAATTATGCCTCCTCCGGCACTAGGACCAGGATTTCCTCTTGAAGCGCCATCCGACTTTAGCTTCACTAATCACTACTAAACACATGGGCTTCAGCCAATGAACTGGCTCCATTCAACTTAAATTCTTCAAGCAAAAAGCCATGCCCATTATTTGGGCTGTAGTAAGCTCACATGGATCTACAAGAGCTCCCGTAACTGCAAGGGAAGCATTATTCACGGTCCAGATTGCACGAACATATCTGCAACTGTAACCACTGGACTTCTATTCCACTCATTACTGATGGCTCACAAACCATGGTTCTAGTCTTCCTGCGCACCACGTGAATGACTTGTTCTAGAGTGCCTACATTCTCCTGCACAGTCCTTAGAGTCAGCAAAGAGGGTGCATGGCAATTCGGCACCAGTTTAAAACTTGCATTACATTTCAGTGAAAATGTAGCATAGTTGGCTGTATACACGTGACCATGTGAAGAATCTTTTTTTTATCTGGAAGGATCGAACTGTCACACTTTGTGAAGCATGTCCTTAGGGGCCCATGTGAAGAATCATCTGCTGTACACGCATTCCTGTTGCTCAAGGGATGAAAAGAGTAACAAGTTACTAAGGCACCTAAACGAAATGAGAAATGTTAAGCAGACATCCTTTACTACTAATTAGGGGAGGAATTGTTGAAGTATTTTACCAACAAATTGGTTTAGTCCTCCTTGAAGAAAGTGTAGCGTACTGGAACTTTTGAGCTCTCTTCTCTAAATAGGCGTAAGAATTACAAGATAGGTGACTGAAAGCATAAAAATTCCATCTGATACTCGATCAAAATATATTTCTTGGAGTTAAGTTCAGCTGAAAGTAATCATCTTGGTGATCTAATCACTGGAATTCTGATAACTTGTCATGCAATTGAATTCTTCATAGTTGAACGATGGCTCGGGTTCATCTCTTAAGTCTCCAAAGCTGCTTGCATCTAAACCTCCTGATGTGGAGATGACAGTGGATTATCCATTTCAAGTAGGTATTTATAGCGATAAAGTCAGCTGGTAAATCAATCATCTGCCTCATCTTCAAGGATAAAGGCAGCAGACACAAATGATATCTTAAAAAGAGTACGACACTTTGTTGAATTGGTCTAAGCAAAAGCAGAATAAGCTGATGAATTGATTGGTCAGCTATTTGATCATTCAAAGCTTTTCTTATATTTGACAGGGCATACAGCCGGGGGATCAAGCTTTTGAGGTGCCATTTTACCTTTCTGATGCCAATCCTTGTTTGTTTTACTTCTTTTTGGACCGTGCACCAAAAGATATTGAGAAATGTATTGCTTAATGAAATTTGGGATTGGCATTTTAGATTGTTTAAAAGTGTCCCGGATTAATCTTTTTGTTAATCAAATTATAGTCCGCTGCGTCAAGCTTAGACCTAATATGGAATAAAAGCCAAGTCTTTGAACTATTGAAGAGACAAGGTACTTCTTAAAATCGTATTGGGTTGATCTTACTATGTGCATTGGTGATAGATTGAGACGTAGCTTTCTCACGTGAGTTTCATTTCCACCATAGGACGATTGGATATATGAAGACTTTTAAGATCTTCTCTTTTCTATTTTCTATTCTGTGTTTGTGGGTCTGATGTGATGGCCACTACTGGCAATGGTGGTCGAGAGTCGTGGCTGCATTTGTGAGATGGGGGTAAGACCTGAGTAGGGTGGCTTCTGGAACCTCCTTTGGCCACAATATTTTTTTGATGCCTCATTGTAGTTCTTATATTTTAAAGAGCTCAATAGTATAGTAGATACTTAAAGCAAAGTTTGATGGTATTATTAATAAGGAAAATGCAGAAGTATACTCAATAAGTAAATTAGGATCAATACGCAACGAGATGCATGGATAATGAAGGAACATTATTGCTCAAAACTCTACACACTGCTGAAAAACAGAAAAGAAAAATACGAATTGAACAGAAGCAAATCATGAAAAACTCTACACTTCATTGCTCAACCATCTCTGTGGTTGTATTAGTAGTTCTCTAACAATCCAGGGCCTCAAAGGCAAGAACAAATATTTCTTTTGGTTGCCTAACATCTCAAATTATTGTCTTGATATTTAAAAATCTGCGATCTCCTTTACCTTTTCTAAGCACAAACTGTCTCTTACTATCTCAATGGTACGACCCTTGTCATTGTTTTCAGTCACGTTTGTTGCAATCAAGGCTGAAATAATTAGTACTCCCTCTGTTCCAAAATAAGTGTCCCCTAATCCATTTTAGGGCATCCCCAAATAAGCATCCCCATTCCATCTTTAGAAAGATTTAAGGAAATTGTCAATAATACCCTCATCACTTTATCGGACTGTTGTTTCATTTTTCAGTGAGAAGCCATATAGACTATAGTAAAGAGACAAAGTGAAATCAACGAGTTGTTTGGTCTATCGAGATAATTTTTCCCATCAAAGGAAAATATTATATTAGTTACAAAAATGTACAGATTTCTAAATTTGAGCTTTCTTCACATAATTTACATAGAGTGTTAGATGGCAGGAAGAGTGTGGGAGTCATTGATGAGCTTGAGAGATTGCCTGCAGAAGGTATTTTAATGTTCTCTGTTGATTTAGGAACCCCATAAACCAGAAATCAAAATTATCCGTAGTAACTATCTCTACATACTTCTTTGATGGCCTCTGTAAGTCCTTGCTTTGCCTGGCTTTCTTTATCCTTACTAACGGGATCAACACCTGTGGACAACATATTACATATGGAATATATTCGGATCATATAATTCAGAGCATAATGAATATATGTTTATAAGACTATGATAAAAACCCACCTTGTAATGGACTTTGATGAGCTCTCCGGTTGGAGTAGAAATCTTGAGCGATTTCTCGCTGCAAAAGGCAACTTTATCGGTGGTAATGAAGAGGAAACCAGCTATGGGACCAGTTGTTGTTGACAAGTAGCATTGGAAGGCCTTCACCATCTCCTCTCCTTCTAAAACACTAAAATTCTGGTTAAAAAGTTTTGCCGCTCCACCTACTTGGAGAAGTTTCGCCCCCATGCTCAACTTCCGCTTCCATATTTCAGTTATTTTGGGTCCAAGCCACACTGCAAACATAGAGACAAAAGGAGACTTAGAAAATACCATTTCAGTTAGAGTTTAGCATTCTTCAGTAGTTAATTCTAAAGGGCAGCTTACCCTGTTTTGTTAAGGAAGAGCCATTTGATAGTTGATCAGAAGCATGGTGCGTTGAATTGGATTCAGCTGAAAGTAGTCGTCTTGGTGATCTGATCACTGGAATCCCGATAGCATGCTGTGCAATTGAATTCTTCATAATTTATGGATTGCTCGGTTTTGTTTCTTAAGCCTACTGCGCTTCTTGCAACTAAACCTCTTGAAGTGGAGATGACCGAGGACGTTTTAACTATGATGGATGATGGATAGTCTGCTTCAAGTAGGTATATATAGGGATAAAGTTAGTTGGGGAACTCTTAACAACTTTTAGTTGGATCAGTGGAACAGTCATCTTTGCCTCTTCTCCATCAGTAAAGGCAGCCGGCAAAAATGATATCTTAAAAAAATAGTAAGACACTTTGCTGAATTGGTCTAAGCAAAAGCAGAATAAGCTGATGGATTATCTGGTCAGCTATTAGATCATTCAAAGCTAGCTGACACAACATATTGCTTCTTTTTTCCTTATGTTTGACAGCACAAGGAGGTTGGGGTAAAGCTTTTGAGGTGTCATTTTACCTTTGTGATGCCAATCCTTGTTTGTTTACTTTTTTTCTTTCAAGGACTGGACAACCAAAGATGCTGAGAAATGCATTGCTTAGTGAATTTTGGCATTAGCATTTTATATTGTATACACAACCTGAAAAGAACCATAGATAGGGTCACTATCTTAATATAACAATGCGAAGTTTACACCTAGTATAGGGTAAGCTCAATTGGTCAAGGGGCTTCAAGAAATGCTTTGAGGTCTTCGTTTTGAATCTCCTTGGGGCCATTCCTTGAGGAATTTATTCATCATAATCCCTTAGTTATGGCTTGGATCGATTAGGATTACTTTGACCAGTCAAAGAGGTGAATTAGTCGAGGTGTGCGGCTGACGAATAATGGTGAATAAGTCTAATATGGATGGACTACCTTTGGTGGCCTGACTAGAGGTGTATAGGTCCAGAGAAATGAATTAATCGAGGTGTGTGCAAGTTGACCGAATAGAGGTGAATAGGTTTAGTATGGATGGATTGTCTTTGATGAGTCAGGAAAGGTGAATTAATCGAGGTGCACTCAAGCTGATCCAAATCACCACCTTACTGGTAAATAAATAAAGAAAAACAAATAGGAATTTATTCATCAGAATCCCTTAGTTATGGCTTGGATGGATTACCTTTGACCAGTTTGAAGAGGTGAATTAGTCGAGGTGTGCGCAAGCTAACGAATAATGGTGAATAAGTCTAGTATGTATGGACTACCTTTGGTGGGCCAAATAGAGGTGAATAGGTTCGGAGTGATGAATTAATCGAGGTGTGCACAAGCTGACCCGAATAGAGGTGAATAGATTTGGTTTGAATAAGTCATCTTTGATAAGTCAGAAAAGGTTAATTAATCGAGGTGCACTCAAACTGACCAAAATCACCACCTTACTGTTAAATAAATAAAAAAAATAAAGAAAAACAAATAGGAATTTATTCATTAGAATCCCCTAGTTATAGCTTGGATGGATTACCTTTGACCAGCCTGAAGAGATGAATTAATCGAGGAGATGAATTAATCGAGGTGTGTGCAAGCTAACGTAATGGTAATAAGTCTAATATGGATGGACTAACTTTGGTGGCCCGAATACAGGTGAATAGGTATGAATTAATTGAGGAAAGCACAAGGCGCAAGCTGACCCGAGTATAGGTGAATAGGTTTGGCATTGATAAATTTCCTTTGACGAGTCAGGAGAAGTGAATTAATTGAGGTGCACTCAAGCTGGCCCGAAACAAATAGGTGGTACATAGACCAAGCTAAGTAATCGAGGAGAAAAAGCAACTTTTTCCAATCATATTGGTGTGTAAAGGGGTGGGGTTATAGTTCAATCCTAACCATGTGCACATAAGTGATAAATTGAGACGAAGCTTTATACTTTCTATGCAGCTCGAATTAGAAATAAAAGCATTACTAGATACATCTCCTGCTTCTAGTTCTTGGGTTACTATTTATGTAAGCATCTACAGACATTGATAACCATTACTTACTAAATATATCTCGTTGTTCTAGTTCTTGGGGTTACTATATGTGGTAACATCTACGGAGATTGACCGAGGAATGTCCGGCTTGTGCTTGAGGTATCAAGTGGTAAGCTTCAGTAGCTTGATCATGTGGTAAACTTGAGTGGTCTAACGATTGTGATTCCACCTCTAGCACGTTACTTGATAAAGCTAGTCCAATCAGTCTAGGCAAGCCCACCCCTGGACCCTGGTTACCCAACTGTCTGCCAAGCCTTTTTCAACTAAAACGCATGTTGGCAAAGAATACCAGCACTGAAGTTGAAATCTTGACCACCTGTCAATACTACAAAATCAACATCATCATTATTGAATTCTTGGGCCAAAAGTGAACCTTCCGAACATTACAGGAAAGAGAACATCAAGATAACAAAAACTCAAGTCCATAAGACTCTTCAAACGCAACAACAAAATGGGGCGTTCATCTACGATATGCTACTCCAAGAGTCATTTAGCATTCACAGGAACAGCTCTAGGCCTCCAAAGTCCCAGCCTGTACTTATGGGCGTACTTCAATATCAGCCTCCTCTGTACATCAAAATCTGAGCGTCAAAAAATTGGCTTTTAAAAAATCATATTAGTTACAACTATTGCAATGGAGCAATCACATCATGATCCTTATGAGATTAAACAAGAAAACGTTCACAGGAATTATCAAAGGTTGTTACTGATAAGAGCAGCATGTGACTAACTCCAAGCCAAAAAGACACCGGTACGGAGGGACTGCGATATTGGGTCTGATATAGCTCTATAGCTAGCTTTCAATATCAGATGTGACCCGAGAATGAAAACATCGAGTAACTCACTCACATTCAACGATTAAGTTAGAAGCTCAAATCTCTATTTTACTTTCTCAATTTCCTCTTTATAAAATAAGGAGTACAAAATAATAGGAAAAGATTCATTCAATCTGACAAAATCAACATTGCGTAGCTATCAAATTTTACAGGTACTTGACGAGGATGGTCAAACTGTTGGAACCAAAGAAAGAATGACATTTGTTATATATACCTATCCGACAGGATGGGGTGGGGAAGGGCACAGCAGGGAGGGAGAGGAGGTTCGGGAAAGAAGGGAAGGAAAAAGAAAGAAATACATTAGAGGTTTGTTTCACTGTTCAATCTGGTGCCTATCAAAAACACACTAGTATTCATCTCAGCTACATATCATAGTTGAACTTAACTATGTCGCCAACCCTGTTGATCTCCAAGAACAACTCTACGTATTAGAGAACGGTCTCGTGAAGAATGTTGGTATTGAATTATTATACAATAGGAAGGTGGGATTCCAAAACCATACACTAGCGACCATTAGGGAATGAGGGAATTAAAATCATGGTACAAATATGATTGATAAACTTAATAGTCACATATTCAGAATCTCATCAGAATGATAAATTATCAGACACAAATATCTAAAGGACGTTAAAGCAAAGTAAGAGGTAAACAAGTATCCATAGAGAAGATCTAAATGACATTCAATATGTAGATGTCAGATCTAATGAAGTATATCGCATAATAGCATTTTCACATAAATGGTTTGCATCATGAAAAGTACTTGAATCATATTGAAATACCAACGTTGCCATATAAATATCCACAAGTATATGAAAGTTAAGAGCCTATAACAGGTCAAATTCCAAGAACATAGGGTACAGTCAGCATGGAAAGACAACCATCTTAAGCTGCCAAGACACATCACTCGAAAACTTTTGAAGTGAGAGATCTCATGCAAAGCCAATAAGTTGAAACATGTGATCGGCATGAACATAACTGTCTACTTAAAAGCTATAAATATAAGTTAAGAGAATTATTTGCATATGCAATTACTAAGTACAGCAAGAATAAGAAGATACATCATTTTGCAGAACAACAATTGAGAGAGCTAACATAGCCCTGAATAACTGCAAATAGTCCATGAAAATATTCCATTCAGAATAACAGCAAAGAAGTTATTGTTTACAATAAACAACAGGCTAATAGACCCACCAACTCTTAATACATGAATGTAAGCACAATGCAAAGAGAGCAAGAACAATAATGTTCGAAAAGGATAACCCTACTAGCTTCTTTATCATCATTTTCAAATTTTTAAATGCAAAAAGATAGTCTCACAACTGAAAAATAAACTATGGTTTGTGGACACGGACAAGAGTATCCAGTGTCGACATAGACATGTTTCAGACACCGCGAGGTTTAATGAATTCCAAGATTCGAGGGCATGGCCTTATATATACAATATGTATATAGATACATAGATGAACATAAGTACTTCTAAAAGCTCCAATGATTACTTTCATTCTACTTTTTCGTAAAATATCTTGAATAGATATAATTATCACACCTTTGAGGTATTTTGGTGAAGTAATTGTCCATCAATGAAGTAAAATCCTGTTTTCGTACTAGAAATCTTAATTTCGTGTGTCCAAACATGTTGACACGCGTGTTGTATATGGCTACAAGCCTACAACACACGCGAAATCCCCATTACTATGTCTTCTCCCACGTTTTATGCTTAGATCAATCCAGTTACAAAGACAATCCAAAGGTTTTAAAGTTTGTTCTTCAAACTATAATTAACTGACATTTTTTTTGGCAAAGGTACACAGTCAAATTCACGAATCCAAAATGCAGAACAAACATCCAAATAACACTCCACATATTCCACTTTTGGAGTCCCATTTTGAAAGGACAAATATTTCATATATCCATAACTACCCTTGTAACCAACCCTTACCACAAGCTTTTTGCCTTGCATCCGACTCATATTAACTTCTATAGACGAAGGGTAAAGTTAGAACAACAAAAGAAATGTATGCTTAATTAGTGAGATGAGACTCTTTGAATGGAGATCACAAAAGTACAAAAACTAAATGGGGAGTGGAGCGGCGGAAGTACAAACTTAACTCAAAATCAATCACCCCAAATACCAAAACTTCATGAATCCCAACATTTAAAGCTTATTAAACTAGTATAATCAACCACAATATATATACATACATGTATATATGTAAATATATAATAAAAGGATAAAATTAAAAGTGGGGGGGGGGAGAAGATTACATGTTTGTTTTCTTTACTGCCGCTAACGCCGATTTTCTTGAGCTTCAACCCACGGGCTACAAGCAGTTTGTTTAAGTCCCCAAATTCAGACTCCAGCTTCTCTGCATATTGCTCCACTTCTTTCCCTATCCCGTTCAAAAACTCCGGTATACCTACCTTCACTGGTACCCAAACAAAAACTCCCAATTTCATTTCACTCTCATTGCAATAACCAAAATCCCTAAACACATTACATACATTCATACAGATATTCATATATAAGAACCCTAAGGAAATGATATGAGAAAATTACCATGGTAAGGGTTTGATTTGGTGGAAAATTGAGCGAACCCAGGTATGGAATTGGAAGTTGCTGATAGTAGTGATCTTCCGTTTGGAAATGCGATTTGCCTCCAAGCCATTCTTTTTAACCTTCTTCGACTGTTGAAATGAAGAAAGAATATACACAAGTATAATATGCTGCCGTTTTACTATCGCCTCGCCGGACCTTCTTCGGATGAAATTAGGTCGTAATTTGTAGGGGTGTCAGCTATATTGTCGTGTGGTCGCCGTCTTTTCTTATTATCTATCTTATTTTATCATAAATATAATACAGTAATAAATATTATTTTGAATATATTAATAATTTTATGTTTATGTTGTGTCGTGTCGTGCTAGGCTTATCGTGTCATTTGTTTCTATAATCATATTTTATAATCGTGTCGTGCTGATTTGTGCTATCATACCATATCAGTCATTGACACCCCTAATAATTCGAAAAGGGTAATTATCACCCCTTTTATTTGTAAACTTTCACTGCAGTTCTTCCACAGTGGATTCTAAACCTTCACATTTAACGAATTTCAGTCGGTCCAAATTGATGTAATTTCTGTACCAAATTTTTTCCACGGTCTCAAACATTTCTATTTTAAAGTTTATTCGAATATTTCAAATATATTCTTTATTATTTCATTTAATTTGTATTTCAAGTATGTGTTTTATTTTATTTAATTTGCATTAATGTATTTTAGAAAAACAAATATATTATTTATTGATTTAATATTAAATTAAATTAAATATTATGCATTAAAAATAATAATTAAATGCATGAATTTAATTAAGACTAAAATACAAACATATTAAAATTAATGTATAAACTTTACCATAAATAATTCTAATATTATATATAACTAATAATTAACAATATAAATAAAAATAATTGAATTAATTTTTTGTATTATTTAAACCAACATCAAAGTGATATTTAAACTAAACAACTAAACTAACAATAATAATGAAAACATAAAATACAAAACAATTACTTAAACAAAAAGAAAATAAGAGAGGGAAAATGAAGTGTGTACGGTATGCGCTAGAATTGAAGTGCCCAAGCTCAAACTTCAAATTTGAGCAAGTTTTGAAGTTGCTGTTGGAGCATGCAACGTTGATGAAAAACTTCAAATTTGGTGTTTTAAAGCCACCGTTTGAGATGATCTTAGATCATCTCCAACAAGCACTTCAAACCTTCAAATTTGAAGTGTTTGTCCACTATTCACTACTCTAACAAGCCCTTCATCTCTGCTTCAAATTTGAAGTGTTCATCTCAGCCCTTCAAATTTGAAGTGTGAATATTCACAACTTCATCTTCCCTCTCCTATTTTTTTTTGTTTAAGTAGTTATTTTGTATTTTATGTTTTTATTATTATTGTTAGTTTAGTTGTTTAGTTTAAATATTACTTTGATATTTTTGGTTTAAATAACACAAAAAGTTAATTCAACTATTTTTATTTTTATTGTAGGTTATTATATATATATATATATATATATAATTAAAATTATTTATAATAAAGTTTATAAAATTATTTTCATGTGTCTATTTATGTTTGATTTTAGTTGTATTTTCATATGTCTATTTAGTTGTTTATTTCTGTTATTTTAATGTTTGTATTTTAGTCCCATTTAAATTCATGCATTTAATTATTATTTTTAATGCATAATATTTAATTTAATTTAATATTAAATCAATAAATAATATATTTGTTTTGCTAAAATACATTAATACAAATTAAATGAAATAAAACATATACTTGGAATACAAATTAAATGAAATAATGAAGAATATACTTGGAATATTTATTTTAGAGTAAACTTTGAAATAGAACTATTGGAGATGGTATAAGAAATTTGGTGCAGAAATTGCACCACTTTAAAGATTTGGTGCAATTTTAACTTCAAACTGTTGGAGATGGTCTTAGTGTTTTATATAGTCAAGTGGTTACTTTCGACGAAATGATTAGAGGTGACAAATTGACGGATATGGACGTGTCCAAATGTGCGGGCGAGTAAGTACTCATTTAATAATATGTGCATATACGGACAGGTACTAAATGGGCATGAGCGTCTATTTATTCATTAACATGAAAATTGAAAACAAAACGGAAGTGGTTATTGGTGCTTTGGAAGAGAGAGAGGAAAAATGACAATGTGCACCTTAGAGACTTCAACAAACTAGATTAGTGTCTAATAAAGTATCGACAACCTTCACGTAGACAACTGTAAAATAAGAAAGTTTTCAAGTATCGAATAATATTTGTGTTTGAAAGCATAGACAACTTACATGAAAATTACGAGTCTCTCAATCACATTTCCTCATTTCTTTTGACGAGGAGAAGGACGAAAAAGGAAAAACAATCAAGAGAACTAACAAAACAATGGAATATACTCTGAATGGGAAGTAAAGAAGGGAACATATGTTTTTAGGCAAAGCTAAAAAACTCCCCCCCCCCTCGCAATTCAGAACCTGAAAAAACAGTTATTCTCAGATTGACAACAGAACATCCAAGCTGGTAGACATCACTCCTATATTATTGGAGAAAACAAGGAATCTGAAAACATGAACCAGATCATTCCTCTAGTTCGGGGAGTCTTAATCTTTACCTGAAACATAATTAACATGGTCTTGAATCAATATGAAACTTAATAAGAGCTAGCTTTAAAGTCAATTCAAAAATTCTTATTGAAAATCAAATGTAATATATGATCCACCTTTTTGGACCCAATCAGAAATCTCGAAGAGAGAAAGAACTATCACCATTAATATAGAGGAAAAGAAATCAGCAGACCCAAGCTTAGACAACAACAAGAACCAATGATTCTCTAAGAGATACAAGAGAGAGACTTTTGAGCAATTCAGTGTCATTTAATAACATTGTTCCTGTCATTTATATCTCAAGTTATTCTAAAAGATTATCATTTCTACGGTGCATTGTGTGAAGGAATACTCAACCACAAACATGTGAACATAAGAACACAACCTTAGTACATCGTGGGATGAACTTGCAATAACTACTGGGCAAGGAAATATAAGATAAGTGATAAATGGCAATGCTAACAAAAAGAAGAATGTCAAAAACATGGATGGATGAGCTAGTAAGCATAAATTTTAAATCTATGAATGGAGATATCAAAACAAAAACTGATATCCAAACATAAAAGTGATTGACTTGCTTCGTTAACTATTTAACATGCACCCAAAAGTGACTAACTAATCTACTAGAAAAAGAAAACTCTAGTTGTGGGGATTAAATAGAAAAAACTTTTGGAATTAACATTGTAACATTAACATTTTTGTCACTAAATTTATTTTTCCAAGCATAATTAACATTAGAAGCGAGCAAACGATGAACACCAAATTCAGCACCCGCGTCCAAAAATCAATAGAGTATTGGCTATCGAGTATCAACAATTCACCTTTTTTTTATATCTCATCTAGTTCATGATTGAAACGGAAGAGGATATTAGTTTCCCACTAAACGTATTAAAATGCTAGATTTATAGACAAGTGATTGGTGGTCATGGAGAAGGAATAAATGGAAGGTGTATATTTTTCACATACGGAGGAGAAGAACTATTGTGAAAGCAAAGTGAAACTCCAACTTGCCATAAACAATAAGTGGAAGTTCTTAGGAGGGGGGGGGGGGATCACCCCCTCCACCCATTAGTGACTGAGATATTGCTGTGGTGTTTGTGGACTTTACTCAAAAATGGGTATTGTCTATATCTGTACAACAACAAACAGATCACCAGTACGACCACTAAAAATCCATGAATCTGATTAAGAGTGAGTGTTTCGGCGTGGGATTTCATATAAAGCATTTTCAAACGACTATTTTCAAGGATTTCATATAAAGCATTTTGAGCAAGAATTCAAAAAGGTGAAGAACTGGATCAAAACATTTCTCATATCCCTTCAAGCAATTCTTTTCTTGAAATGTTTCAGTTCTCATGGTGGAAGATATAAGAGGATAGAAGGGTTGAAGACTTCATTCATCTACTCATATACTATTCCTTCTTTAATCTGCTTCAACCCAGGACTGGACACTCAACTTATTCCTTCAAGCAATTCCTTCCTTGATGTGTTCCAGTTCTTAAACAATTACTAGATGTTCTTTCATTTCTTATTCTTTTCTAGTTCTTATTTAAATAATCATTATATTTTTCCTTACTTCTTCCAAATCTTAAAAGAATATATATGATTGTTGCACGAGTATGATTGCTGCTCAATCATACTTCTCAAACACTAGTTTTTGTTGTACACAGATCCGTTAGTGATCGCTTAGAACTTCAATATATTTAGTGCACTTCAAAATCCAAGTTTGACCAACTTGGTAGTGGATGTAACAGTTTTTACACTATGAATCACTTCAAATATCAATTCTTTTATTTTCCAACTGATAGAACAATTACTCACACTTAAGCAACCTCAATTTATTTAAGTGTAAGTCAATTACATTTTTGAATTATCTACTTAGTTGTCTTATAGTCTGTCTTTCAATTAAGTCTATATATATTAGTGATTAAAAGAAAATCAAACCAAATTGTTTATGATTAAGCGACTAGCAATTGAAAACTATTTTATCTGTTGCATCTTTTGAAGGTTTTCAAAATAACTCTTAAAGTTTTTAAAGGCTATTCACCCCTCTAGTCTTATTTCGTTGCTAGCTGGACTTCCAATTATGTGAACATGATGCATCCCCGTTATTTCATAGCGTGTCTTTTGCTCATTAAGGGTATCGCAATCTTTTTACCCCAAAAAGTGTCATTTTCTAGTTAAAAAACATGGGACTAGAGCAAATTAAAATTTCAAAAAGTGGATCGGCCTGAATTTTGTCCTAAAATTTAATGGTCTAAGTGCGCATGCCTATTTGTGCCTATATTAAAATTAAGGGTAAATTCAAAGTGGGTACAATTTTAGAAACATGTTTTCATCTAGATCCATCAATTTTTTGGACATACATAACTATAGATTGGTTCTCAAATGACAAAAATGTCATTAATGAAGACCAAAAAAATACACTAATGTTGATGTCAATGCTAGACATCATAACTGTTAACACATTTTTTTCAAGACAAAAAAAAAATTCAATAATGGACGGACATTAGAACTAGGCGTAAGGTTGATGATGCCAAACTCGATCAGTTGTGTCAAATTCATGCATCAGGTTGCTGATGCCAAACCTAGGCATCAGATTGCTGTCAAATCCATGCATCAGGTTGACAAATCCAAACATCAGGTTAGACATCAGGTTGACAAACCCAGGCATCAGGTTGTGCAACGTGAATTTTCACGCATCGTGATCGTCCACCATTCTCCGCCACAATAAACTTGATCTGCAAATGTTTGGAAAGTTAAAAAGACAAAAAGTTCACCATCTCCATCTTCGGTCTTCTTTGATGCTGGAATCCCAACATCCACTTCAAGTCCCACCATTTCTAACTTCGGTATCATCCTGCCCCTGCTCCGATGAAGTCCACCATTTGTCCTGCCTCCAAGCCAATCAAAGCACGAGCTTCAGAAGTCCACCATTGCCACCGCATCCCGTAAGTTTCGTAAATCGCAGTTGTGTTACCCTCCTTTGTGCAATTGCTTACAATCAAAGCCTAAGGCTCAAATTTGGAAAAGTCGGAGATGATGAGCCATGAGACAATTCAGATCTAAACAAATGAAGTAAAGAAAAATAAAGAGAGGCGAGCCATGAAGGTGGTTGTGGCGGAGGAGAAAGAACCAAAGAGGGTAACTACAAATCATTTCCATCTTTCTCTCGTAACATTCACCTCAAAAGCTTCAAGTTTGGTAATTTCAAGATAGTCTTCGTGCTCAACCCACCGAATCTTTGTAATGTGTGTGATCCGTTGAACTACGACAAAGCCCAAAGTGAGATAAAGATTTGGGTGGCATTTCACCCCAAAATTGTACCTAAAAGATATGTCTAAAAAATAGCTAGATTCATTTGAAAACATGTTTTAAAAGATGTACCGACTTGTAATTTTTCTAAAATTAAAGTGTGCCCATAGCCGTTTTTAATAGCGGTCATGCACTTGCCACCACTAGAAATGATACAACAATGTAAAATATCAACATAGTCTTTCTTAAATTTTTGTCAAATTTTATACCTCGGATGTACACCACTCTAAACCATGATAAGCGTGATTGATGGATTCTATTGAAATAAAGTTTCTCTTTGAAGAAAGATAGATTTGTAGTTCTTAAACGTGATTTTATGGATGAACAATAAGGGACAAGCCTAGGACACCAAGTAATATTTCCTCAATGGTAAATCACAAACACCCAACAACTATTTACCGCTCATTTTCCATGACTAGCATAATAACAATTTCTTTATACATTGGTCATACAGACACTAGAAAGAAAAAAATATTTAATTTTCTTTTAATGATTTTCGGACTCTTGTCTTTCTTTTATTCATGCACACTAACAATGCATTTTCTCGATATGATTTTAAATTTCTCGTGCCAATTATACTTCAATTTCTTTTCATGGTTATCCTTTGTTGTTACTTTTACTGCATCGCCAGCGATGTTTTTCTTTACGACAAGATCAAGTCCAGATAATCGCAATTTGTTTAGCCATAGTTCCCCTGTCATTGGTTCAGATGTCATATTTGAGACCATTCTCAATTCTTTCAAGAAGAATCAAGAACATGCTTCAAAGAATACCAAATTTCCGTGTGTTCTCAAAAGTTGTTTCCATCCGAACTCGATGCCGCAGTCGAGTCCCAATCTTGATCTCTGAGTGTGTACAGATCATGCGACTATGACTTGCATGTGTAAGGAATTCAAATTGAACATGTATATTTGTTAGCACATAATTGATTTCTCCATGTGCTTTAAATTGAAAATAGGAAAGTTTCATTTAAAGAATTGTATTTAAATTGACAAAGAAATTGGTCAACCTTTCCTTACTTTGTACTCATAATTACAAGATATATTGTATAGACAAACCGAAAATCAATACAGTGAATCGAAATTTTCTCTGCCTTCCCCGTTCTTCTTTTACGATTCTCAGATCTTCCTTCTCTTTCTCTCAGTTCTTTTTTATTCTTTCATGGTATCGAGAATAATGGCCACGGATGATGCAACCTCTTCCACAATCCTTCCTTTCCCATTCCTAAACATTGTCCTATGTCCTATACTCATCTCACCAAGGACAACTATCTCAACCGGAGCTCCCTTTCAACTCCGCTCTTCAAACTCACAAAATCACGGACACCATCACTCAAACCACCCCCCATGAATTCCTAAAGGATGATGTTACACCCAATCCAAATCTCATGACCGTTTCATCAAGCATCCTGGCCTTGTTCTTGGTTGATTAAAGCAACCAGATCCGCCGATTACCAACCGTACATTAATCCATGTAAGATCGCGCACGAGGCTTGGATGTTGCTAGCCAACGAATTTGGTGTGTTCTCCCAAATTCATATCCAAAAGCTTCAAGACAAACTTCATGATCCAAACGTGGTCCCGATATGTCCATTAGAGCCTACATCCTTAGAGCCAAAACCATTCAAAATTCCCTTGTCACCGCCGAGTTGCTATCTCAACGACGATCTTCTGTATCCTTGGTGGTCTAGGTCCCTCTTTCAAAGAATTTATCACTGTAAAACTCCCGCCCGCCATGTCCCTAAACGATCTCCGTGATCTTCTCCTTCAAGAAGAAACCCTTCGAACAAGTTCTCCACTCTAACTCTCAATCCCACAACCGCGCTTCGTTGA
>CM028381.1:66585575-66611454 GCA_013146195.2 Codonopsis lanceolata
CCCCAGCGATAAGCGCCCAGCTACTGCCTCGTCTGCCGAGGCCTTGGGCCTTAAGATGGAGGGCGGGTAGCCACGATGATATATTTTTGAGACCTTTTTAGGTCACGCTCGGCTAAATGTGCTTCCATGTTGAGCGGGTGACCAAGATCGGTGTAGGTTAGCCCCGCTTTGTCGAAGACTGCGGCGGACCTTTTATAGTAGGCGCTTGTTCTCGTATTGATGTACTAGCAGCAGTGAGTTGCTTGTCCTTGGCTGCTGCAAGCAACTCATCTTCTTTCAAAGAAAGAGTTGATGTCGCATCATCCTCGACAGGCATTGATAAGCGACGAAAGCTTTGGCGAGGCGCTTGCAAGTGGGGTTGTTCTTAGCTTTCTCCACCTTGCTTATTTCGTCGAAGATGATGAGCCTTGATTGAGCGTAGAAATCTTGACCTTTGTCGGTTATCTGTTGGCCGATAAACATATCATGTGCTCCACTCTTGAAAAAGGCCCGCTTGTCAGAGAAGGTGGCTAGTGCGATGAAGCGTCAAGAGGAGCATTTGAAGCATTTTCCCTTGTGGCTCCAGGGGTGTGTCGGCTCCCTCATGGCTTCGGGCATGTAAAGCCTCGGCCGTTGTTGCGAAAGCAGCTCACTTTGTAGTCTTGCACGCGCCAATGATGGTGGAAATAGATTTGGCGGTGGCAGAAATGGGGCGACCTCGAATCCACCGAAGAAACAGGCGGCTCATGAGCTCCATTAGTTGATAAAATTCTTACGCCGGGGAAGATCTTGTAGTTTTGTCGTTGAGGCGAGAGAGAGGCGAGAATCCGGGCGTCCATATCCTCACAAGCTTTTACCGGCGGTATGGAGTTGATTGACGGAAGGTCAATACACATGGAATGTATAGCTTGGGGTCGAGGCGAAATGGCGTCGTGGCGGCGAGGATAGGATGGATATCTGGAAGATTTATATTTGCTTGGGAGGAATGACTTTCTCGAGTCGAAAGTCTTCCTCTTTGTCGTCAAACTCTTAGTTTTTGAAGTTCTTGCACGAAAGAAAAACAAAATAAAATTTAGGGCTTTTCATCTAGATATCTAAACAAGTAGGAATTTCAAAGTTTTATCAAATAATTGAAATTTTTAAGCAAAGACTTGAAACCCTAGAATGTTTAGAGTAACCACACTCTAGAAATGCATAACGAAGTTTTCATAAGAATGAACAATGAATAAACAAAAGCATTTGTTAGTATTCAAGTATGTAAGGAAACAATGGCGAATCCTTTGTTCGAAAATGGCGGTTTGAATTCCAAAGATTTTAATATGATTTTGAAATGCGAGCGATTATCGAGAAAATTACAGTAGAGTAGAGATAAGCGTACCATTGTTTGAGGATGAGAAGAAGAAACAAGGCGAAGAACTTGAAATTCTGAAAGTAGATGCTTAGAGAGAGAAAATTTACGTTCGGAGGGTTTCGTAAAGTTTGGAAATGACGGTTCAAGGGCTATTTAAAGGCGAGAAAATATCTGGTTTGAAAAGCGGGAACTTAAGATATTTTCTTAAGTCTTGAATTTTGTCCTTGACCCCTTTTATTGCTTTAGAAACCTCTTTAGAAAAATAGACTAAGTAAGAGTACTAACCTTTAGGTCTTCAGGTAAAGAAGAACTTCGTCTTCAGATTAGTCTATCTTGGGTCTCTAGGTATGAAAGAAATATTAACAACATATTAACTTTTAAGCGATAGGATCAATCATACCAAGATTTCTCCTTAAATAAGCAAACTGGTGGCATCCGGTGGTTTTGTGAGAATGTACGCCAATTGATGCTCGGTTGGAACATATTCGGGCCCGATGTTACCTTTTCCACATGATCTTTGAGAAAATGATAACGAATATCAATGTGCTTTGTCTTTGAATGCATCACTGGATTTTTGGAGGCGAGATAGGCGATGTGTTGTCACACATGATTGGGCGGATTTCGGTCTTGATGTTGTAATCCACCAATTGTTGCTTCATCCATACTGATTGAAACAGCGCTTGCGACAATATATTACATACGTGGTTGAGTTGCCCGATCCTTGTTTCTTGCAAGACCATGAGGCAGTGCATTTCCAAGAAATTGACAAGTCCCTTGGTGCTTCTTACGCTCACTTTCAGGTGCATAATGCATCGAGTATCCAACTAGATTGAAGTTGTTGGATTTTGAATACCGATGCCTAGATTTGTTGTTTTTGAAACATATCGATGATACGTTTGGCGACAAGCAAATGTGACTCCTTTGGATGCACTGAAATCTAGCACAAACACAAGCGGCAAACATAATGTCGGTCGACTAGCGGTAAGGTAAAGAAGTGAACCTATGATTCCTCGGTACTTGGTCATGTTTTCTTGCTTTCCCTTTTCATCTTTGTCAAGATGGCGGTCGGTAGACATTGGAGTTTCAAATCCTTTGGTGAATCAAGACCAAACTTCTTGATTAGTTCCTTTGCATATTTGGTTTGGTGATGAAGATTCCGTCGAAATCATTGTATCTGCGATCTAGAAAATAGGTAAGTTCACCCATCATGCTCATCTCGAACTTGCTTTGCATCGACTTCTCGAATCTTTTACCGAGGCTTTGGTTAGTTGATCCAAAGATAATGTAGATCACATAGATTTGTACCGAGAAGAGAATGGCCTTTGTGCTTGAGGATGAATAAAGTAGTGTCGATTCTTCCTCTCACGAATCCTTGTTCAATTAAGAACTTGGATAGAGTTTCATACCAAGCTCTAGGAGCTTGCTTCGAGCCGTAGAGAGCTTTCTTGAGTCGGTAGGCGTGGTCGGTTGTCGAGAGATGACAAATCACGGAGGTTGTTCACGTATCTGGTTTCTTGAAGATCACCATTCGAGAAAGGCACTCTTAACATCCATCGATACACTTTGAAGTCCATGAGCGAGGCATAAGCTAGAAAGATTCGATTGCTTCTAGTCTAGCAACGAGGAGCAAAAGTTTCATCAAAGTCAATTCCTTCTTCTGTCGGTAGCCACGCAACCAATCTAGCTTTGTTTACGGTGACATTTCCATCTTCATCTCTTTTATTTACGAATACCCACTTGGTGCCGATATTGGTGGATGATCGGTCGGTCTTTGAACTAAACTCCACACCTTACATCTTTCAAAGCGGTTCGACTCTTCTTGCATAGCTTCAATCCGATTATGATCTTGATAGCTTCATCAATCTTCTTTGGTTCGAGTTCGATACAAATGCGTAAGCAAACAAGCGTTTCTTCTCGAACCTTATTTCTCGTCGAACTCTGTATTGAGATCACCAATGATTTGAGAAATTGGATGATCTCTTGCTTGATAACGATTGGAGGAAGATCACTTACGGTGGATTCTTCCCTTAAGAATTACAGAGTTGGTTGAGAAGGAGATTCACCAAAATCAGTTCGAGAAGAAATAGAGTCTTCAAAACTTTCATTTTACGGTGAACAAGAAGGATGAGATATCTGTAAAGGTGCTTGGGGTAAAAGCAGAAGAGATGGGTTCGAGGTCAGCAGAAGAGTTGTTATCGGTATCGGTAGATGTATGATCTAGGTGAAGGGTTATCGGTATCATGGGTTTGCCGTTTTCGATAGGAAGTAGATCTGAATTTGTACACTCTCATCATTATCGAGAATCATTAGCAACGTTCGAGCCTTTCTAGGCTCTAACAAGTCATATTCATCAAAAGAAACATGCATGATTCTAAGATTTTTAAATTAGATTTCTTGAAAATGCGAAATGCTTTTGAATGTTTGGAATATCGAGAAAAATTCCTTCGTCTGATTTTGCATCAAATTTTCCTCTATACTCTTTTCCATTGTAAAGAATAAAACATTTACAGCCGAAGATTTTAAGAAATCCAATGTTTGGGGATCTTCCTCTCCATATTTCATATGGAGTTTTATTATGAAACTTGTTTACTGGGATCTATTTTGGGTAAAGCAAGCGGTGTTGGCTATACGCCGTAAATACTTCGGAAGTTTAGCTTACGCCAAAGCATTGTTCTAGCCGCTTCAATCGTGTTACGTTCTTCCGTTCAGCTACACCATTTTGTTGAGAGACCGGCGAGAGAAGTTGTGACCGATCCCATGGTCATCGCAGATTTTCTACACCATTTCTACACCATGTTTTTGAATTCAGTGCCATTGTCGATCTTATGTCACGTATGTCTTCAAGCTTTTGAGTTTGAAGTCTTCTAAAAGTGCAATGACTAGATCATACGTTTCATCTTTAGATGTCATAGTTTCAATCAAGTGAATCTAGAGTAGTCATCAACTACTACAAGTGTGTACTTGTCTCCTGAACCGATCTTATTTGTTGTTATAGGTCCAAAGAGATCCATATGCAGAAGTTGAAGAGGTCTATTTGTTGATAAAACAGACTTTCTTTTGAAGGAAGACTTGGAAAGTTTTCCTAGTTGACAAGCTTTGCAACTTCTGTCATGATCGGCAGACACCGTAGGTAGACCTTTGACAAGCCCATTTTGGAGAGCTTGGAGAGGTGCTTGAAGTTGAGGTGATCGAGACGCTTGTGCCATAGCCAAATGTTGTCACGAACATTGTTGGCTACTAGACACGGGTTTGAGAATCTCCCTAGAAGATTTAAGTCCACGACATAGACGTTTCCTTGTCTATTGGTCAAGATTGTAGAGCACGATTCACCTGTCTTTGATGAAGCACGGTTGGAATTGAATTGGCATAGAAGTCCTTTGTCGCACTGTGATATGCTCTAAGAAGATTGTGCTTTAAACCGCTTACTAGAGAAACTTTGTTGATGGAGAGACTTCCTCTAGTAATTGAGCCATATCCAATTGTCTTTCCTCTTGCATTGTCTCCGAAGATAACTGTGGGTCCTTTTGCTTCGGCTATATCGTAAGAAGACTTACGTTCCTCAAATATATGCCTTGAACGACCTGCCTAGGTACCGGATGTCTTTGTTTCTCGACTTATAGCCATGAAGCATTCCTCACCGAATCGATCGTATGCTTGTCTCAAGGTTTCCTTAGGATCCTTTTTGAAAGAATCAAACCGCCGGATGTATGTATATTTTCTGTCTCTTGTGTCTTGGTCTCCTCCAAGTATTCTACAAGAGCTTCCCACATCTCTTTACATCGAATTACTTGTCGGGTATGTGCTGTGTCTAGAGAGTCGGGTGATTATGTTGATTGCTTTACCGTCAAGTTCAACCAGCCTTTCTATCGCCCCTCCGTCCATTCTCGATTCTTCTTTAGGAACTTCAGCAGGTTCCTGATGGAGGCGAGAAGATTTGCCTTCATTGGTATATGTTGACCTGCAGTGACATATTTCCATAATCTGTTGTCAATAGAGTTCATGAATCTCATTACTTTATCCTTCCATACATCAAAATGACCTTCGCCCAATATTGGGACGTGGTTAGCATTAGATGTAGGCAAAGATATAGTGTGTTTGTGCCATTATGTCGTATCTCTCAAGAGTTTAATCTAGAAAAACTTGTTTTCAAAGAGTATGGCTCGATACCAATTGTGGGTCCCAATGAGCACAATAATAAGCTAGAAGGGGGTTGAATAGCTTATTAACACTTTAAAACTTTTAAGTAAGTTCCTTGAAAGTTACTTGAAGTTTATGAAGAGTTTCAAGTAGCGGAAGACCTTCAAGAAAATTGTTCCAGTGTCCGCCGATAAGGACTACTGTAGACCATTTTACAAATTACTTAAGTTCTAAATGGATATAATGAACAAGGAAACTATGCAGCTCAAGTAATAGACAAACGTAAGGAAATAACACAAGTATTTTGAGATGGTTCACACGTAAATAGTGCTACGCCCACCACCAAGGCGGCAACCTTGATTTAAATTGTGCACTATGTTTTCCACTTAGATCAATTACAAAGAATATCCCTAATGGATCGTGTACAAAATATTGACTTGTGTTTGTCTATGGAATTAAATATCTAAATACAAGATATTTAATTTGCAGTGTATATAGTTAATGGAAGTAAACAACAAGAAGAATAAAACAATAAATGTTGAAGAGCACTTCTTGTTGTTGACGAGGACTTCTAGATCTCTCGCTGAGGATCTATTGAATGCACCGAAATGAAAGACTTGGAGTTGTATAGATTCGAGCAATTCTTTAAGTGTTCGATTGATTCTCGCATGCTTGTCTCCGTTGTTCCAGCCTTCAATGGCGTATTTAAAGCAGTGCACTTCAAAAGAATCCGTTGGAGAGGACGAAGGCTTCAACAAATTTATTCATAAATGCATTAAATGCATGGGGTCAAGGAATTTCGTCTTCACAGATATCCGAGCGTATAATCATTTCGAGATCTTCAAAAAGGTGGGCGATTTGGTGTCGATCGAGAGATGAAGCGTAAAGTAGGGGACGCCATCGCTTTCATCGCTTTCAGACTAAAAGTCTTCTCGCTGAAAGTTGCTTTCGGCTTGACATGTCGAGAATGACTTGGATTAATTCAAATAATATATGGAAATAAGTTTGAATTAATCCAGCTAGCTTTATGCCGAAGAGACACGTAGAAGCGCATCACCGACACGAGGTCTACCGATCTTAAGCTTGAGAGCGTGTCTTCCTAAGTGAAGCCGAGAAAGGGTCTTCCGCCGAACCCGAAAAGAGTCCTACAAAAACTATACAAGGCAAAGTTCTATACACAGTTGCCACGCTAATCGATACGCAGCCCGATTAGCCACTGAAGTATAAAACTAATGTAATGTACTGATCAGATATAAATTTAACATAAGAATCAACAGACTTGCTTCGTTAACTATTTAACATGCACCCAAAAGTGACTAACTAATCTACTAGAAAAAGCAAACTCTAGTTGTGGGGATTAAATAGAAAAAACTTTTGGAATTAACATTGTAACATTAACATTTTTGTCACTAAATTTATTTTTCCAAGCATAATTAACATTAGAAGCGAGCAAACGATGAACACCAAATTCAGCACCCGCGTCCAAAAATCAATAGAGTATTGGCTATCGAGTATCAACAATTCACCTTTTTTTATATCTCATCCAGTTCATGATTGAAACGGAAGAGGATATTAGTTTCCCACTAAACGTATTAAAATGCTAGATTTATAGACAAGTGATTGGTGGTCATGGAGAAGGAATAAATGGAAGGTATATATTTTTCACATACGGAGGAGAGGAACTATTGTGAAAGCAAAGTGAAACTCCAACTTGCCATAAATAATAAGTGGAAGTTCTTAGGAGGGGGGGGGGATCACCCCCTCCACCCATTAGTGACTGAGATATTGCTGTGGTGTTTGTGGACTTTACTCAAAAATGGGTATTGTCTATATCTGTACAACAACAAACAGATCACCAGTACGACCACTAAAAATCCATGAATCTGATTAAGAGTGAGTGTTTCGGCGTGGGATTTCATATAAAGCATTTTCAAACGACTATTTTCAAGGATTTCATATAAAGCATTTTGAGCAAGGATTCAAAAAGGTGAAGAACTGGATCAAAACATTTCTCATATCCCTTCAAGCAATTCTTTTCTTGAAATGTTTCAGTTCTCATGGTGGAAGATATAAGAGGATAGAAGGGTTGAAGACTTCATTCATCTACTCATATACTATTCCTTCTTTAATCTGCTTCAACCCAGGACTGGACACTCAACTTATTCCTTCAAGCAATTCCTTCCTTGATGTGTTCCAGTTCTTAAACAATTACTAGATGTTCTTTCATTTCTTATTCTTTTCTAGTTCTTGTTTAAACAATCATTATATTTTTCCTTACTTCTTCCAAATCTTAAAAGAATATATATGATTGTTGCACGAGTATGATTGCTGCTCAATCATACTTCTCAAACACTAGTTTTTGTTGTACACAGATCCGTTAGTGATCGCTTAGAACTTCAATATATTTAGTGCACTTCAAAATCCAAGTTTGACCAACTTGGTAGTGGATGTAACAGTTTTTACACTATGAATCACTTCAAATATCATGTCTTTTATTTTCCAACTGATAGAACAATTACTCACACTTAAGCAACCTCAATTTATTTAAGTGTAAGTCAATTACATTTTTGAATTATCTACTTAGTTGTCTTATAGTCTGTCTTTCAATTAAGTCTATATATATTAGTGATTAAAAGAAAATCAAACCAAATTGTTTATGATTAAGCAGCTAACAGCTGCTGAAAACTTATTTTATCTGTTGCATCTTTTGAAGGTTTTCAAAATAACTCTTAAAGTTTTTAAAAGGCTATTCACCCCCCCCCCCTCTAGTCTTATTTCGTTGCTAACTGGACTTCCAGATTATGTGAACCGCGATGCATCCCTTCGTTATTTCATAGCGTGTCTTTTGCTCATTAAGGGTATCGCAATCTTTTTACCCCAAAAAGTGTCATTTTCTAGTTAAAAAACATGGGACTAGAGCAAATTAAAATTTCAAAAAGTGGATCGGCCTGAATTTTGTCCTAAAATTTAATGGTCTAAGTGCGCATGCCTATTTGTGCCTATATTAAAATTAAGGGTAAATTCCAAGTGGGTACAATTTTAGAAACATGTTTTCATCTAGATCCATCAATTTTTTGGACATACATAACTATAGATTGGTTCTCAAATGACAAAAATGTCATTAATGAAGACCAAAAAAATACACTAATGTTGATGTCAATGCTAGACATCATAACTGTTAACACATTTTTTTCAAGACAAAAAAAAAATTCAATAATGCTGATGCCAAGGACAAACATTAGAACTAGGCATAAGGTTGATGATGCCAAGCTCAGGCATCAGGTTGCTGTCAAATTCATGCATCAGGTTGCTGATGCCAAACCTAGGCATCAGATTGCTGTCAAATCCATGCATCAGGTTGACAAATCCAAACATCAGGTTAGACATCAGGTTGACAAACCCAGGCATCAGGTTGTGCAACGTGAATTTTCACGGCATCAGGATCGTTCCACCATTCTCCGTCCACAATAAACTTGATCTGCAAATGTTTGGAAAGTTAAAAAGACAAAAAGTTCACCATCTCCATCTTCGGTCTTCTTTGATGCTGGAATCCCAACATCCACTTCAAGTCCCACCATTTCTAACTTCGGTATCATCTGTCCTGCTCCGATGAAGTCCACCATTTGTCCTGCTCCAAGCTCTGACCAATCAAAGCACGAGCTTCGGTAAAGTCCACCATTGCCGACCGCATCCCGTAAGTTTCAGAAATCGCAGGTTGTGTTACCCTCCTTTGTGCAATTGCTTACAATCAAAGCCTAAGGCTCAAATTTGGAAAAGCTGGAGATGATGAGCCATGAGACAATTCAGATCTAAACAAATGAAGTAAAGAAAAATAAAGAGAGGCGAGCTGATGAAGGTGGTTGTGGCGGAAGGAGGAAAGAACCAAAGAGGGTAACTACAAATCATTTCCATCTTTCTCTGTAACATTCACCTCAAAAGCTTCAAGTTTGGTAATTTCAAGATAGTCTTCGTGCTCAACCCACTGAATCTTCGTGTAATGTGTGTGATCTGTTGAACTACGTACAAGCCCAAAGTGAGATAAAGATTTAAGGGTAGTGACGTACTTTCACCCCAAAATTGTACCTAAAAGATATGTCTAAAAAATAGCTAGATTCATTTGAAAACATGTTTTAAAAGATGTACCGACTTGTAATTTTTTCTAAAATTAAAGTGTGCCCATAGCCGTTTTTTAATGGTCTGGGCGGGCAGAATTTGCCACCACTAGAAATGATACAACAACAGAAAAATATCAACATAGTCTTTCTTAAATTTTTGTCAAATTTTATACCCTCAGAAGTGTACACCACTCTAAACCATGATAAGCAGATTGATGGATTCTATTGAAATAAAGTTTCTCTTTGAAGAAAGATAGATTTGTAGTTCTTAAACGTGATTTTATGGATGAACAATAAGGGAAAAGCCTAGGAACACCAAGTAATATTTCCCTCAATGGTAAATCACAAACACCCAACAACTATTTACCGTTCATTTTCCATGACTAGCATAATAACAATTTCTTTCTACATTGGTCATACAGACACTAGAAAGAAAAAAAATATTTAATTTTCTTTTAATGATTTTCGGACTCTTGTCTTTCTTTTATTCATGCAGAACACTAACAATGCATTTCTTCTGATATGATTTTAAATTTCTCGTGCCAATTATACTTCAATTTCCTTTTCATGGTTATCCTTTGTTGTTACTTTTACAGATCAGCAGCGATGTTTTTCTTTACGACAGTATCAAGTCCGTATAACTGCAATTTGTTTAGCCATAGTTCCCATGTTCATGGTTCAGATGTCATATTTGAGACCATTCTGAATTCTTTCAGCAGCAATCACAGTAACATGCTTCAGCAATACCAAATTTCCAGGTTCTCCTAAAAGTTGTTTCCATCTGAACTCGATGCCAGAGTCGAGTCCCTAATCTTGATCTCTCGGAGTGGTACAGATGCGCAGCTATGACTTGCATGTGTAAGGAATTCAAATTGAACATGTATATTTTGTTAGCACATAATTGATTTCTCCATGTGCTTTAAATTGAAAATAGGAAAGTTTCATTAGTGGCAGCAATTGTAGCCGAAATTGACAGCAAATTGGTCAACCTTTCCTTACTTTGTACTCATAATTACAGTATATATTGTATAGACAAAACTGAAAATCAATACAGTGAATCGAAAATTTTTCTGTCTTCCTGTGTCTTGTCTTACGTATTCTGTATCTTCCTTCTCTTTTCTGTAGTTCTTTTTTTATTCTTTCATGGTATCAGAGCCAATAATGGCCACGGATGATGCAATCTCTTCCACAATCCCTCTTCCTTCCCTTCCCATCTTCCTAAACATTCAGTCCTACATGTCCTATACTCATCTCACCAGTGACAACTATCTCAACTGGAGCTCCCTTTTCAACTCCGTTCTTCAAACTCACAAAATCACGGACACCATCACTCAAACCACCCCCCCTGAATTCCTAAAGGATGACGTTACACCCAATCCAGCTCATGACCGTTTTCATCAAGCATCCGGTCTTGTTCTTGGTTGGATTAAAGCAACCGTATCCGCCGACATTCAACCGTACATTAATCCATGTAAGACTGCACACGAGGCTTGGATGTTGCTAGCCAACGAATTTGGTGTGTTCTCCCAAATTCATATCCAAAAGCTTCAAGACAAACTTCATGATCTGAAACGTGGTCCCGATATGTCCATTAGAGCCTACATCCTTAGAGCCAAAACCATTCAAAATTCCCTTGTCACTGCCGGAGTTGCTATCTCAAACGACGATCTTCAGCGTCGTATCCTTGGTGGTCTAGGTCCCTCTTTCAAAGAATTTATCACTGTGCAAAACTCCCGCCCCGCCATGTCCCTAAACGATCTTCAGGATCTTCTCCTTCAAGAAGAAACCCTTCAGAACAAGTTCTCCACTCTAACTCTCAATCCCACAACCGCTCTTGTTGCCAATCAAACCAACCCCAACCCATCTGCCTACCCTTCACCTACTCCATCTCCACAGTCCGCCCATCATACCCATGCTAACAGTCGCTCCAACACTAGCGGATACTATCCGCCACAACAGAATCGTGGACGTGGTCGTGGGAAGCAATGGTGGAAACACCGTCATGGCCGCGGGGGTAGCCATGGACGTGGCATACTTCCTACACCTACTCATGCTCCTACCCAGCCAGCCTCTCCTCAATTTTCTTATTCTGCTCCTAATCCTTTCATGGTTACCAACCCTGCAACCACTTGCCAACTTTGCAACCGTCCAGATCACTTGGCTCCAACCTGCCCCAACCGTACCGCCTTAACCAAGCCTACACTGCTCACTATTCCCCACAGCCTGCCCCGCCCCTTTTTCCTCAATCCTATCCCTACCCAAACCCAGCACAACCTGCATCATCCATGGCCCCGGTCTCCTTTGTTCTTGACTCTGGTGCGACATCTCACATGACACAGTCTCCCGATATTCTCTCTCACTCCACTCCGTACTCGGGTAAGGACTCTGTTATTATAGCAAATGGTTCGCACCTTCCTATATCATGCATCGGTCAGTCTCATTTTTTAAGTGGTTCTCGTTCCTTTACTTTACGAAACGTATTATGTGTTCCCTCCATGCATAAAAATTTACTTTCAATTCATCAATTTTCTCGCGATAATAACTGTTTTTTTGAAATTGACCATTGTGGTTTTCGTGTGAAGGACCACCGCACGAGACAGACTATTCTTTCTGGTAGTAGCACCGATGGTCTCTACAGTTTATCATTCATGCCCTCTTCTGCTCTTAACTCCATTGCTCTCATTGGTGAACGTACGACATCCAACACGTGGCATGCGCGTTTGGGGCACCCTTCCCAGCCTGTTTTTTCATCCGTCGTCAAAAAGTTTCGGATCCCAGTTCATGGATCTCTGAAACCTAGTATGTGTCATGTATGTCCTTTGGGAAAATCTTGCAGTCAACCTTTTCTTCCCCGTAATTTTAACTCGTTAAATCCCTTAGACATGTTACATTTGGACGTTTGGGGACCTTCCCCAGTTTCTTCTATTTCTGGTTTTAAATATTATTTGTCAATTGTGGATGATTTTTCGCGCTATGTTTGGCTTTTTCCTCTCAAGCAAAAATCCGATGTTTTGTCTGTTTTTTCAACTTTCAAAATTCAAGTGGAAAATCAATTAAGCCGAAAAATTGCAGCAATACACACTATTAAGACCATTCAAACTGATGGTGGTGGTGAGTTCATAAATACACTCTTCGCTCAATTTTTAGCTCAACACGGGATTCGGCACCAAGTAACTTGTCCATATACGCCCCAACAAAACGGAGTAGTAGAACGCAAACACCGTCATATTGTTGAGATGGGATTGTGCCTTCTTGCACAGTCTAACGTACCTCAACGATATTGGCTCGAGGCATTTTCTACTGCGGTTTTCCTTATTAATCGCCTTCCCATGCGTCAACTACATTACATTTCTCCATACCAAAAGTTACTTAAGCGTGTTCCCGATTATCGCTATTTAAAGGCCTTTGGTTGTTTATGCTTTCCTCACCTAGTTCCTTATAATCGTCACAAATTGATGCTTAAATCCACCCCTTGTGTGTTTTTAGGGTATGATCAATTAAGGAAAGGGTACCGGTGTCTTGACCAGTCGACGGGTCGAATTTATGTTTCTCGGCATGTCTTTTTTGATGAAGATTGTTATCCTTTTGGTTCTAACAATTTTGCAGCAAAAGCTCCTGGTCTTCACCAGCCTTCCGGCCTATCTCTCGGCCCCCTATCGATGCTCATCACGCCCACGACCATCGGTCACATTGTTCATCCTGGCCCGCGCCAGTCACTTGGCCCAAACTCACATATTCACTCCATGACATCCACTACTCCATTGGATTCATCTATTAGTCCCTTGGTCTCTCCGGTTACTACAACTTTGGGCCCTGAATCTCCTACAAATACTAGCCCACCTCCTTCCCAAAGCCACACCCCCACACCGTCACCAGGCCATTCTCCACCAGTTCTGGCACCACAAGAGGACAACTCGTCCCCCATACCACCTGCCTCAATCCACCAGCCTCGGTCCTCAGCTTTCACCAACACTCCTGTCCCATTTCACTTAGACACTTCTCCCACCTCTCCATCTTCAAGCCCTGGTTCCACGCCTCCGCGTAATTTTCGGAGCATAAATGAATTAGTCTACGGCCCTTCGGCAGCCTTAACTGCCATGTCTAACCCCTCTCTCGAACCCCGCACCTTCAAACAGGACGCACCTTTTCCCCAATGGCAGTCTGCTATGCATGAAGAATTACGTGCCCTCCATAAAAATGGTACATGGTCTCTTGTCCCTCGCACTCAGGATATGAACGTGGTTGGTAGTAAGTGGGTGTTCAAAATCAAACGGAAATCTGATGGTACTATCGAACGTCATAAGGCTCGACTTGTTGCTCAGGGATACTCGCAGCAAGAGGGTCTTGATTATGACGAAACATTTAGTCATGTGGTTAAGCCTCCAACTATTCGGACAATTCTTACTCTTGCTCACGCTCGTGCATGGCCAATCCAACAATTGGATGTTCGAAATGCATTCCTTAATGACACACTCAATGAAGAGGTATTCATGTCTCAACCTCCCGGGTTCATCGATCCAAAATTTCCTAACCATGTCTGCAAGCTCCACCGTGCCCTCTATGGTTTGAAGCAATCCCCTCGGGCTTGGTTTCAACGGTTACATGACTTTTTGCTCTCTCTCGGTTTTTTTAATAGCAAAGCGGATGGTTCCTTATTTATTCGTCATTCAAACTCATCCATCATTGCTATTCTTGTGTACGTGGATGACTTTATTGTAACAGGATCTAATCCACAAGAGGTCTCCAAGGTTCTTGATGACATTTGCCAAACGTTTGATAGCCATCGCTTGGGTAATCTCAGCTTCTTTCTTGGTATTGAAGCAACACGATCCCCCACCACATTAACTTTGAGTCAATCATGCTATGCCGGTGACTTACTCAACAAGTTCAATATGGCAAATTGCAAATCCGTACCAACACCAATGCTGCCCGGTTCCCACTTATCATCTATGGCAGGAGATCCTCTACCCGATGCAAGTGTTTATCGCAGCATGGTCGGTGGTCTTCAATATTTGACACTCATTCGCCCTGACATCTCCTTCGCTGTCAATCAAGTGTGCCAGTACATGCACCAGCCCCGAACATCTCATCTGCAAGCCGTCAAAAGAATTTTTTGTTTCATCCAGGGCACTCGTTTTCTCGGTTTAACATATACCCGTTCTCCGGACACTACTTTGTCTGCATATTCCGATGCCGATTGGGCTAGGGATCCCAATGATCGCCGATCTATCACTGGTGCCTGTGTTTTTATTGGCCACAATATTGTGGTATGGACGGCAAAGAAGCAATCCACAGTGTCTCGTTCAAGCAGTGAAGCTGAGTACGTATCACGCCTTGGCCACCACCGCGGCCGAACTTCGTTGGTTCTCTTTTCTCTATCGTGAGCTGGGTCTACTCTTACATCCTCCGACTTTATATTGCGATAACCAATCTGCAATACACATGTCCAAAAACCCAGTATTCCATGCTCGAACCCGTCATATTGAAATCGATCACCACTTTGATCGGGAGTTACACCAACGAGGTTTTCTCCGTTTGGCTCACGTCTCCACAAAGGATCAATTAGCTAACATTTTTACGAAGGCCCTTGCTCATCCTCGACCGTCCTTACTTTCCTCCAAACTACACCTCCACAAAGTTCCACTTCGTTTGAGGGGGGTGTTAGCACATAATTAATTTCTCCATGTGCTTTAAATTGAAAATAGGAAAGTTTCATTAGTGGCAGCAATTGTAGCCGAAATTGACAGAAAGATTGACACCAAATTGGTCAACCTTTCCTTACTTTGTACTCATACTATATTACAGTATATATTGTATAGACAAAACTGAAAATCAATACAGTGAATCGAAAATTTTTCTATCTTCCTGTGTCTTGTCTTGCGTATTCTTTATCTTCCTTCTCTTTTCTGTAGTTCTTTTTTTATTCTTTCATATTTCTATTATCTCACTATCTAGTTTCTTTTCAACCTTTTGTGTGCTTGGTCAGAAACAGTGTTGCTTTGGGCCGGTTACTTTGAGTATAATAATGGGTGCATATACTCATACAGTACTAAACCAAAATAAAGAAATAAAGAAATGAAGCAAAACCCCATCCCATACTACCTCTAGCACCTATACCACAGTATGTAGCCTGTATATAGACCATCCAAAGGGATCATGATCCATTCCATCCTATCTTTTCCACACCTTCTTGTTGTTTGATCTGCCTGTTTGGCTGTCTCAGGTCTTGTTGATTGTGTAAAGGAAAGAGTGATCAGAGTACTGCAGAGACAGGAAGAGAGAAATGGGGAGGAAAAAGATAGTCGTTTGGCTTGTATCCTTCATCCTTGTTGTCGTTGTAGTTATAGGCATAGTAGCAGTGGTGGGAAAGCGGGAGGACTCCAAGAAAGGGGACAATGTAACCTCCCCGTCCTCGAAGGTTGGTACCAGTATCTGTCAACCAACCGAGTTCAAGGAAGTGTGCACCAGAACCCTAGAAGACGTTGCCAAGAACTCAAGTGCTACTCCAATGGACTACATCCTTGCTGCCATTCGCGCCACACTTGTAGAAGCGAAGAAAGCTAGAGAAATGACAGGGTCCCTGAGGAAGGACTTGGCAAATAACCCCAAGGAGGACGACAGATTCAAGGGGTGCGAGGAGTATCTAGACTTTGCGCTTGATGAGCTTGGCGTGGCATTGGAGATGGTGACTGACAGCCAAGTGGACACCATGGGAGAACGTGTCGATGAACTTCTCAAGTGGTTGACTGCTGTTCGAGTTGACCTAACGACATGCTTGGATGAAACTGACAATCCGGAGCACAAGGCTGCAATGGAAAATGCTTTGCTAAGCACTACTCAGCTTACCTACAATGCCCAAGACATAGTCTGGGGGTTTGTTGACATTCTCAAGGCACTGGGCATTGGTGTCAAAGGTCTCAAGTTGCCTCCAACAAACTCTCGTCGACTCCTTGAGGAAGCTGCTGAGGTCAAGAACGAGGGATATCCAAGTTGGTTCCCAGTTGCAGATCGAAAACTTTTGGCCATTAATCCAGCGGGTCCACCACCTAATGCAACTGTTGCCAAGGATGGTAGCGGGGATTTCAGGACCATTGGCGCTGCTCTGGCTGCATATCCCAAGGGCTTCAAAGGAAGATATGTTATCTACGTTAAGGAAGGGATCTATGAAGAGAATGTTACCATTGGTAAGAAACAATTGAACGTGCTCATGTATGGGGATGGGAAGGACAAGACCATTGTTACAGAAAAATTGAACGTCAAACTTATGGGTTTAAGGACTTCGGCCACAGCGACATTTGGTAAGATATTTCCTTCTTTCAAACTCATATAATGCGTAGTAATCTTCACAAAATTACTGACAAGAACAAAAACTTCATTGAGTGCAGCTGTTCTTGGAAATGGGTTCATAGGCAAATCAATGACATTCAGGAACACGGCCGGCCCTGAAGGGGAGCAAGCTGTGGCTCTCCGAGTCCAAGCAGACAAAGTTGCCATTTTCGACTGCAGCATCGAGGGGTACCAAGACAGTTTATACTATCATAACCTTGCACAATTCTACAAAAACTGCACCATATTTGGTACAGTCGACTTCATATTTGGTAATGGGCCTGCCGTGATCCAGGACAGTGATATCTATGTGAGGAAGCCCGATCCGGGCCAATCTAACATGGTGACAGCAGATGGTAGAGTAAGAAATAATGAAAGTGGTGGTTTGGTTGTCCAGAATTGCAGAATCATGGCAGATAGTGATCTTGTTGACGAAAGGCTAGTGGTCCCAACCTTCTTGGGCCGCCCGTGGAAGCCTGCAGCTAGGACCATCATCATGGAGTCCGAACTGGATGATCTTATCCAACCAGAGGGGTTTAGTAAATGGTCTGATGATCCGAAAGAGAACCATCACGAGACCTGTTTCTATCGCGAGTATGCAAATCGCGGCCCTGGTGCCAAGACTGACAGGAGGGTCGATTGGCCAACGTCTTACCGTGTGATCACTGACAAAAATGAGGCTGCTCGATTTACGGCCAGCCGATTCATTCAGGGTGACTTGTGGTTGAATGATACTGCAGTGCCTTTCTATAGTGGCTTCTCCAAACAGATTAACTAGTTAAAGATCAGTGAAAGGCAATCTGTTTCAATGAAACAAATGTGGGAACCTGTTAGATTACACTATTACTTTACTATGTTTGATCTAACATTTCTGTCATTAAATTTCGGTTAACCCTCAATATAGTAATTATAAACTTGATCAAAATCCATTAAGAAAGTTCATTAGTTTCAGAAAAAAAGTCAATATTGATACGAGTAGTAAAAGATTAGCTTGTGTAAAATTGCAGTCATTTCAAATCTCATGTTCTCTGTTAATGGCCAATCAAACGTTTAATCATTTTTTTGTAACGAAATCTTTGTTTTCATTTAATCATTCTCGAACTCGTGAACATAGCATTCAGTCCAAAAACCATAATAGACAAGGAAGGAAAAACCTTGAGTTCGGCAGGCGGCCGGCAGGCGACCGTCTATCCTCTTAGGACACGATAGATTTTGAATTGTTTCATCTTCATGAATGACAAAACTGTGAAGTGTTTGTACAACTCTATCAATTTAGGAATTGTACGTACCATACTTAGCTTTCATCAATATTGACAAATGGAAGAGCTGAGAAATAGTCAACGCGACAGGTTAAAAATTGTGCTCTACTGCTATTCCTCGGCCATTATGATTAAAATACATACCAAAAAGATGAAAAAGCATATTACGCCTTGAATCACCCATCCAATCGAAAATGCTGAGAATTTTTAGAAATTCGAAATACCAATAAGAAAGAAAAAGCTAAGAATTGGTTCCCATACCTGATACCTCTCAAGGAAAATCTCTAATTGGATCTTAAATTGACGGATTAGCTTGAGCTTATCCATATGGTTATGCACTTTTCGAATTGGAATTCATTTTCTTAAAGATCCTGGCTTTATCAATTCATCTCAATTTATTACTTCATGAAAGTATGTCATAGGTGCTTTATTAAGTATGTCCCTATCATTATCTAACCACTTATTTAACACGGCCTAAATCCGTTCACAAGAAAAGCACATGCAAGCATTACGTGCCAGTCACGAGCTCGATAACGAGGGTCTCACATGAGCATCAAGCATAGCGGACAGAATGTCTAAGTAGGGACCTCCCTATATTCCCGTCAAGGCCAACCTAGGCATCGCCTCTCCGACCAGGGGGCCATGCCCAGGAGTTATCCGCATCACAACGAACATATGCATCATTATCCGGGCAGGGCCATGCCCACCCGAGCAAGCTATCAACCGGCGACCATTAGAGTCGTGTGCTCCAAAACAAATCAAAGGTTTCCTAAACCGATAGGAGTTCTTTCCTTATCTATTCTAGCACTCCAAGACAGATCAAATGTTTCCTAAACCGATAGGAGTTCTTTCCTTATCTACTCTGGCAATCACGCGGCAAATAGCCTATTACGCCTACAATTTAGGGATTCACTCCTAACCCTAATAGGCAACGTGAGATCCTAACCCTAGACAAATTCTATCACTTTGGGGGGCCTATATATACCCCTATATAAACCCTAAACATGGTACACACTTTTTACAGTCAAGAAACTCTGTCAAATTACTTTAACTCACACGATTCTTACTTACACGCCGGAGTGGTTTCGTGAGGCCGTCTAAGGTGTTTTTCGTGCTTTTGACAGGTTTTTAGCAAGATACAGTACATACACTCAAGCCCAGATATCCTTACAAGCATTCGGACGGCTCAACACTGATTTTTGTCACATCAAGTTATAACTCCATAAATTGGCTACCCTCAGCCCTAGCAGGGCCGTTCCTAGCATTTAAATACGCCCGTGACACAGTTAAACAATTGACCCTTATTTAATTACCAAGAGTGATATCCATACATAAGTGACTCAAGTCATACCATACACAAGAAAATACTAATGCTAAAATATTATAATAATATCTAACACATGTTGCAAATGTCGACAACAACAAACTTACGGGCAATACAATTTCCCAAATTTTTAATCGCTTAAATACCTCTTTATTTTTTCAACCGCTAAACTTCATTTTTGTGAAATCGTTCCTAAAATGCCTGCAAAAGAGAAAGAACAATTGCAATTCTCATTGAGAGTAAGAAAGGTGGGGAAGTAGGGTGGTGAAGAAGAACGCTAGTGTGTTTCACCTTTAATTTAATTAATCTATCACCCTAACTTGCCACTCTCTTTCCTCTTCATATATCAATCTTCAATTTCACTTGTGTCTTCTTCTTTTTCTTCGTTGTCTTTGTGTGTTTGATTCAAAATAGATTCAGTGTGTGTGATTTGTTACCATACATGTCAATTGTTTGATGAAAGGTCAGAATAGAAATTTGTTCGTTGTTGGACACCCTTTTTCAATCTTGATGCATCAATTTCGAATCACGATGCATCATTTGTCAATCGTAATGCATCAATTTGGATTTGGGATACAGGAAAGATTCATTAATTTGAAATCATTTATTGATTGTGCTCAGGAAAGAAGGGACATGAAGGTCCGGTTCACTATAATTGCAGTGCGATACAACAATTGTTTGTGACTTGTTGCATCGCGATACACAAATTGGATTAGGTAATTAAATTTGATGCATCGCGATGTACACTAAGTAATCTGTAGCGCACCTTAGACTCATTAAGGGTATCATAGTATTTTCTCCCCCAAAAGTATACTTTTTGCGTTTAAAAAAAATATAAGAGATGTAAGCGGTTAAAAGCTTATAAAAGGGGAGCGATCTGAATTAAGGGTATCATAGTATTTGTTTGTTGTCTTGGCAATTGGGCTATACTTGCCATATATTTTATTAGCCTGATTTCTTACTTACCAATTAGGGGTGTTAATTGGGTGTTACAGATTAAATTTGGATAAAATCATTATTTACCTAATATAGTTAATTGATAGTTTTGGATGTTATTGGATAATACTCAATTTTATCTATTAATGAATGTGTATTATCCGGATAATACTCAAGCAACATCACACTTTAATAATTTTATTTATGGGTATTGCACTACTACTACTATTACTCTCCTACATATACTATTATTCATAAATCACAATACACACGCTGACACTCATGGACCATATTGAAATTTGTTAAGGATTTTCGATTCAAAAAAGCTTCCAGCTGTTATATTTTCCAAAGTTAATTTCTATTGTAGGATGGTTTTCTTATCAGTTGTTGCTTTTCTACCCTTTTAAGTCTAATTTATTATAATTGAATCAGATTCATCCTTTCAAAGCTACTAACATAAACATTGCAAATGCAAAATACACAATCTTTTTCTTATTATATTTAGTTCTTGGAATTTCGGGATTGGATTGGATATTTGATCAGATATTTACGATATATAAATCCATAGATTTCATCGATTAACCATTAGAAAAAAAGTTAGAGGTGTTAAAGTACAAATCAATAGAGTCAAAGGTTACTGGAGTACAATACATTTTCTTTTCTCATCCACTACTATTCTATGCGTTTTCTTTTCTCTTCCTTTTTTTCTAAAGAGTGAGTCCATTTACCCTTACACAAAAGCTTAGCTAAATCCATCCCCTCATTTCAATTTCTAAATCCGACATTAACCTTAAAAGAAAATGTAGAGAATAAGGCAAAAGAAAATAAAGCAAACATACTTTAGTTATAAATAAATAAAAATAACTCAATTCGATCACTAGCGTATAGTTTGTTAATGATTAAATCCCCAATTCGGTTCACCAACTTATAGTTTGTGGTGGGTGGTGGTGGTGGCGGCAACGGTGGTTGGTGGAGGGAGGAGATGGGAGGTGGTGGCCAGAGATGGTTGCTAAAGGTGATGGCAGCCAAAGGATGTTGTTGTCGGCGGCAGTGGCGAGAGGTGGTGGTGGATGGAGGCAGCTGTAACACCTGGAAATTTTCAAAATTCATTTCAATATAATTTTGTGTATTATATGATGACAATGTGTAATAGAAATGTGTTAGTTTGATTGAATTGAGGATTGAATTTTTGGGTTGAGTATAATTGGTTTTGGTAAAATGTTTATCATGAAATGTGGTATGTTTAGACTTTGTAAAATTGGTCATATTGTTATATTTTGGAGTCTTGTTATGGTTGAATTGGTGCTAATATGTTTGGTTTTTTTTTTTTGTCAATTTTGGACTTGAATTGGTAGAAATCTGGTAGCAGGGCCTAATGCGATCGCATCCACCTTGGAGAAGCGACCGCATCGTAGAGATCTAATTTGTTGAACCTACAGTATCTCATGCGGTCGCATTCCCCCTTGGATAAGCAACTGCATTGTTTGGATGCAATCACATTGTTTGTGGTGAGGCGACCGCATCTCCCCGTATATCATTAAACCCATTTTAGTCTTTTCTCAATTTAGTCAACAACTATATAAGAAACTTTGACCCGGCTATGAAGAGGGAAGTTCATTATTTTCAGTCCCTAAACACACACTATCATACCTATTAAAGATGAGATTGAGAGCCTCGAGTGTTCTTGAGTTCTTACTTGATTTTGGAGCTCAATCCTTTAGTCTCATGTTCAATTCCTTTTGTGTAAACAAATACTTCAAACTTTGGTGATCGGTGTAGACCTTAAACTTTGCCCCATACAAGTAGTGTTTACACTTATATAGCGCAAAAATAATCGCAGCAAACTCTACATCATGGGTAGGATAATTCTATTTGTTTCGTCAGACTCAACTTCCTCGAAGCATATGCATTTATTTTCTCATTCTGTATCAAAACACGCCCAAGTCCTTCCTTAAAAGCATCACTATACACAATAAAATGTTCACCTAATAACCAATAATAAAATGGGTTTTAACCCGTTTATCCATATTTGGAACTCTCAAATGTACTACATCCATCCTAAAATAAGTGTCATTTCAGCAATTTACACACATATTAAGTAAACTTATAAAAAAGACAATTGACAAAATATATGCACATGTTTCTTGAAATCTTATATGGTATTCTCATCTTAATTACATTTTAGGATTACAATTATATATGATGCAATACTAAACCCTAAATATATCAAAAATGAGGAAACAGGAAAAAAAAATCACAAAATTGTCGGGCGCGCTCCCGTGCAAACATGAGCGAATTCATGATTTTGCTACCACGTGGGCTAAATATTTAGAAAATATATTGTGAACAATAAGAGCCGTACAAAATAAATTTATTAATTGAAAAAATAGTTTCATATAATCGGTAACTTAATGAGCCTTAGTCATTTACTCTCTCCGCTCCAGGTAAAGAGTCCACTATACTATTTTGCGATGTTACACTCTAAGAATTCGCTTTAAAAAATTATGCTTACAATTTATATAATAATTCATCTTTACCCTTCACTTGTGTTATAAGTATATTGTTTGTACTTAACTACTTTTTTAGCTGAGGTGGTCTCCTATAAGACGGTTTTACGGATCCTTATCCGTAAGACGGATCTATCCAGGTTAAATGGAGTAAAATTCAGAAATATCAATGCAACCCCTTGGTTTTTGAAAATTACAGCATCACCCCTCATGTTTATATATGTAAAGTATAACTTTTTACTATTAACAGTATCCCTTTGTAATATAAAATGTATCACGTTTGGCCTTAGAAGTGTCACTTTGCATTTTTAACGAAAATTATAATTTTTTCACTAAAAAGTGTTGCTTTTTGGGCTTAAATGTATCACTTTTAGCCTTAAACTAGGTATAGATCTCTTTTAATTAAATTATACTCAAATAAAATGAAGATTATAAACAAAACTAAAAAATATAGAAAAAACATGACGAAGGGAACAACCTATTAAAAAATTCTGATTTTTAAATTAGAGACTTGTATTATAACTTTTTTTGTACTTTCAAAAACTTAGAAAATAAAATTCAAATTTTTTGGTTACAAATTTTTTAGATATGATGAAATGGATAAACATTTCAGATATTTATCGTTTTTCTAGATACTTTATCAGTTATTTCAATATATTGTAATAAATTGTGAGTAATTCTAATATACTTGATTTTTTTTAGTACAATAACTTTTCGAAATATTTTTACAAATCTATAAATTTCCATAGACATATTTACTTGAGAGTTGTGTAATCAATTAATGAAATATTTGTTCTCAATGCATCCTAGCTATTGTATAGTACTAATACTTATTAAAGATGACTTTCCTTTTTTTGAAAGTGCATTTTGATGGAATTTTACCTGTTTTAGATTACCTAGCTTTTATAGATATATATAGATGTGTTACTTTTATTTTGAAAAGTGTCTCATTTTTTATAAATGAAAATCATTACGTTTGACATTAAAGTGTCACCTTATAGTATTGAAAGTGTCATTTTTTTAGCATTAAATGTGTAACTTTTCCTCCTAGAAGCGTCATTTTACCTTATAAATAAAAATTATCTTTATTGACCTTAAAAGTGTTACTTTTTAGCATTGAAAGTGTCACGTTTTAATATTAAATGTATCACTTTTGACAATCACCGTTAATTTTAAAGTGACACTTTTTAGTATTAAATGTGTCACTTTTTAGTATTAAGAGTGACACTTTTTGGTATTAAGAGTATTACTTTTTATTTTTAATTTAATGAAAATTATAATAAATTTCTCTTTATAGTATCACTTTTAACCTTAAAATGTCATTTTTAACCTTAAAATGTCACTTTTGACTTTTAAATGTGCCATGTTTGATTTTAGATATGTCACTTAGCATTTCGTCAAAGTCCATTAGAATCCGTCAAGCATCCCAAAACAAATTAGGTTAATGGAGGGCTAATAGAGTGACAGAGGATTAAACTGCAAAACGTGGGAAACATAAAATTTCGACGACAAACCTTGGAAGTGCGGGGGCACCAGAGCAAAATGAGAAACTTCTCATTTATGAGCAATATAATTTTTATTCCATGGCGTGGGGGACTTGTAGTAAGGACCTCCTTGCCAAATCTTAAACGCCAACCCTGGACCATATTGGCCGACTCATTATTGTGATTTTTAGTAACATATTGTTTATTTATTATGACCCGTAAATTTTTAAATGGGGCTCCGTCATACGAATGATTTAGGATCCATAAGACCATCCGTCCTACACAAGTTTTTGCATTTTTAATTATGACCAACTTTAATGGTATTAATATATCTCTTAATAATTAAACTTTTCAAATTAAGACTTTTTAAATAGAACCGGAGTAAATAATTGGGCAAATTTCAAGTAGGTACAATTTTGAAAACATGTTTTCATTTAGGACCATTAATTTTTTGCACATTTCATAAAACTACATATTGTTTGCCAAATGATAAAAATGTCATTAATGAAGACAAAAGTGATCCGGCATTTTACAGAACCAAAATTAATACAAAAACTTTGATGTCAAGCCTTAGCATCAGAATAGATTTCACATTATTTTACAAGATCAAAATTAATTTAAAAATGCTGATGCCAAGCCTTGGCATCAGGATGGATTTCACAGCATTTTGTAGGACCAAAATTAATTGAAAAATGCTGATGCCAAGCCTTGGCATCAGGATGATTAATTCAAAAACTCTGATGTCAAGCCTTGGCATCAGGATGGATTTCACAATATTATTCAGGACCAAAATTAATTTAAAAACTCTGATGCCAAGCCATGACATCAGGATGGATTTCACAGCTTGGCATCAGGTGAAAAAAAAATTCAATAATCCAGGCATCAGGTTGCTAATGCCAAAATGCTGATGTCCACCGTTGTTGCTGATGCCAAAAATGTTACTTATGCCAAAAATCTTTGAAGCGGACTTGTCGGTGAAAAAAAAATCAATAATCCGGACATCGGGTTCTTGTGCCAAATGCGATGCCGCGGTTGGCGATGCAAAAAATGTTCGCGATGCCAAAAATGTTGATGCTGTCAAAATGCGTGATACATCAAACATCAAACCAGGCGGATCATCACCCCATCCCGTCCAACCTTGACCATCACTCGACCAGCTGAAACCAGTAGCATTCCTCCCGTCACGTTTCCTGGTTCACGGAACCTCCTGGCGACCCCAAGCAATCGACCATACTGACCCCAAGTCGGCGTCCTACATCTGGGTCATCCACGACCATCTCCCTTCTCAATCTCCCCCATCCACCACTGACCACGGATCTAGTTAAATCACCCGTCTCGAGTCGGCCCCTTGCCATCACTCGGCTAATCTCGCTTCGTCTCGAGGACAACCCGCAAGTGCGGCCGAGTGTCACGTGTCGAAAAACTAAATCAAGTAGTTGCCGTCGATTTAACGAGCAGACG
>CM028381.1:66611554-66657943 GCA_013146195.2 Codonopsis lanceolata
TTAATTTAAAAATGCGATGCCAAGCAGCATCGTGGATGGATTTCCATGACATTTTTGTAGGACCAAAATTGGTTGAAAAATCTTTGAGCCTTGGCATCCAGATGATTCAAAAACTTCGATGTCAGCGCTGGCATCGAGGATGGATTTCACAATATTATTGAGGACCAAAATTAATTTAAAAACTTCGATGCCAAGCCATGACATCGAGATGGATTTCGTGAAGCGGCATGGTGAAAAAAATTCAATAATCCGGGACATCGGGTTCTAATGCCCAAAATCTTGCGATGTCCTTGCGGTTGTTCTTTGATGCCAAAAATGTTACTTATGCCAAATGCGTCTTGAAGACTTGACATCGGTGAAAAAAAAAAATCAATAATCCGGACATCGGGTTCTTGATGCAAAATCTTGCTTGGGTTGTTCTTGATGCAAAAATGTTCTGATACCAAAAATGTTGATGCTGTCAAAATGCGATGTACGTCAAACATCTCGGGTTCAGACCCAAAGCCGGATCATCACCCCATCAAAGTCAACCCCTTGACCATCACTCGGCCAACTACAAACCCGGAGCATTCCTCCATCTGTTCCTCAGTTCACGGAACCTCCACGCACGACCCCAAGCAATCGGCCATGCCAGCCTTAAGTCGGCGTCCTATCAGGTCATCACGGCCATCTCCCTTTACAAATCTCCCCCGCTTCTTCCTCGGCCACCGGATCTAGTTCATCACCCCATCTCGAGTCGACCCCTTGACCATCACTGCGGCCTAATCTAAAAGCTCGTCTCAGGGACAACCACAAGTGCGGCGAGCAGGTAATCGTGTCGAAAAACTAAATCAAGTAGTTGCCGATCGATTTAACGAGACGACGGGAGGCATTGTTTCCTTTCATCTTCGGCCTCGAGTCTGCGGCGAATCACAACATCCATTGTAAATCGTCTTCATCCACCAAACCTACTCGTCATTAATGCTTCATCTCCATTTTTCTTGATTACGCCTCCATTGTTGCGAGGAGTTGTGCGAGAAGAAAAGGGGAGAGAAAGATTAGAAGAAGGATTCGAGATGAACCTTGGGGATTCTTTGATGTTGTTCATAATTGGTGAATTGGTGGGAGTTGAGAAAGAGAGAGATGGTGAGCGAGAGAGGGAATGGAGATGAAGCTTTATGATAGGCCAGTATGTGGAATTAATGCTTTGTGGTTTCCAACACAAACTGTGTACCCTCCCTCCCCCCACCAGAATTGAATGAAAGAGGGCCGAGGACAATCATACACAAAGGGGTAGACAAATACTTCGCCAAAAAGAATTATAACCAAAAAGAAGTAATGCGAAAAAATAAGTGGATTCATTTGAAAACATGTTTTTAAAAATGTACCGACTTGTAATTTTTTCAAAATAATTAGAAAAGAGTTTAAGATTATAACAATATTTTTTTCCAAAATTTTTACGTGGTGTCCAGCCCACATCACTCATCCCGTAGATCTAACCACTCACGAGTACGCCGAAACTCGCTCCATTGGGTTGCACGCACCACACTCGCGCGACCCTTTTTGCTTGGGAGCGGCCAAAACCCATAGCCCTAGCTTTTGTCTCCTTCCCGCCCTCACAGCCAATGTTCTGCACCCAGATCTTGCAGAGCTCTCAAATTCCAACCAACAAATAACACTTGCCCAAATGAAATATATCCCAAAAATGGTAAGGATGCTCATTAGATGACTCTAATGTTACCACAAACGTTATACAAAAGTGAAAACTCCCTTTCATGTTCTATTTACTGTTGTAGAACACATTATAAGATGGTGAAAATCTAAACTTGCCTAGATTAGATTCAAGACTAGAACAAAAAGCAATCAGAACATAATGGAATTCACTATTGCATAATGTTCACGTACAGCTATATACTACACAGAAGAGCCTAATTTCATTCAGGAAATAAGTATCAAGGAAAACTAAGTTCTATATATTAAAAAGAAAATACAAAAAGGGACAAGAATGAAAACTGGAACTTCTACGACCAAGCCACAAAATATCATGCAATACTAATAGATTTTAGAAAAGTTTTAAAGCTAGCTGAACGTCCTCAAAGTGTTTTGGCAGCGATAACTTACTAGTAAATGTGCGAAAACTACTAACTATTCCCCAAATCTAGGCACTGTCAGATTCATTCCCTGAATCTATATTGGTGGGCTGCTGTGGGTTCTTGTACCCACTGATTTCATCCCTGTAGCGTTTCTTGTCTGCTTGAGCCTTCGCTTCATATGGTTCTTTCTGCTCAGCTGGAAAAAAGAAAATTTACAACACAATCAGACGAGTGTTGAAAGAACTGACATTCTCTTCGAGGCAAAGACGTAAAACAAACCTGACAGCGCTTTCCATCTGTCCCCAAGAACCTTGCTGATTTCTAGGAACGCGATACCAGGATTATCCTTCTTCACACTCTGCAGTCAATAAAACAGTAAGACCAACCAATCCTCAGAGTGCATAAATGGACATAAGTTGATATAAGGCAAGTAGTATCGTCAAATAGGCGTGGTGAGCATCAATATATATAATGCAATTGTTTAACTTTGTTACCACTGTGAATCATGGATGTTCAAGTGAGCATAAAACCAACTGAAAGCACATCGTGCAGCCAGAAGTCTATGACACTCCCTCCATCTCAAAATGTTTTTCCATTTTTGTAGAAGAGTAGTAACAAAAAGAAACCAACACTCTAGAATCATACACACTAACCTCCCTCTCAAGCTGTGAGAAAAACATGAAACCACTCATTGCTCTCTTTGGCGCATTTGGATCCTTCTTTTTCTTCTGTTTCCTCTTCTTTGAACCATCATCATCCCCACCTTTCGCTCTCTTCCTACTTGATGGAGGTTTAGAAGCAGAAGGCTCTTTCTTGGATTCCCTTTTCGCTGGTTTCTGATAACATATTTTATCCAAAGTGAGACTACTTTTCATTTAAAAAGAAATGTTTGTAGAAAGGGAAAGGCTAGTGGTTAACCTCTTCTTCGCCTCCGCTGTCACTAGCATCAGAATCGTCTCCCCCAGAATCATCGGTAGGCGAGCCTCCATCATCTTTGTCAGCAACAAAATCTTCATCCTACACAATCCACCAGGTTAAACACTATAATGCACACCCAGACAAAGAGAGAGGCATCTAACACACCCCCCTAAATTTGGAGCTAAGAAGATGCAATATGTGCAACTTGTCAAAAGAAAAAAAAAATGCAGTACGTGTAAGAAGCTGAAGCTATTAGATCTCGATCAAGTATCAACAGTATCTATACAATCAATTCACATCAGAAATGTTTACGACCAAGAAGCTTAACAGATAAAACATATTACAACTACAGAACATATGATAGATTTACCTCTTCATCACTCTCCTCTCCACCAGCTTCATTCTTTATACGCTCCAGATGTGGGTCGACAGCATCATCATCATCATCATGCAGAACAGCCGCAACACCATCTGCAGCTTGGACACCTCCCAGATTCATGATTTTCAGTCCCTTTGAGCTGTGCATCAATGAAAGTGTAAATTTTCAGTTACAAGTAATAAAAAGGTCAAATACTATGGAAAAACATGCAACTATACTGACTTGATGAAATCAAAAAGATTATGGTATTCATTTCTCTGGATGTTTCGGAAAAGATGTTCTTGCTCAGTCTTCAGTCTGATAGAAAGATCAAAGTAGTGCATGTTCGACCCTCCAGCAGCATGCCTCTCAAACTCCACATAGTCAATCTAAAAACAAAATGTAAGATGCTAAGTCAGTACAATTAACAGGCACAACCATAGGTAGTATCAGTAGTAAATCAAGACCAAGAATACTGCAACAGATCTCATGTCATGTTCCCAGGGAAATACCTCATCATGAAGAATAAGGGTTGGAGGTTTTGGTAAAAAGAAAAAGCTCTTCTCTAGCGGATAAAGGACACCATCTTCAGCTTTCAGCGATGACTTCACAGCATAACCATCTTGGCAGCTACGGAACTTTCCTGGCCTAGTGAGTTTGGTACCAGACAAGCCACGCAAAACCATTGAGAAAACTTCATGAATAAGCCCCTGTAACCATGTCATACAATTACAAACACAATGCCAAAAGTAGCGTAAAATATCAATAAGCTGCATTTTAATAGAGGTAACAATCTTCCAACATTCTACTAATTCTCTTTCATCACCTTATATGAGGGTTCTAACTTGTCCTTGTATTTGCTATTCAACAGATCTTCATTCAATGTCAAGGTGGTTTCTACCACATAATCAGTTTCGAACTGTGAACAGGATGGAGCAAAAGATTATTAAACAACATTTAATCTGGGAAAGGCAGACCAGCGATAACCAAAGGAATAAAGCAATAATACCTGTAACACAATATGTGGGTATAAAGTTTGGCCTTTACGGATAGGTGGATCCAAAGTAACAACAACAAAGGTGTGAGGTTGGTTAGACTGCACAAGAACAGAAGAGCATCGATTACTTATGTGCATTCTGATTCACAAACAAGTAGTCATTCTGTACAAAAAATTGAATCAATCATATTTATGTTTTCTTTGAGATAGAAATAAGAACCTTGGGCAGCACAAAAACTCGGACTACACTACTGTACTGAATTTTGAAATCATTGGCTTGGCCTTGAAGACGCAAAAATGAAAGGTGAAGCTCGACATTGTATCGGCCCCTGCAAAGAAGAGAATATCATAAAATCATTTGAAATGGCATAAAGACCTATGGTTGACACCAACACAACAAATGCTGACTAGACAAAAACACATACCTTGGAGTAAGAATCGCAATGCCCTCAAATGTCGTAACAGCCTCCTCCCCTCCAGGCCCAACATCTGCCATTGACACGATTTTATCACGAAAGACCTGATGGGAATCATCATGAGCATAAAAAAGATGAAAGGTACTTGTCAATAAAAAAAAATTGAATCTAGGCAAACTCACCTGAGCAGGAGGGCGATTTTCATCACCAACAAACTGTGTATTAGAATTAGGTATGTGAAAACTTATCTCCATCAATGAATCTTTCTGCAATCATAAGAAAAAAAATCCTTAGATGACAATTAAAAAAAAAAAGGCAAACACTTGGAATACTACAGAAAGTGCTGGAAAAAACCAGTAGACAAATAAAAATAGACAGCTTTGAGCCCAGTAGGCAATAGGTACACCTAGCATTATTGCACCAATTGTGAGTATCATATGTTGCATGACAACTTGAAGCATTCGTGAGTACAGAAGGAGAAAAAAACAAGAAGCAACCTCATTTGCACCAGTTGTGTCATCCACATGGAACTCCAACATGACATCATTTTTTCCTTGAAGATGTGTCTGGGAGACATCAGCTAAAGATACCTCAAATGCTTGCTTCGAAGCAACCAGAAAAGAAAGCATATTGCCTGAACAATGTTGAAACACAACTTTTAAAGCATTGTTCAGGTGAATAAACAAACAACATCAACTAGCTCTGGAGCCCAAAAGACACAGACAAATAACAGTCACATTTCAACTTCAATCATTAAGATCTCACACTGAAATAAGCAAACACGAGGAGTGAGTGATGTCAGAAAACAAAACTAATAAATAACTGTCAATTATGTACTCTGTAATTATCACTCATGAGTGAGCACAAAATAGTTACCAAATTAGTTTTAACAACAATCTTAAAAACAAGGTTCAAGAAGGTATAAATAAATAAACGTATACAGACTTTTTGCGGATTACAAGTGGAAAGAGCAAGAAAATAGCCCACAACATCAACAGCAAAGGTGCACTAACCATTTAAATCAACTTCTCCCCAGTTCTTCCCGCTGACAGAGAGCTGCTTCTCTTCTGGCGTAATCCCACAAGAGCTCTGGAAATAACTAGTCAGGCTAGTGACATCCTGCAATGCAAGTGCAGATAGAATGATAAGGGTAATCAAGAATCAAATTTAAAATGTAAAACCCTTGAAGGTAACATTAATGAAACATCTGAGCTCTCCAAATATGTCTGAATGTAAAGATTTGAAATACTCAAATACATATTCAAGGTACCCATAACAGATAAGAATATAAACAGGACTAAATGAACTCAGACTTCTCAACCAGTACATTAAGAAAAGGGCCGTCACCCACTACTTAACAGTATAGACATACAGCACCAATAAATCCAGTGCGAGTGTGACAGACAAACCAAAGCATCTCGTAATATAATATAACATTAGAAAACAAAGCTTCAGAATATTTACCCCCCCCCCCTCCAACCTAAAGAAAAGAAAAAAGGAAACACTGTGCTTCAGAATGTTTCTATCCCCTGTGGAAAAAAAGATAAAGCGCCATCCAGTGGCTCATGACAAATATTGACCATGGAGAGGGAGAGAGATAAAGAGAGCTACCAAGGCTACCTCATCAGATCCCAAAATAGATCTGGCATCTAAATAACCCTAAGAGCAGGAACAACGAAAGTATCAAACCAAAAATCAAAAGGGTGTCAATTGTACAGCAAGGTATCAAAGTGGGTGTCAAGTGGTAATCAAAATAGGCAAAAGGTGGTTGAGTATCAAAATTTGATACTCGACCACTGAAAATCAAACACGCAACAGGCAGCCAAGCTATTGAATTTTTGAATTGGAGTTTGTGCCAAGTTGTTGGAAGGGTTTTTTGTTTGGGTAGCTAATAGGTATCATTATTCATATTTAATGGGTTGAGTATCAAATGGGAAGCAAACTTGATACTTTGTTGTACATGCTCTAAGCAGGTTAAATTGGCATTGGACCAAGGAAACCACGCAACAAGAGGAAAAGCTTATGGGAAGACGGAGGTCAGATCTAAGCAGCATTGGAGGAGGAACTCTGGTGCGAAAGAGGGCATATCCAGAAAATAATGGCATGCTAAGCTTGTTTCCAGATCGGAATGCTTTAATAATCATCCTTCAATATTTGAGGTAAATGGTTTAATGTTTGGGGTATGATGATGGACAGAGGTTTCTTTAATGAGGTGGACAGAGGTTGCCACTCTTTTAATTCTGCGGCACTGACCTTCAATTAGATAACATTCAAAAAGAATAGATTTACCTCTCACAGATAGGACATGTTTCTAAAGAAGCTGATGTCCTGTATTGATTTATACTAAAAAAATGTACAAAATGGTAAATTGCATCACCCTCATATTGGAAAGTGGAATTAGCTTGAGTTGGTGCAAATCCAAGAACATAATTCACAACTCTGAAGACCATTTCCATTACATAGAATCTAAAATAACCCGCGTGCCCTGAAAAAGATTATAAAACCAAGTCTGCTCACCCACCCTTCCACAAGGAAGATAAGAGCATTCATTACAATGCTTCAAAGAAACAGAGGAACGGGTAAAACAGACCCTTTTCTGAATCCCACAAGACGGTCCCCAAAAAAAAAGGCACAAAAAGTTAGATTGAATATTCATTTATGCATGCTTCTATGAAAACCTATATTAATTTCTAAGAGTCCCCTTGTTAAACATAGCTGTGCACCTTTGAAATGTTTTACGGTTATTTGGTGTTACATATAGAAATGGTGCAAAAGACATTATGTCAATTGATTCATCAATTAAGCAACTCCACAAAATCTAGCTACAGTAGGGGTTGTGTCACGTAACTCTAGGTAATTGCCACGTAATTACCTAGTCTTCCCCAAACTAAGACCTAGTGTGCGTGAATGTACTAGGCTCCGGGAGATAGCCTAAAGAGGGGCCAAGATTCAGTGCTTTAGCCCAAGGGTAATGACACTTAAATATCTATGGCCCATAGTTGTCAAAGTAGAAAGGCGAGACGCAGGTGAGAGGTCCAAACTTGAGGCGAGAGATGAGGTGCTAAAAAGGCGCTCACGGAAACAATACTAAGGAAAAATACATAAAATACATATAACTTAACAAATATCAACAAAACAAGTTATAAGTGAGTATAATACATGAAACTAAGTTCTAACATAATATCTTTTTTTTGATAAGTTCTAACATAATATCAATAACAGAAATGTAGAAATATAGAAACAATTTTTTTTAAGTTTTAAAAAAGTAAACAGTTAACTAATGAAAGGAAATAGAACAGAAAATTGAGACAAATTTCTTAATTTTTTAAAACAAATAGTACAAGACTGTTAAGTAATGAAACATAGAAACAATTTTTTTTTAAAAAAATAGAACTAAGACGCTGAGTAGAATATGAAAGTCAGAGTCATTGAGTCAAGAAGCAGAGTATTTTATATATTAAAAAAATACGTAAAAGTCAAACACAGATCACAGAATGAAGAAAGCCGAGTTTACTTGGAACACAGAGTCAAGAAGGCTGAAGATGAAACCCTCCTTGAAGTCGCAACCTCAGTCGGAACCCTCGAAGTCGGAAGCAGAAGATGAAGCCTAGGGCTCGAATCGCACTCGTCGTTCGTTGATGTGCGTGGTCTGAATGAAGTTTTTTTTGGGTATTTTAGGTTTTATTATCTATTTATACTGACCTAAACTACGTCGTTTGATAGTCAAAAAAAATTAATTAATTGAGCGACTTATTCGATTTTTTTTTGCGCCTCTCGCCTCCAAAAAACGGGTACTCTACTCGATGAGCAACAGCAGGCCTAGGGTCCCTGAACCCTAACACTTTCACCCAGCACACATCACACCCCTTGGGGACACTCACATTCTACACTAGCTGAGTCGTATCCAGCGTACATGCAAGTGAAACATGTAACACCAAGCTCAATTAACACTTACATTAAAATAGATATATAAGTTTCCTACAGACAGATATAAAGGGCTCAAATGAGCTTAAAAAGATACCTGGTCACGGAAACCAGTAAATTTGTACTTAAGACCATCCTTGATCTGAACTCCAAGTTGATTGCTTCGAGGAACTTTCATCCAGGTAAGGCCCATAATATCAGCCTTGTCCACTTCCACAGCCTTACCACCTCCTTGTTTCTTCCACAATATACCCCCTGCATGAACCCTTAGTTGCCCAGGGTTCTGTATTCCCAACAAAAATACTATGAGTTTCACCCCCAGTAAAAAAGATATGAATAATGCCTAAAGAAGGAGAGACGGAAACATTTACCATGATTTTAAAGAAGCACATCAATCATCAGGGAAATTAAATATAAACAAAAGTTCTACTAAAGTTAGAAGGGCAGCGAGGTTAAATTGCAGTTAATATAGGGGTTCCACTATCCAATATTATGCATCATCGATCAAAACCGTAGAACAAAAAGGAAAAAAAGTATAGAGAAGTACTTTCGCAAAGTTGAGGATGAGAAGGGAAAAAAAACTTAGCATTTTTACTGTGCTATTATTTCCCCAGAAAAACGTTAAAACCCCAGCAAAATGAAAAGTGAAACCTTCGGCGAAAAAAAACAAAAAGCTGATCTTGATTTTAAATAAAGCAGAAAATTTTAATCTTCCTTTTGAATATAAAGAGTCACCCCAGCAGTAAACATATAAATCATGGCAAAATGTAGGAAAATCTCCCGGTCTTTTAGAGTAAAGAATCAAACCTTCAAGGTCAATCGAGTATAAGCAAAATGTCCAACCAAAGTAGGAAGCCAGGTAAAACTGCAGTTCAGATAGCAGTTTCACTATCCAATATACGCATCATTAATTTAAACCATAGAACAAAATAAAAGAAACAAAAATCTAGGAAAAGTATTTATGCAAATGAAAAAAAAATCTCACACACACACATTTAAAAGAACCCCTAGCATTCTTTTCAGCTGTTGCCGCCTACAAGGAAGGGTACTATTTTGCACCAAATAAAAAAGACGAAAATCCAGTAAATGTAAAGTGAAACTCTCAAAGAACATTAAAGTAAACTGTATTTGAAGTTATAGCAGAAATTTAGGTTTAATAATGAGCTTTTCCCCCAAATTCGGTGTTTTGTATAAATTAGGGTTAGGGTTTCGAACACAATGAAACGAGAAATCGGATGAGAAACTTGTCGAAAGGGGGTTAAACCGAACAAATCAAGGATAACACAAAGCAAATGCTTCGAAATCATTGATGAAACTGTACAATAGAGAGAGAAAGTTACAGTGCCGCCGCGGCCTACGAGAGAGATGTTGTTGAACAAGTGACCATCTGCCATAGTGTTTTCCAAATGCGCTGAAACAATGTTCCCAGGGAGAGTCATCACTTATCATTCAAAATACTGCTTTTAACCAAATTCTCAAATGATAAGAGTATTGACATAATTCAAGTTCTTGGAAAAAGAAAACACACTAATGAACCCAGTATTGAGCTTGAAATCCCAGAATTCATAACCACTCTAAAACTCATGAATTTGACCGCTGCAACTCAGATATCAAAAGAAAGAAAGATGCATGAATTCAAACCCGAATCCATTGATGATCATTAAGAGAAAAAGAAACCATAAATGAAGATTGTCAATAGAGATGGAGAAAAAATAACTATACCACATAGTATATGAACATTAATTAGGAACCAAAAGAAACTATTTTAGAAACTGCTACACAGATTAATAGATTATGGCAGTGGGGAGAGAGAGAGAGAGAGAGAGAGAGAGAGAATGCAACAGACTAGCAATAAAAAGAACATTAAGAATCCACCAAATTTTGACCTCACTTTTTCTCAAGAGCTGCTATAGCTCACTTCTTTTGACATAATCCCTAAATTCAAGATGCTTTCAACTTCACTCAAAACTTTCATAGTTCCATTACCTAGTAACTATGAACCTAAAACTCAATTACTCTTCACAATCACGTTTATCTTGAAAGAGTCCACAATTAATCCCACAAATCTCTCAAAAACGGAGGAGTGGCGGCCTACGTTCAACAGCACCTCTTTTCCTTGTCTTGGTGTAGATGACAACAATATCCTGGAGCTTCCTTTTTCAGAAGAGGAGGTTGTGGCAGCCCTTCGTGGTATGATCTTTGCGATTAAGGAAGGTGCTGAGCAAACTTATCTCAGTGAATCAGCATGCTTTTGTGGGGGATCGTCAAATAGTGGATGCATCTTTTATAGCAAATGAGGTTGTGGAGGCTAGGCTTAAAAGTGGAGATCCGGGTTTGATATGTAAGTTAGACATTGTGAAGGCTTATGATCATGTCAACTGGGATTTTCTTTTGTACTTGCCGGAGAGGATGGAGTTTGGTCTTAAGTGGCGGAAGTGGATCCTCTTTTGTATCTCGACTGTTCGATTTTCGGTGTTAGTGAATGGTGAGCCTACCGGCTTTTTGCTAGTTCGAGGGGGTTGAGGCAAGGAGATCCTCTTTCTCTATTTTTATTTATCATTGTGATGGAGACCTTGAGTAAGATGTTGGATAGAGCTGTGTGGGGTGGCTTTTTGAATGGGTTTAGTGCGAGTAGAGGTGGTGGAGAGGAGGTGACAGTGTCCCATCTTTTGTTCGCAGATGACACGCTTGTATTTTGTCGGGCTAACGCTCATCCATTAGATTATCTTCGTCCCGTGCTTTTATTCTTTCAATCAGTTTCGGGCTTGAGAATTAACATCGCAAAGAGCGAGATTATTCCGGCTAGTGTGGTGGCTAATTTGCTTCCCTTGGCCAATTTTTTTGGTTGCAAGGTTGGGAGTCTCCCGACGGTGCATCTTGGTTTGCCTTTAGGAGCCAAGCATAAAAGTAAAGAGATCGAGAGGTTCAAGCGGAGATTGGCATAGTGTCTTTCAAAGGGGGGAAGGCTAACTCTAGTAAAAAATAATCTCTCTAGTCTTCCTACATATTTTATGTCTCTTTTTGTGCTTTCCACTTCGGTTCGGAGTAGACTTGAAAAATTGGAATAAGATTTTCTGTGGGATGGGTCCACGAAGGTGCGAAAGTTTCATTTGGTTAGGTAGGAGAAGGTTTGTGAAAGCGTGAAAAATGGAGGCTTGGGTATCAAAAAGCTGAAGTTTTTTAATTTGGATCTTTTGGGGAAGTGGCTTTGGAGATTCGTGGATAGGAATGCTTGGTAGAGGAGAATGGTGGTGAGCTTGTATGGTGAAGGTGAGCATCTGTGGTTTCCGAAGGATGTTTCTTCTTGTTATGGGGTGGGGGTTTGAAGGGTTGGGCTCAGTTTGAGAGACATATCTCTTTTGAGGTTGGTAATGGGTCCAAAGTTAGATTCTGGAAGGATAAATGGTGTGATGACCTAGAGTTATGGAGATCCTTTCCAGCTTTATTTAATTTAGCAAGTGAGAAAGATTGCTTAGTTAATTCGATTTTGCATATTGAGGACGGGAAAGTTTCTTGGAGTCCCATATTTCGGAGAGACCTTCAAGATTGGGAGATGGACTCTTGCGTTCAGTTTCTTGCCAAGCTATATTCTTACTTAATGGGACAGTGGGAGAATAGGATGGTGTGGATGGGCTCGAAGAGGAGGACTTTTTCTGTTAGATCCTACTATCATATTCTTTCTAACAAAGAAAGGATTATATTCCCATGCAGAAGTATTTGGAGAGTGAAAGCTTTGAGTAAAGTTTTGTTTTTCGTGTGGGAAGCTGATAGAGAAGCCATCCTTACAGGTGATAATTTGCAGAGACGTCAAGTGACTTATGTTAATCGGTGTTCAGGTGCAAAGTATGTGATGAAAATGTGAACCACTTGTTGTTGCATTGCCCGATTGTGACTATGCTTTGGAATTCAATGCTTAGTCTGTTCTCTATTGCTTGGGTGATGCCGAGTTCAGTTAAAGATCTGGAATAGCTTTTGGCACACAATCCCTCTGGGTATTTGGTGGACTATATGAAGGGAAAGGAATAGAAGGGTGTTTGAGGATGAGGAGAGGACGGTGGACAAGTTGAAGGATGAGCACTTCGAGCGTTGTTCTTTTGGGGACTGAGGATACTAATACTTCCAATATTCGTTACATTTCATGTATCGATTTTGTTAATAGCCTTTCGATAGATTAGTCCAATTGTGTAGGCTTATACTTGTTCAAGGACGCATCTCCTGTTTAGATGCTTTGGTATATAATACTTTACTAATAAAAAAATGAAATTGAGATTTGAAATTACCTAAAATTCGTGGAATGAAAAGCAATCTAATCTTGGTGCCTATTGTGCTCTGTGAAAGGGAGGAGAATGGAGAAGAAAACCAATAGGGGAGAGAGAAGATAGATGAAGGTTGCGCGCCACCAAAAAGAGGAGCGAGAAAGTGGGAAGATGAGTTAAATTTGAAGATTGATTTATCTGGAGAAAGAGGGCTTGTTTGGCTGCCCATTGTGGAGATAGTGGGAACTAAAAATCTCTAAAATGGGTTTTAGAGAGTTTATAATTGGTTCTGTTGTGGACGCTCTTAGTTTGCTACCTGTCTACTTCTCAATCGAAGTCTTAATTGTTTATAAGTCCCAAAAAAACTCATCGTTATGCTTTAACAAAATGGACCTCCACTTTTCTTTTTCTTCTTTTTTTTGAAAGTCATCAATGCAACAGGCACCACCTTCATTTACACTTGCAGAATATTTTGAAGTTGTGCAAGTTCATGGAGAGCGATGAGTTGTTTGGTTAGTGTCTTAGTTAGTAAGTGGGGGGGGGAGGGGGTGAGGTTTGACTGGAGCTGTCAAAACGGGCTTGCGAGGCGGGTTTGCCCGTAAACATGACGTTCCCTATAAACCTTGGCCCAGCACAACCCGTGTAGAGCCACGAGCAAAAGGGGCAAGCCCGCAAAATTTGAATTTATTTAACAGACATCTAAAAACAGAATTCCAGCACCAATCAATCCAAGGGTTCAATAACAGTATCGCTTGCTGTTGAGCAAAAGAATGTAAAGCATCTGTACTGTAGTCAATATTATTCCAAATCCATTACGGGGTAAAATGGAATAGTTCTTCGAAAGACTAAAATGCACATATGTTTAAAAATATTTTACTCAAGTGGTGTAGCCATGTAGACCTCCATACCTACCAAAATTGACCGAGCATAATTTCAGTAGAGACTAGAGAGGCGGGGAGGTACGTGTGTAGATGCGAAGGTGGGAGAGGCGGAGAAGGAGAGCAAAGTGATACCTGTGAGGGCAGTGGCGGAGCTGCCGTGCCGTGCCGGATCTGGATGCAGGATGGGAGAGAGAGAACGTGAGACTAAGAGTCTAAGAGAGCCAGAGAGAGAGGCACAGAGCCGGGGGCACCAGTCGGCACTGCAGAGACGAAGACGGAACTAGGAAGAGGCAAAGAGAGAGAGTGAGTGATATTTTGATTTCTACTTTTTAGGCAGCTTCAGTTCCCTACTTTTTTTTTTTTTTGAAAAACAGTATTGAACTATTGATATAATATCTGAGAAATTTTACAAATCCCCAATGAAGCTTGGGAAGCTTGATTTATGACTGAAGTAACTAAAGTAACAGTATTCCATTGTCGAGAAGTTATTCTTAACAAAGAGCACGTGTTTCAGATAACACCAGGAGGAATTGCAGATGCAAAGGACTGAAAGTTTCTTCAGCCGAATTCTCGTTTCATCTTCAACAACAAAAAATATGCCTAATTTCTGCAGTGCTTAATTTCTCTGCTATGTTCCGACTAATCGATAGTGTTCTAGTTTTAGTCTTCTATTTCGAAAGCCTGGGTATTACGAATGGTTTGCATACATGTTTTGGAAATATTACCAAGATAGGCTACTGGAAGTGGTAGCTAGATCAGCCTTTCTATTTTCAATTTATACTGTTCAATATTTGAGAAGAATCCTTTGATGATATTTTCTCTCTTTTTCTTTTCCTTACTGATGATTTTGCTCTGTTTGGAACATGCTTGTACCAAACAGGATCATAGATGATATCATCCTCTGATTAATCTTACTTTCCAGGACTAAAATTATTATAATAATTCCCTTATGAGACTAAAATTATCGTAGGCATTCGTCAACTCTTCACAGAGGCTAACAGCTTCAAGCAAAACAAAATAAAATAATGAGGTACCCAGTTGGACTATTCAAACAAAATACCAAATGGCATACTTTATTCTATACTGTAAGGTACTTGTATGATTATAATATCTAGCAATTACAGTAACGAGCAGCTAGATTGAGAAGAAGGTAAGACGAGAATGGGTGAGACAACAAAAAATGAAAAATTATAAAGACAGAGAAATGGAGGGATAACAAACCAGAAGATGGAGATAGCAGGTGATGAAATCCGCTCCGTTTCCGTCCGTCTCCGACACCTCTCACCACCAGCTTGCTCCGACTCCCTTCCCTGCTCCTTTTAAACCTAAAAAGATCTCCGTAATAAACAGTCAGGGAAGGAGAAGGGTAGCGTGGGAATGCAAATGTTCATGAAACAGACTATATAAATTTAGTTTATTAAAAGTTAAAAGCCAAAAGCCTCCTTAAAAAAGTTACAGCAAACGAACACTAGGCTTGCTTAATTCTATTTTCTAAAAACATGTAAGTTATTTTTTTTATTGAAATTTTATATATCTCAATATTACTTTTTTTAATAATACTAATAAAAAATATATTAATAATAATATAATATTTATTATTATTATAATAAAATAATAATAAAAGGAATAATAATAAATAATAAATAATAATAATAATATATGAATAATGATAATAGTAATAATAATAATAATTGTATTAATAATAATAAATTTACTAATAATAATTAATAATTCTATTAATAATAATACTAAAAAATTAATATTAATAATAATATAGTAAAACTAGTCTTAATAATAATAAAATAATATTAATATTAGTAAAATAATAATGATTAAGGTAATATTAATAATAATAAAATCAATATTTATAATAAGTAATAATAATATAAATAATAGTAATATTATATTAATATAATAAAATACATACTAATATATTAATAAGTAATAATAATAATAATAAAAGTAATAATAATGTTAATAAAATAATAATAATAAAGGCAATAATAATGATGATGATGATACTAATAAAATTACTATTAATATTAATAAAGTAATAATAATAAGAAGAAGAAAATAAATAATAATGATAATAATTATTATTAATATTAATAATAAGAATAAAGTAATATTAATATTAAAATAATAATAATGATGATAATAATGATATTAATAATAATAATAATGTTGGCAATTTTAGTCTTTATATATTTGAATTCAGTATTTTTTCAACTTACTAATCAAACACACACGCTAACTTATGAAACCTAATAAGCACTTTCAAAAAGTTAAATCAAACAACACCGGTTATTAGTCATCAGTCATAAGTTATAAGCAATAAGTTATCAATCATAAGTAATAAGTCATCAGCACATATCAGCAAGTTAAATCAAACAAGCCTTAACTCTACTAGTTTTAGACTTTTACTCTTTTAAGTCTGAGAAATTACGGCTTTACGAGTTGTCCGTGTTCGCCCTGATCCGCAAAAGCCCGCAGCCTTGCAAGTAAAGCCTGTAAGGCCTACCTCCAAACGATCCTCTACTTCATCAACCAAACCCGTCCCTTTTAGATGGCGAGACGGGCAAGCCCAACTTAGCCCGTTTTAACAGCTCTAGGTCAAAGGGAAGAGGAGACTGTTTTTTTGGCAAACTATATGATTAGGCCTTTCATAAACTGAAATTGAATTATCCGAAGAATCAATTACTAGTAATGAGATTCTACCGAAATAGATGAAAAATTTATTTCTAAAAAGTGTTTGGTAAGTGATTACTAATATAAATACAAATTTCTATTATATATTGTTTGGTAAGAAAAAAAACAACTTTGAATGCAATGATAAAATTAAGGTGATTACCCCAAAGTGTACAAGTATTCGTTAATTTATATATATATATATATATATATATATATATATATATATATATATATATATATATAAAGCTTACTAATTCCAAAAATAGTAAACTTTCTGCCAACAACATCCTCTAAAAATGGAACTCTTATTTATACAACAAAATTAATGCATTGTCATGGAACTTGCAACACAATTCATTCACATATTCAAATAAATTTTGAACTTTGCTTTAAACTAGTAAATACTGAGTAGTTAGTCATGTCTTGGAAACATAATTGTGACTATATAATTATCACGGGACGCTTATAAGTTATGACATCTCATCTCCAATGGTGAACCTTCAAAAACTTTTTTTACAGTTTTTTATGTGTCACATCAAAAACAAAAAGACAAATGATATTACGAGCTAGAGCTTGTGATATAATTATGAGCTTTAGTGTTTGAGTCGTTAGATGATTAAGTTGATGATGATTTGGAATGTTCATATCATTACTTAAAAAAGAACATATTTAATCTAATGGTGTAAATTTCTTAGGAGATTTGATTTAACGACACTAAGACTAAAGCTTGTAATAATACTACAAGCTCTAGCTCGTAATATCATAGCTCAACAAAAAAAAATCTCTTCATTGACTTTTTTCCACAATGGTACATTCCTTTTTACAACAAAGATGTTTTAATGTTGGGTCTTATTTTTATTTCTTTTTCCATCTCGTTTTCCTGTATAAACCAATCTTTCCCTATGAACTTTCTACAATAATAAGGTTCTTGGATTATCTAAATCATACCTTTATGAACCTCATTGACTTTTTTCCACAATGATATATTCCTTTTATAATAAAGATGTTTTAATGTTGGCCCTATTTTTATTTCTTTTTCCATCTTTTTTTCCTGTATAAACCACTCTTTCCCTATAAATCTTCTACAATGATAAGGTTCTTGGATGATCCAAATCATACCTCTATGAACTTCGTATGAACCTTACCATTAAAGATTGAAAGGGTAACTAGGCTCAGAAACACAAGTTTCAGACCGAATGTTGCATAGAATATGCAATGGTTCATTGAAACACACATAAAACAACAAATAAAGTAAATAACACAAGAATGTAATTTAGGTCTACAAACAATGCTCGGCAAAACCTTCACTATTAAAAGATTGTACATATACAATATAAAAATACTTTGAGGGTGGAAATCAAACGAAAACTCCTAATAATGTATCAACAATGTCTAACACTAATCACCATTGATAACAAGTATGAAAACTTATCAAAAGGTATAAGTAAGAAACAGTGAATATGCACTTTGTATATGGTACGTGATGTTGCTGCATTTTCGCATCCGTATGACAATGTATCTATCTTGCTTTAAACTCTCTCAAAATTTCTCTAACTTGTGTTACCTTCTTCAGTCACGAGCTCTCCTCTCCTTTATATAGACCTAATAAACCCCCCAACAAGCAAAGACTCACAAGACATAATTAATTGTTAGGAAACAAATACTTTCCTAGATAATATTGAGCCATACAAGATAGGTAATTCATAAATCATATGCATATGATTTAGGAATCATAGAAAGCTGAAAGGCAACAACTACAAAACACAATCCAAGGAGGACGGCTACTTAGTTGTGCCTTTCTTAGTCAAAGCAAATATAATCTAATATAATCTAATCAATAAATTCCCCCCCCCCCTAAATCTGGCAATTATTAAAATATTAAAAATAAAAACAGTTATCCAAGATCTAATCTAATTTAATCTATCTAATATAATATAATATAATCTAACTATATATATATATATATATATATATATATATATATATATATATATATATATATATATATATATATACTTATAAAAGTTTAGGTTGTCTCTTACAACTTAATGTATGGACAAACCTACCACTTGACTTAATACATCATCCATCATTAAATAAGGCCAAAAGAGTAAATTTGTCATAGGCTAATTAGTTCCATAGATAATTAAATAATGGTTTGATCCCTTGACTTGTACCTATTTTAAAGTTAGGTCCTACATTTTTTAATTTTATTCATTTCGTCTTATATTTTGATTTGCTTATCAGTTTTTCCCTCCTACCATTATCGTTACAAATGTCGCTCAATATTTTCTAAAATGACAAAAGCACCCTTATCTAATCTAATCTAATCTAATCTAATCTAATCTAATCTAACTACTTATAAAAGTCTAGGTTGTCTCTTAGAAGTTAATGTATGGACAAACCATACCCCTTAACTTAATACATCATCTATCATTAAATAAGGCCAAAAGAGTAAATTTGTCATAAGCTAATTAGTTCCATAAATAATTAAATAATAGTTTGATCCCTTGACTTGTACCTATTTTAAAGTTAGGTCCTACATTTTTAATTATATTCATTTTGTCTTATATTTTGATTTGCTTATCAGTTTTTCCCTCCTACCATTATCGTTACAAATGTCGCTCAATATTTTCTAAAATGACAAAAACACCCTTACTCTATCGAGACAGTAAAACTTTATTCGAAACTAAAAAATAATATGGTTTTACTTTCTTAAATATGTTCGGGAAAGACATTATTAGATTTATATGAAAATTTGTATCTATAATAATAGAATTGTTGGTGAGCATCAAGATATTAAGCAAATTTGTAGCATGTTTAGTTATTACCCATGAATAAAATAAGAGAAATGAATCATTTGATGAATAAGTGAGTTTTGTTAAGGACAATATACATAAATTTACCATGCCAAACAATAATGATTTGAAAAAAATAGTCATAAATATAATAAATCAATTGTCATTAATTAAGATCAAAAGAATAAATTTGTCATAGGCTAATTAATTACATGAATAATTAAATAATAATTTGATCCCTTGACTTGTACTTATTTTAAAGTTAGGTCCTTCATTTTTAATTCTATTCATTTCGTCTTATATTTCAATTTTCTTATCAGTTTCCCCTCCTACCATTATCATTACAAATGTCGTCCAATATTTTCTAAAATGACAAAATACTCTTACTCAGTCGAGATAGTAAAACTTTATTTGAAACTAAAAAATAATATGGTTTAACTTTCTTAAATATGTTTGAGAAAGACATTATTAGATTTATATAAAAAATTATATTTATAATGATAGAATTGTCGGTGAGTATCGAGATATTAAGCAAATTTGTAGCATGTTTAGTTATTACCCATGAATAAAATAAGAGAAATTGGTTAAGAAAATGTGTCATAATGTCAAGAAGATGAAAAAAATGATGAACCATTTGATGAATCTATGCGTTTTGTTAAGGACAATACACGTAAATTTACCATGCCAAAAATAATGATTGAAAAAAATAGTCATAAATAAAATAAATCACTCACCATTAATTAAGACCAAAAGAGTAAATTTGTCATTGGCTAATTAATTCCATGAATAATTAAATAATAATTTGATCCCTTGACTTGTACATATTTTAAAGTTAGGTCCTACATTTTTAAATTCTATTCATTTCGTCTTGTATTTGATTTTTTTATTAGTTTCCCCCTCCTACCATTATCGTTACAAATGTCGCCCAATATTTTTTAAAATGACAAAAATATCCTTACTCAGTTGAGACACTAAAACTTTATTCAAAACTAAAAAATAATATGGTTTTACTTTCTTAAATATGTTCGGGAAAGACATTATTAGATTTATATGAAAAAAATGTATATATAATAATAGAATTGTTGGTGAGTATCGAGATATTAAACAAATTTGTAGCATGTTTAGTTATTACTTATGCATAAAATAAGAGAAATTAGTTAAGAAAATGTGTCATAATGTCAAGAAGATGAAAAAAAAAGAATAACCATTTGATTAATATGTGCGTTTTGTTAGAAAAAAAAAACTAAAATTTACAGTTTACTTTTTTGAATTTTCAGACTACTACAAGCAGCCTTAAAAAAATATCATACTGGTCCCAAACTTATAGATATTACAAAGAAAACCAATTGTAGTAATCACAAATAATTGGGTTAAAATATTTTACTCATTTCCATAACAGTGTTCCAAACCTTAAACCTCTTTTGCTCTTAACTTGCTCGCTCCTCTTCATAGGTCCCGAGGTAGTTACATATGAGAATCTCTCTATTCCCCTCCCCTGCTATCGACTTTCTTTTCTTCTACCACAACTCTTCTTTTATTGGAAGATACTGCCACCAACCGACATCCTTTCAAATAGTCTATTCTAAAATTAAATAGATTATCTTCTTACTTAGTAATTTGACATCGAAAGTGGATAAGAACTAAAAAATCAGAGACGTTCTAAGAAAAAAGTCCGACTAATCGGAAGCTAAAAAGATTATGTCTCCATTTGAACAAAGCGGAGTGAATGCATTTCTTGGTGGTGGTGATAGTAGTACTGACGACTGTAGGGATGGTGGTGTTAGGGCCAGTGGTGGTGGCAACTGTAGGGATGACAGTGGTGGTTTAGATGAAATACAACATTGTGAGATTTCCAAATCCTTATATTTTCAAATTTCCACATGGGTTTTGGTTTCAATTTGAATATTTGAAAATTCAAAAAATTGAATTTGTGTTTATAAAAAGTGAAATTCAAAGTGGTGTGGTGATGTGTCTATAAATGATGAGTTTTGCAAATGAGTTATTTTGAAGGAAGGAGTAAATAATTAAAAAATGAATCAAATCAAATAAAAAATTACCTTTTGGGGGAAATGGTTAATTTTGCCACTGTACGTTGATTAATTTTTACATTTTGCTACTATACTATGTTTCGAGCGAAATTGTCATTATACTTTTAAAGATGTATATAATTTCGTCACTATCCCTAACTGTCATCCAAATTTAATGGTGACTTAACGGAAGCTAAAAATATTTTAATTTTCTGTTTTAGCAAAGCAAGATGAACACGTTTTTTTGTGATGGTGACTGGTGATGGCAGTGGCGGCGATTGCAGGGATGATGGTGGTGGTGGTTAGGAGTGGTGTTTGGAGTGATTGCAAGCATGACAGTGATGGTTTAGGTGGAATATGACATTGTTAGATTTTCAAATCATCAATATTTCAAATCTTTATATGGGTTTAAGTTTCAATCTTCAAATTTGAAAATTCAAAAAAATTAATTTTGATTTGTAAATAATGAAATTTAAGGTTGTGGTGGTGGTGGGTCTATAAATGACGAGTTTTACATATAGGCTAATTTGAACGAATGAGTAAAGAATTAGACAAAAAATAAAATCAAATCAAAAATTTATTTTTGAGTTAATGGTGTTATTTGAAGTGGTAATGATAGTGGGTCTATCAATGATGAGGTTGATGGAAGAAAACGAATAATAAAAAAAAATTAAATTAATTCTAAATTTCATTTTTGAGAGTAATGCAATTTTTAATTTTTAATTTAAATATTAGAAAAATTATAATAACAACGTTGCTAACCTTACAACTAATTTTATAACTTTCCTTACAACTAAGCCTTGAAAAAGAACAAAAATGTCTTTGTCTAAAACAACTTTACAGTTATTCAAAACTTAGTTGTAAGGATAACATTTTCCATATAATTATGCCAAATTACAATTCCCCCCAAAAGTATCCACCAAATCACATTGTACACCCCAACCCTAAGGTTTGTCCCATAATAGTATCTAATGTTTCCCCTATTTTTCACCCTAATCACAGCCGTTAGAAAAGTCACGTTAATTTGACATTTCCTTGTGGGTGTTAACTCGAGAGAAATATTAGGAATTTGATGTAAACTTTGGGGGTGCTAAATGTATTTTAACCTGATAAAAATTAAGAAATAAAATATAATTTTTTAAAAAAATTATATAAATGTGTGTAAAGTTAAAATGTTAAAAAAAATGGAGTGGGGGTCCACACTTCCTTTTTTTCTTGCTGAAAGAAAATTTAGAGAAAATACACACCATGTTTTCTGATCTTCAGTCGTCCCTAAAACAAAAATTAACCCAGAACCCGATCTGGGTTTTGTCCACTCCCTCCAAATTTATCTCTCTTAACCCGGAAGATAGATACGTATTTGATTTCATTATCAATTTTTTTTATCTTGATGATGAAAACAAAGTACACAAACAAAAGATATGAAAAACTTTTACCCATAGATACCCATTATATCTTCGATTTCTTGTATAAAATTGGATCCACTCACCCTCTCTGATGAAACTCAACCACCACTGAAATCAATCAAGTTTCTCATCCCCTTTCATCCTCTTACATGACTTAACTTAACTTTACTTTTTCTCTCATAATTCTTTAAATAATCCAACCCGACCACCATGACAATTGCTCTAAGGTCGGAATCATCTAGAACCATAGCTTCTTCAACATCCTCTCAATTTCGATACTTTTTTAAGTCATATGCAAGCTGGTCGTATGCCCAATTTTCTCCAGCAAAATTGAAGAGTATTTCAATAAAACCTCTTATCATTTCTCTTAATTCATGCATGTCTCTCTTTCTGATGAATTCGTCGATATGAGTTATTGGTTTTCTGTTAATCCCATGTTTTTATAAGAGTTTTTAATAAGTATACTCTATAGCCTCTGATTGCTACTTCAGGTGCGACTTTTGCAGGAACAAAATGATGGAGATCGAAGACAAAATTTGGCTAAAATCGAAAGAGGTAGGCGCCAGAGTTGTGATAGGAGTGACTGGAGTAGGAAGGGTTTAGGCTGGAGATGGCGGCTTCTATATATGGTGGGGTTGGAGATGGCGGCTATTACGGTGGAGCCGAAGATGAGATTACACCAGGAGATGAGAGAATGAGAGGATGTGATATTATGGTTTTTCCTTTTAATACATTTATTCTTTAACCAGATAAGGAAAATGTCATTTTTGCCCCACACATGGAAGATCACGTGTTATTTAAAGTAAATTTTCTAACGTCCATCAAGAGTAGGGTGGAAAATAGAAAAAAAATGTAGCATCACATACCATTATGGGATAAACCTTAGGATAGGGTGCATTATGCGATTTTGTGGATACTTTGCGGAGAGAATTGTAAATTGACCATATAATTATTTTTGTATTATTAAAACAATTATTTATTATTTTTATTTAAAAACATATTTTAAATACTAAATGGGTAATAATAAAGTTATAACCAAATCTCATTTTGCACCCCTATAAAAATGATCAAAATAATCTTCATGTGATATGCACATACAATTTTCAGTTACTAATTTCAACACCCATAGACGGAAGGGGGCAAAATGGGATAAATAGAAAAATAAGGTATGAAAGTGAGACACTTCGTAGGTTGGGGTGCAATGTGAGATTTATTGTGTAATTTTGGGAGCTAATCATATTTTGGCCCCATCGAAAGTAATCAAAAATACAAATTTCCCCCTAAGTATCCACCAAATCCACTTTGGCCCTCAACGTAATTTTGTAGCATTTTCATATTTCATGTCAAATTTGGTGATGATGATGTCATGTCTGATAATCGTAGTGATAGACACTGTGACGAATAATGTTTAAGATCGATATTGGTCCAATCAAACCATAAACAATATCAACGGTGCCAATGAGAAATTTATTAGAGTTGAAGCTAGGGACGATGAAGATGGATTGAACCATGACGTGCCTCATCTTTGTCGTATACATTTGTGATGTGTTCAAATATGAGTTTTGAAATTCGTGGTGTATGCTTGTGTATTATGTTGTACGAGAGAGAAAAAGAGAAATGTCGGAGGCTATGACAGCTTTAATTTTTTGTGGGTTCTTATTCGTGGTGGCCTTGACAGCTGATTGTGATTATCTGATTTTCAGTTATATATCTCTAATATCTAATACAATTCCGCTCTATTTTTATTTATTTTTCAATATAAAATTTTGAATAAAAGATTCATACACTCTTGAGTTTTATCTCAATTAAAATTTATATAAGAGGTCATTGATGGAGAAGAAACATAGAAATAGTTGTTGGAGAAGAAGAAAAAAAGTTTCTCTTTGGGTAATAAAAGCAGAGAAAGTGTTGTCAGAAAATGACTAAAATACCCTACACGTGAAATATCATGTGCACCTTAATGTCATATTTTAAAAAAGAGTCATAAATTCCAAAAACAACATAAGCAAAGTCTCCAACAACAATGTGCTTATCTAAGATAGTAAGTTTGAATTGTTTTCAATTAACACACTGATAAAAATGATTAAATTCATGTTTGATATTAAAAAAAGAGATTTAAAAATAATCAACAAAAAAACAAATATGTAAGATAAGTTGCTTTACAATGACTAAAAACATACATTATAAATGACCGAAAAACAAAGTATCAAAAATACTAAACACACAACAACATAATTTATAAGTCTCAAAAACTGTAAAAATTAAAACACACAAAAATTTAATAATTAAAAATCAACAAAAAAATAAAGAAACTAACAAATTATTAACATCATGTGCAACGCATGTGAACCTTACTAGTAAATAAAAAGAACTATAGTAGTTTAAATTCAAAACGGACAAGCAGTTTAAATCCAAAACCAATGAAAAATGCAAATAGTTTAAAATAGTCTACACAATCACAATTAAAAAATCATAGCAACCACCAAACATTATAGTGCTGCTGGAGGATCATCATTTTCAGTATTAGAGGTAGAAGCTCCCCCTGCACTACTGTCTTCTCCCCCTTTTTGATTATGAAAGGCCAATCATTCAAGATAGCCATCACAGAGGAAGGTAAGATAATATTTCTTATTGGACAAAGAAGTTTACAATGACCGTTTGAAAACGGCAAATAAAGTAGTCGTTTTCAAACGGTTATTGGTTACTACTAGAATCCCTTCTAATGTATACAAGTAACGATCTCTCAGAAATTGCAAAATGAACATGACATAGTTTGATATATTAAGATTGTTTAGAACCATTGTTGCTTGCAGTGTCTGATTTACACAAGCATGCCAAGACAATCAAGAAAGCCGATACGATAGCTGAAATAAAAGTAACTACAGATACAATTGGTGCATGTTCTTTAATTCCACAAGGTATTTCCCACGAAACAGCACCACTGTTGGATTTAGTATTGTCGTCAGATGATACAAATAGACAGCTCTCATTACGGGAGTTTCCTCGCACGATGCAGCGGGTGAATAAGTCAGGTGACCCAAATTCAACTCTTGAATATCCTTCTTCTCCAAGAGGCTGCAAAGACAATGTATTTTAGAGGCGGGCTTGCCGTTTCATTGTCACTGGAATAAAAAGAAATTTCATATGCACAATACAGAGACAAGAGAAGAAAACAGCATAAGGTAAATTAGACAATAGATGATGTAAGGGACCAGTGCACGTTTAAACGTCATCTACCAATTATTTGCACATGTGGAGTATCAATCGAACTTGCTTAAAAAACATGTTTTATACTCCCTTCTTCCTTTGGGACTGCACTGTTCAGATTGGAACCTGCCAACCTGATTCATACTGAGAATCCAGTTTTGCCCAAATGCTTCACCTCAGCACTACGTCAACTCAGCCTTAGTCCAAATCACTTGGGGTGTGCTACATGAATCCTTCTCCACCATTCAACTTAGTCCAAAGCAAGGTTATCACACACATCATACTCATTCATATCTTTCTTTAGTACAGATATCCATGTTAGTTTTGGTCTTCCCATTCCCCTAGTTCTAGTTTGGTTGATGTTGATGCTGACAATACTTTTTGGGGACAAACTAAAAAGGAAAGTAGAACTACTTTTAAAGGATGGAGGGAGTATTAAATACTCTGCAATAGTGCAGTTTATACTGTTGTTGCAACAAAGGAAGCTAAAAAAAATCTAAAAATCACTTAAATATCCCGTTTGACTTGCACTCTACTTAATATAAATTAAATCACTTAAATAGTTAACCAATTAACCCCAAAATCAAATTATGTGAGAAAAATTATGACACGGGACAAGGAAACATGTTCTTTATCTCACATCACACATTGAATTTCTTGGTGTTCTATTTGAAAACTTTTGGTCCAGTAATAGCCATAGCCATTGCCTGTTACTCTAATACAGTTTCAAATTTTCTAATTCACATACCGGATAGCGAGCATGTAACGGAAGCTCAATGTTGATTTCCAGTCCATTTTTGTTTCCTGATAACATATTAGGACCAACATCCATGTGAACCTCAACAACGGACCGATTTGATTGCACGGAAGGCGACTCTATGTTTGTGTCTCCAAATGCAGAAGTATCACTAAACACTGCAAAAGTTGTACAAATTTATTAAAATTGAGAACAAAAAAAGGGTAAAGCTCAACAATTGCCTCTATTGTGTATAATTGCACTTACCACCCTGCTGAATTAGATGTTGTAGTTCAAATGGATCGGCAAATACCCCAGAGGGCAGTCTCTCAACAATTATGACCTCACAAAAGTGTGAAGTGAGCTCAGATAAGGATTCTGGCTGGATCTTAAATCCAATGGAGGAAGATAGACGACGATGAGAACCTTCACCAATCAAATGCCGACCCATAATTGACAGTTTTGGCACAATATTAATTTTTTCTTGCAACACTTCACACAAGCCAAGAGGTAGTTCACGCGCAATGAAATCTTCGAAATCCAAATCAAGCAAGCTATCATGTTTCTCAAAATAGGTTTCTGAAATATATTTCTGCAAAAAGTTTGGTAGTTTGGATCAAAATCAAATTACAGCTGCCAGCTGCCTAACTGAACAAGTAGACAAGAAAAAAAAATGGAAAGGAAACCTTCAACTACATAAAAGAAAAAGGAAACAATGTGATTCTAAGCTTTCGGCAATTCTATCTGTATTAAATTGAAGCATAGATGACTGAAAAATAGAACACAGGACACTGCTACATTCTCATTATAACTATTCACCTCAAAATAAATACTAGCAAAAATAACAAGCACAAAAGTCTGCCCACCTCTGTAAAAGCTGAAGAAGAATGTTCGTGTGAGGCAGTGAGAGTAAGGAAGAACAGAAGGATTCCCATTTTCAGACAAACTTGCGCTTGAAAAGATTCATATTCCATTCCATGAAATAGCTGAAAGAGGCAAAGATAAATCAAGCACTGATAACATAGCATTACAGGTATAGTTATAGGCTATTAAAGAGGCCGTAGATAACTATTCCCTGAATTCAACATGGTTTTAGCCTCTATAATATTTCTCCAAAACATATTGGTTTATCATCAAATGTTTTTGGCAAAGATTTTCAAATTGAAACCAGACTAGGTTTACATGGCAAGTTGAGTGTGTCACATATTTTTTCTGTGACAGTGGATTAGAGTTATTCACAATCTCAACGGATTGTAGAAGCCCACATGGAGGCTTAAAGTCAACTTGCAATATAAACACCATGCCGATCCAACTATGAGTATATAGACTAAATTACAAGAATACTTTAAATCAACAAATGTATTGTAGTCTATAGAGCCAGGATGAGCTGCTTGAAACTGGGAAAAAGAAAAGGAAAAACTAAGAGGCTTAGCATATAAAACTTGAGCTTGACGAGAAGTATCTCACAACCATCAAATACTAAGGGGCGCGACCTAGAGCTTTCCCTCCTTTGGGCTTTGCCATCTGAGATCCACTCCAGCTACCTATAAGAACCTTAAAGAGAATGGACCCAGCAAATACCAAATTAAGGATAACTCAAAGCCAAGGTTTCAATCTCCTCAAACTTTGGGAACAAGAACATAATTCAAAGAATGATTAAGGATGAAGTCATAAAAGCACAATAGTGTTTAGAATCTTTATATTGAGGCCTTTGGCCATTCCTAGCGCTGCCCAAATAAGAGTTCACCCTATTCTAATTTATAAACAGAAACCAGACACTAACATATAAATTATATATGATTCCATGATCCACAGGCTTGAAACGAATAAGCTGCGGAATGTTGCGAAGTTCTTTGCTCATCTACTGAAATCAGTCCTGTATACCAACCAATTTTCCTCGCTCTAACTGATTTCTAACTTGCCATACTGGATCTTGCGTGCTCTCAATTGCATCGAAAACTTCATTCATCTCCTCCCTATACTCAGGGAGCATACACTCCACCAAAACTGTCCTGAACCTCTAAAAATCCTTAGGGGACACTGCCTAAGTAAGAAAGAGTAGAATAATTTGATTCACTGGCAGATGCAGAACCAATTAATAAAGAGGTATGATATTACGAGCTAGAGCTTGTGGTATTATTACAAGCTTTAGTATTAATGTCGTTAGATCAAATCTACTTAGATCTCTACACCGTTTGATCAACTATGTTATTTTTTAATTAATGACATAGACATTTCATATCATCACCAACTTAATCATCGAACGACTTTAACACTAAAACTCATAATAATAACACAAGCTCTAGCTCGTAATATCATTTGCCATTAATAAATACTATACTAACACCAATTAGTTTCATGCAGAACAATTTGATTCACTAAAAAATATTGTAGTACTCATTTACAAAAGAAAAGAGATATGACGACCTGGTTTACATATTTACGGTTCCAAGTAATGAATCTTTGGGAGGGAGTCATTGATATTGAAAATATAGAGTGGAATAGAAGGAATTTTATACGGTTGTTTTTGTTGTAAAGGATCTTTCAGATAGATTGTTGAGAAAAAATAATTTTGATGCCTACATTGACATAATCAGAGACACATATGGTGGAATTATGACTATGGTCAGGACTAAAATGAAAATAGCTGTAGTTCCCCAATTAAAGTAGTACTATATGCAATATTTCCGTTACGCCCTTATTTAATTGGCAGCTTGGCACTATTGTTACTAGATGATATACTGCCACTTCCTTTCTCTTCTTCTTCTTCTTCTTTTTGGGATGACAAAAAGATATCATTGATAAGAAAAAAATGTACAAAATGAGGTATATTAGATATTTAGAGGTTCACTCAGAAAGTGGAAAGAAAATGAAAGAAAGAAACCAAGAAGAAAACGAAAGAAACCACAGGGGATGTACAATCAATGAAGCACAGTTCACCAATCTCTTGCAAGATCTGAAACAGGAACACTTTAGAAAGCTCCTTAATGGGAGTCATTGTTGAATAAGAATTGTGAGGAGAAGCTTTGACGTTAAGAGGATTTAATTTCAGAAAAAGTAGAACATTAAGGTCCATAATGCAAGCTTTGCAAGGGAGGAACTGAAGTTTGGGGTTTGTCAACTCTCGATTGGTAAGGAATAGCAAACCATACAGTTATGCTCTCTAGGTTCAATAATTGATCTGATGGAGGTAGGAGATAGTGCTGGTCATAGGATGAAATTAGGTCCGAATGTCCAATAAGGCGGAGAAGTGCATTTAAGGAAAAAATTTAGTAAATTATGGACCAGCAAAGCTTTTACTTGAAATTAGACAAGAATCTGACTAAGTGAAACACATGTATGACTTGGAAAATCAGTCTTGAATGCAAAAACAGGACAGACATAAGCTGTTTGGGAAGCATGATTATTTATGTCAAAGCAATGAAGAATACATCCTTTGGAAAGTAGTTGATAGAGATTCTTAGCAATACACTAACAACTCCGAAAGCTACCATGTTTCAAAAAGGAATGAGAAATGCACAACCTGAAAAAGGAGATTGAATGGTTTTTTAGCAATTTATAGGGTTCTCTCCTTAATTTGCAGTTTAAGAACGTCCACAATGGACACTTCTATCGGCACTCCAAAACTCATTTTCGAGTTTTTTAACACAACTGAAGCTCACAGTGGACACCGAATTCAACTCCCTATCGCTATTACCCGGTAAATGTCTCGCAACAGATCAGGAGTTGATTAACGGGAACAGTGACTCATCCTCCCTCTTTTCTCTCACTTTCCAACCGTCCGTCTCCCTAGTTCTCTCCCTTCTTTCTCCCAACCGTCTTCTCCCTCTTCTTTCTCCTCACACCAGTCCACTTTTGGTTCCCGTTTGTGATCAGTCTAAGTCCCAGAAACGTTGCTTGGTGTGGCTTGCCTCCTCGGCGTCTAGGATTTTGGGGTTGCGTCCATGGCTCCGGGACGTAAACGCGGAGCGAAAGGAGCAAAGACGAAGAGTCAGTTAAGTTTGGGGGATCTTGTCCTCACTAAAGTCAAGGGTTTTCCCGCTTGGCCTGCCAAGGTTCGTATCTCGATTCATCATCATTCGTTGCATTCAATTTATGCCTATCTCGTCGTTTTTCCTCGGTCCCCTAACTGAATTCAGTTTCGCCCTTTCGTTTACTTTGTATTCAATTCAATGTTTATTTGATTGCTAGCAACTAAGGGTTTGCCATTGTATCAAATCTCCATATTGCAATGATGATCACAAGTTAGTTCAGTTTGTACCTTATATGCTCTATTTGTTTTGATTGTGTGTGATCGGCTGGGTGTATGGGTTGGGGTATTTCTGTAGTAGCAACATTTCTGGTAGGTCATTGGGTGAAGATCTGCATTTCTTTTTTGTTTATTGCTAAATAGCTTTTGAGTAATTATAGTTGTTAGTTCTGTTTTAAGTTTCTTGTTTGCTTGCTTCTCTAGTGATTTGACTTAAAGTCCAGTTGCACTGTGCTCCTGAATTTTGGTTGAATCATTTTATTTCGAGGTGGTTTTTATTGACATTTTGATTTATTCGACTTCAATGAAGTTGATGGAGGAATCTATGGACACATTTTCTACTCTTTCTTGTCTGGGTTCATTCATGGGCATTTGGCTATCACATGAGCGACGTCAGTTATATACAATTTTGCTCATTGATTCTAGTTCTATGATTATCTTTGTAGTCTTTTGGCCAGACAATGTCTTTGGGGATGCTATAGGACTGATTAGCGAAAATTTCGTTCAACTTGTATTACTCACAAGAAATTTCTTTTGATGATATTTATGTTGTTGTTACATAAACAGTACATTACATAACCTTTGCTACTATTTTGTAGTATTTATCGGTGAACTGGCATTGCTCTGCACTTGGTTACTTTTGTTATCCAATTGTTTTTTCTTACTGTCATTTTATGAATGTTGGCTATATAGGTTGTTGAAATATTTGTTCACTCTTGAAAACTAACTTCAAAGTTGTTGCATATAAGTACTATATAGAAACAAGTTTTTCTTACTTCTTTCTTCCCTCCCCTATATTCTCCCTTTTCCTAGTACAGACCAGAATATACTTAGGGATTGATGTAGATGTAGAAGACGTGGAAACATTTGTAAGGCAACTTGAGGTGAAACTTGAAATAGTCTTTAGTGGGCCTACTAAGCTATTTTCTCACCCTTTGACTTGCAAAGTAAACTTATCGTGTGTATGTTCTTTGTTGGTTAGAATGCTTTCATAAATGTCTCTACCCTTGACAGGCAGGCATATATCTTTTTTCTACCGCATTATGCCATGTGTTTTTCTCCTGTTTATTATTCAGTTATGTGTTCTCTCTACAGGGTACTTCACTGTTCAGTTGTTTGCTGCTACCTTTCTCTTCTTTTGGCCCTCTATAAAATCTTGTGTGGACCTTGTTATTTAGTAACTCTTACGTACTAATAAAATGTTGATTTACATGTAGCTTTACTGAATTTGGTTGGTAATCCATATGTGCAGGGCGATGCCGACAGTGCTCTTGATAGGCTTTGGCAGAAGAAGAAGGTTGAAGTCCGACAATAGTGATGTTGCCAATGGACTTTGTGCTCTATGTGATCTACTCTATAAACTTTAGGAAACATGAAAATTGAAATTCCATCTTTGTAGACGTTGGTGCTTGAACTATTTCATATTTAGAACTCTGAGTTGTATGACAGTTCTTCATTAAAAATTTCAGTTCGAATCTGAGTACCCTCTTCATATTTTGAAAATTGCTCTTTGTATGGTGTTTTGGTATCCCCATCCTATTAGTTGGTGGCATTCTTGTTTCTTTACTCCTTTCTTGTTTGATGGCCTTCACCATGTCAATGAAGGTCTTCATGGTGTGAAGAAGCTCAATGATCTAACATTTTAGCTTTGTTGTCACGGTCACGGTTTCCTAATTGTAGCATTATCAAGCATTCAAGTCTGATATAGTTGTATGTATGATTTTCTTGTTTGTTGGTGATAATCATAAGGTAAATTGTAAATATTATAAATACATCTTGCATAAATAGACATAATCCTTTAGTAAAATTTTACTTTCATTTTCTAGATAATGAGTTTTGGTTCCTCAATATTTTCATTACAATGCTTGAAATTGTTATCGAATGATTTTTCTTCATAATGTTTGAACTATGTTCTCAAATGATCTTTCTTCTTCCTTTGAATGATTTCTCTTAATTCTAGGTATCTCTTTTTATAAAAGTTTATGCATTCTATCAATTGAACCAACTCCCGGTCGATAGTGAAAAACTTTTTTATTTTTTTTACAATAAGCTAGAATGTTTAAGGGCGGTGTCTCAAACTGTGTGCTAACATCGAAAGGGTACACAGAGCTGGAGGTAGAAAGGGTGTGCGGAGACTTGGCCTGACAATTGGGTGGGTTGGGATGGGTAACTTGTCGGAACCCATTTAGAACCTAAATATCAAACGGGTTAAATGAGTCTTGTTGAATTGAGTCGGGTTTAAACGGTTTGCCCCGTCTTAACTCGGAATTTTCCCCAAAAAAATGCTACACGTTTATCATAAGTAAACTTTATTTATCAATTATATAGAAAGATACCTATTTTATTAATATGAAAATTTTTAACGGCTAATTATTTTCAACCAACAAAAATATTTGATTAATATATGAGACAATATTTTTTCATAGTATATAAATTTATAATATAAATATTTCAAGTGTGGTGGAATAATATAAATAAAAAAATGAAAAATAAGTTGGTAGTTAGTTTGTTAGTTGAGATGAGAGAGGTTTGATGTTTTTTGAGGGTGATATAAAGGGTGATTATTGGGGTGAATTTTTTTAGAGTGATGAAAAAGTGTAAAAGAAACTGAAAACGAGGTGGCTAGAGTGTGATATTGGGGGTTATTGTTGTGGTTGCTCTAACTGGCCTTCTCATGGCTACCAGTTTAAAGGGAGGAAAACATAATTTAATTCAATTCTGAACAACTCCAAAAAGGTACTCCATCTTTTGTAGGCACTAATCTACCATTAATTTTCTTCTTTCCCCAGAGTGTAATTGCTTCCGGATTAGGTCAAGGCAAGTCCAAATCAATCAAATACTAGTAGTCTTCAACAAGTCTACAATACAATCAAAATCAAGCTAATTGCCCATTAATCTACAGTCCAAAATATTAGACATGTAAATCCATAATCAATTTCAAAAACTACAAAATAACAAAAAAGGCAAACAAACACAAAGTCAAACAGAACAAAATCAAGATATACTCGAACTTTAAGAGCATTACCTGAAATGAGCTGAGCCAAACTTCCGCGAAGATAAAAGGGATGAACCAAAAGCTTCTCCCCCTGCTCCCAATTCGAGCCCACAATAGACTCGTGTTTTTGACTGAGCGATCAAGAGAGACTTGCTAGCTGTGGTGCACGCGAGCAAGGAAAGAATCAGTGTGTCGTGCTCGGAGATGGATTCAGAAAGAATTGCTTCGATTATGGTAAAATACGAAGATTAGGGTGGGTTGTGCTAAGGATTTGGGGATTCAAAGTTGGGTTAGTGTTTGCACTTGAGAGAGAGAGAGTCTGATGATTTGGGACAATGTTGAGAGATCGAAGAGAGGACATTGTTGTGTTGAGGCAGGAACTCGTTGAAGACAAACTGCAGTAAAATTATTATTTATTAATATTATTATAATTCCTTTTATTATTATTATTTATTATAATTATTATTATTATTACTTTTTGTTATTATTATTATTAAGAATGATGATCTTGGAATATATAAAATCTCAATAAAGAAGAGGACTTACATGTTTTTGAAAAATAGAATTAAACACTATGACTTACTTACAACTTATAACCTTACATGTGTTTTAAGTGATTTGTACATGACTTATAACTTATCTTTCCATAAGTGAAATCAAACGCTTCAAAAATAACTTATGGTAAGTTATAAGTAATAAGTACTTCCAGATAAGTTAAATCAAACACGACCTTAGTCTCTCAAATGAGCAAGTCTATATTTGTGCCTATTTAAAATTTGAAGTGCGTCCATATTTTTTTTTGTGGGCGGTTTAGACAAGCAAGTAAATATGGGCAAAAACAGAATACCTTAACGTAACACTAAAATCTCTAAACGTAACATCATTTAAAAGATAAAATTATTTTACTATCTCTCTTCACATTTAAACTATACTACCACCTCCTTCTCTCCCCCCTTCACGTAATTTTGATTACGTACAATTGTTTATTCGGTTTCTATTATTAAGACATGATATCGAATGTTAATTGAATTGGTTTTGATTCGGTTTATTTTTTCTTTTCAATTACGAACAAAAAATCGTTGATTTGTATTTTTTTTCGATTTCAGACAAAACATCTGCTACACACTTGTGGATGTTTTATAAAACATCCGCAAGTGTGTGTGTGTAGCGGATGTTTTATAAAACATCCGCAAATATGTACCAAAAGTGAGTATCTATTAAATATTAAAAGGGGTATTTAAGTTATTTTATATATTAAATAGTGTTACGTTTAGGGATTTTGATGTTATATTTAAGGTCATTCGGGCAAAAATTATCACCTCTACATATAAGTGTGTTTCCGTCCTTGAGTACTCGTTGTCGTTAGGAATTAGTGACACTCCAAAAGATGGAGAAATGGCTTGAAGACATATTGGTGACTCGAAATTACATACTAAAAATGATTCGTAAACGTTAAGAAAGTCAATTTGATCATCTATACTCCTTTCTCAGATTAAATTGAGGTTGGTTCCAAGAGTTATAAGATTTCCAGATTAGAGATGGTTCTAAATACAATTACACATCATAAATACTGTTAACAGTAAGATTCAAGTAAAACCCTTATGTTTTTTTTGCTTTCCCCACCTTATAACTACATCTTGATTTCTAAAATACACCACTTTTCATCATGTATATCCATGATTATATAGAAAGTTAAAAATTGAGAGAGGTAAAGGAATGTCATTACAGAAACTTGCTTTTACATCATTTTTGAATGTATGCTTTATCTTCATCGAATTTTCACATTTTCTGAAAATCTCAACTTCCAAGTGATTCTGGAACATCACAGCTCGCATTCCCTTAAAAATTGAGTTGAATCACTTTGGCCATTGACGAATTTGCAGGTAACATAAATTTACTTTCTCCTTGTTCTATTCTCTCTCTGCTTAATTTCTCTAATATATATCAATGAAAAGCAATACCCACTTTCCTTTGATTGAGTTATTAATTCAAACAGCCACAATCTCCTCCTTCAATTTGATTAACCAAATTGTGTAGAAGAAGAAACAATGAAATCAAATGAGAAAATATGGATCTAACGGGAAAGAGTTTGACAGAAAGTGTTACCTCTGCGTTTGGAGAGTAATTTTGGAGTCGTATTTGATCTGTTTGAAAATTGAGGGGGTCATTTTGAATAGTTAGGAAATCAACTGTGACTGGATTTCGTTCGAAGTGGGTGATGAATTGTAGATCTATAGGCGAATTCAGAGTGGAAGTGCTATGAATTCGCGAACTGCATTTTGCGTTTGCGGATTCCCCCGATTTGCTCAGGTGTAGAACAAGATAGTCTCGCTCCATTTTCATACTCCCTTCGTCCCTAAATTATCATCCTAGTTGACCTAGTGCACAGATTAAGATAAAACAATTGACATGATTATTTATATTGGTTTAATGTGTAATTTTTTTTAAACTCACGTGTATGTGGCTCATAATTAAAGTAGGGTGAAAAAGTAAGGGTAAAGTGGTAAAAATGATGTTCTAAAAAAGATAAGTTTCAAACTGGATAATTATTTTGGGACGAACGAAAAAGGAAAGGAGAACGATAATTTAGGGAGGAAGGGAGTACCTATTAATCTTTTCATAAATCCGATCTATTTACTGGATGAAGGCAATTCTATGGGTAGTGATGGAAAGTGACTATATTACCCTCGGATTAATCAGTGTCCCCCTCCAACTCGCAACTAGTAGTAGAAATACAACACGCACTCACACACACAAAAAAGAAGACAATGTAGTTGAAACAAAATGGAAGAAGAAGAAGACTCAATCCCAACCCACCAAGTCAGTGTCCCCCTCATTCAAATCATCATTTTTTATTTGCCAAAATGCTTTTTATCCCCCATAGTTTCCACAAAATCTCAGTTTGCCACTCATACTAAAGTTTGTCTCATTTTAACATTCAAGGTTGTCATTTGTCCTATTTAACCTCTTCATGTTTGTTGTTGTTTGAATCAAGACGTTAAATCGCACGTGGACTTCACGTGCAGGTTATTTTTGTCTTTTTCCCCGTTGTCTCTCTCCTCTCAAACCCACCAACATCTCCAACACAATCAAATCATAAAACCCAAATGATCTCTTTCTATTTCTTGAAGCAATTTAGATATACTTTTAAAAATAAGGAACCAAACAAATAAATAAATAAAGGAAACGCAAACCATTAAGGCATTAACCCACCTTTTACATCTTTGTATCTATATTCCTTTTTATTTCTTCTCCCTCGCTTGCCGTCCTTTTACTTGCTTCTCGGTACGCCTCTCCGACCTAAATCAACGGTAAGGTTTTGGGTTTTTGTAATTTGTTTCTTTTAGTTTTGGGTTTGTTGTTCTACTGTTTTTATTTTGTTTTTTTAAAGCTTTTTGTATTTGGTTTTGAGGGTACGAAATTGGTCCTTGAAGAAGAAGCAAGGTCTCCTTCGATTTTACACACATTGTTGGACGAAATCGTTGGACTTGAAGAAGAAGCAGGGTCTCCGGTTCGCCGGAGAAAATCATCGATTGTCGATTCAAGGTGAGGTTAAATTATACCAGTCCCTTTAAATTGTAATTTCTGTAGTGGGTAAGAGTGCTTGAATCAATTTTAGGGTAAGATGATGCGCGCAAAAACGCAACTCGGACAAAAATACCCGGCCGTATCAAGTAATAAAGCGTACAAAAGTACGAGGTATCGATCCCACAGGGAATGTACGTAATTCTCACTCCAGCTAAGTACCAAAATTAGGCTAACTAATTATATTTGAGCGAAAAGAAAATGAATTAAAATCTAAAAATATAAAAAATATATAAGAAAGCAATTAAATTTAATTTACTGCGGAGGTGGTTTGACAACAACAAATTAAGATAAAAAGATAGGAGTGCAATATTTATAGTATAGTCGATGTTTAATTTAATCCTCTTTTTACTTTTCTTTAACTCAAGTCTTAGTAGTCGGGCGCGCTATTTTATTCACTATGGGCTTTCACAACGTATATCAAATATAGCTACTGTGGGTCCCAATGAGCACAATAATAAGCTAGAAGGGGGGGTTGAATAGCTTATTTACACTTTAAAACTTTTAAGTAAGTTCCTTGAAAGTTACTTGAAGTTTATGAAGAGTTTCAAGTAGCGGAAGACCTTCAAGAAAAATTGTTCAGTCCGCCAGATAAGGACTACCTAGACCTTTACGATTACTTAAGTTACGCTTAAATGGATATAATGAACAAGGAAACTATGCAGTTCAAGTAATAGACAAACGAAGGAAATAACACAAGTATTTTGAGATGGTTCACATCAAATAGTGCTACGCCCACCACCAAGATCAACCTTGGATTTAAATTGTGCACTATGTTTTCCACTTAGATTAATTACAAAGAATATCCCTAGTGGATCGTGTACAAAATATTGACTTGTGTTTGGGTCTATGGAATTAAATATCTGTAACTACAAGATATTTAATTGCGTAATATAGTTAATGGAAGTAAACAACAAGAAGAATAAAACAATAAATGTTGAAGAGCGACTTCTTGTTGTTGACGAGGACTTCTAGATCTGTTGAGGATCTATTGAATGCACCGTGAAAGACTTGGAGTTGTATAGATTGAGCAATTCTTTAAGTGTTCGATTGATTCTCGCATGCTGTGTGTATCGTTCCAGCCTTCAATGGCGTATTTAAAAGCAGTGCACTTCAAAAGAATCCGTTGGAGAGGGACGAAGGCTTCAATTTATTCATAAATGCATTAAATGCATGGGGTCGATCAAGGAATTTCGTCTTCACAGATATCCGAGCGAGATAATCATTTCGAGATCTTCAAAAGGTGGGCGATTTGGTGTCGATTCGAGAGATGAAGCGAGTAAAGTAGGGGACAATCGCATCGCTCAGACGAAAAGTCTTCCTGCTTTTCGGAAAGTTGCTTTCGGCGGCTTGACATGTCAGAGAATGACTTGGATTAATTCAAATAATATATGGAAATAAGTTTGAATTAATCCAGCTAGCTTTATGCTGAAGAGGACACGAGAAGCGCATCAGTGGACACGAGGTCTACCGATCTTAAGCTTTGAGCAGTCTTCGGTGAAGCCGAGAAAGGGTCTTCCGCCGAACCCGAAAAGAGTCCTACAAAAACTATACAAGGCAAAGTTCTATACATTGCCACGCTAATCGATACGCACCGATTAGCCATCAAGTATAAAACTAATGTAATGTACCGATCGATATAAATTTAACATAAGAATCAACAATCTCCTCCTATTTATATCTGGTCATCATTACTACAAATGAGGGTTTTTAAAACAAACTATTTAATAGATAATAGCATGTCTGAGAAAGTTTATATATATTACGTAATCGGTAGACATGCCTCTATTAAACAGAATAACACCTCAGATGCAAGAGACTAATCTAAGTGCATACAAGAATAAGAGAGTCAAAGAATAGCACATAGATCGCCAGCTAGCTTAAATCAATTTAAACTAAATGTTTAAATTCTCATATAGATAAACAATAAAGCAAAGAAGAATTTAAACAAGTATAATTTTTGAAAAAACAAGTAATCATCTCGTATTCATAAACAAGATGTTTACATTTGATGTAGTTTTCAAAAATAAGATAAATACAAAGGAAAGGGAAGAAAAGATACAAAAGCTACCAAGGTCTTTTCCCTTTGCCTTTGTCTCCAGCCTCCTTTCTTCTTTCTCGCTCTAGCTCTTCCATTCTTCTTTGGTATTCGGCATCGGTTGCTGAGGTCCGTGGAACGAGAACGGTAGTCAGCTTCTTCACGAAGACGGCCGTTTCTCTTCCATCGGCATTCTCGTTGATAGATCTCATTTGTTTCTCCTCCGTGATGGCCGATCACGATCGGTGCTGGCATTCATTATGTCATGGGCAGAGTTGCGAGCGAGGTTGTTGAGTTCCATAATAGGAGTACGACCGTGGCTAAGATGGAGAGTGATGGCGTGGAAGAGCTCGTAGAAAATGGAACCTATGATACGGCAACCTTCATCTCGTTGAGCTTCGACGTTGATCTTGACATCAGTGAAGTCGTCGCATCTGCCCAAAACGAGTCCGCACATCCTCTTGAAATTGTCGAAGAGTAGTGGCGGTCCTGGTCGTTGGCCTTGGCCGCAGTGGCTACTTCAATAGCGTAGATATGCTTGTGAGTTCGCCTAACCGCCGGTAGATGGCATCTAGCCGGGACAAAATTTCAACATTGGTGGTCGGCCGATTGGAAATAGATGCTTGGCCAATGTGAATGGTGTCGGCAGAGGCGTAGCGCAGCCCGGCGGCGTTTGGGGAGGGGAGTTCGGAGACGTAAGAAGATGAGTCTTGGGTGGGGATGGTTTTGGTGGAAGAGGATAGGGTTATAGGGGAGGGAGGAGGGGGAGTTGGTGGGGAATCCAGTTCCATATCAGTGTCAGAAGTTTCACTGATGTGGGAGGATTGGGAAATGGGTTCGGTAGAGAACCGTAAGAGGAAGGTGGTAGAAGAGGATTTGGGTTTTTGAAGGGAAGGTTGAGGAGGTTGAGAAGGTTGAGAAGGTTGATGAGAAGAGGTGAATAGATCGGCTACTGATGAAAGTTCAAAGAGGAACTTGGCAGCAGCAGGATCTAAGGGCTGTGGTGTGGTGGAAGAAGTTGGTTGGGATTGGGGTGGTGAGGAAGGTGTGGATGGGTCAGGTGAGTAGTTAAAGGGTGAAGGGGGAGGAGGAGTTGGGGTTTGGTGGCTCCTCCTCATTTTGAGGCTCCTCCCGAGGGATAGACTCCTCAGGAGGTGGGAAGGGTAGTTGAAGGGTTGAGGGTATAGAGGGTTGAACGGGTATAGATGAAGTGGTTGGGCCGGTAGTTGGTTGTGCGTCGGTAGAGGTATAGTGGGTTGGCCGGGCGGTAGGTTGGGGTTCGGTAGCTCTCCGTTTCTTCCTCGCCGAAGAGGAGACTCACCGCCATCGGTAGAGGTTGGAGAGGATCGCCGATGGCTGGTCTTGAGAAAGAGAAAAGAGAGAGAGAAGATTTCTGCTCGAAGGTTTTGTAAAGTTTGGAAATGACGGTTCGAGGGCTATTTAAAGGCGAAAATATCTGGTTTGAAAAAGCGGGAACTTAAGATATTTTCTTAATAATTTTGTCCTTGACCCCTTTTATTGCTTTAGAAACCTCTTTAGTGTAAAATAGACTAAGTAAGAGTACTAACCTCTAGGTCTTCGGTAAAGAAGAACTTACGTCTTCCGATTAGTCTAATCTTTGGGTCTAGGTATGAAAGAAATAATTAACAACATATTAACTTTTAAGCAAGAGGATCAATCATACCAAGATTTCTCCTTAAATAAGCAAACTGGTGGCATCCGGTGGTTTTGTGAGAATGTCCGCCAATTGATGCTCGGTTGGAACATATTCGGGCATCGATGTTACCTTTTCCACATGATCTTTGAGAAAATGATAACGAATATCAATGTGCTTTGTCTTTGAATGCATCACCGGATTTTGGAGCGAGATAGGCGATGTGTTGTCACACATGATTGGGCAAGCCAGCTTTGATGTTGTAATCCACCAATTGTTGCTTCATCCATAATTGAGAGCAACATGCAATATATTACCGTGGTTGAGTTTGCCATCGATCCTTGTTTCTTGCAAGACCATGAGACGAGTCTGCTTTCCAAGAAATTGACAAGTCCCTGGTGCTTCTTCCGCTCACTTACAGTCGCATAATCTCAGATCGAGTATCCAACTAGATTGAAGTTGTTGGATTTTGAATACCGATGCCTAGATTTGTTGTTTTTGAAACATATCCGATGATACGTACGCTTGGCGGCAAAGCAAATGTGACTCCTTTGGATCTGCTGAAATCTAGCCTGAAACACAACAAAAACATAATGTCGGTCGACTAGCGAAGGTAAAGAAGTGAACCTATGATTCCTCTGCACTTGGTCATGTTTTCTTGCTTTCCCTTATCATCTTTGTCAAGATGGCGATCGGTAGACATTGGAGTTTCAAATCCTTTGGTCAATCAAGACCAAACTTCTTGATTAGTTCCTTTGCATATTTGGTTTGGTCGATGAAGATTCCGTCTCGAAGTCTGTTGTATCTGCAGCCCTAGAAAATAGGTAAGTTCGCCCATCATGCTCATCTCGAACTTGCTTTGCATCGCCTTCTCGAATCTTTTTACAAGCTTTGGTTAGTTGATCCAAAGATAATGTAGCCCACATAGATTTGTACCAAGAGAATGGCCTTTGTGCTTGAGGATGAATAAAGTAGTGTCGATTCTTCCTCTCCACGAATCCTTGTTCAATTAAGAACTTGGATAGAGTTTCATACCAAGCTCTAGGAGCTTGCTTCAGCCGTAGAGAGCTTTCTTGAGTCGGTGAGACGTGGTCTAGTTTGTCGAAATGACAAATCACGGAGGTTGTTTCACGATACGCTTGAAGATCACCATTCAGAAAGGCACTCTTAACATCCATCCGATACACTTCAAGTCCATGAACGAGGCATAAGCTAGAAAGATTCGATTGCTTCTAGTCTAGCAACAGAGCAAAAGTTTCATCAAAGTCAATTCCTTCTTCCCCGCTTGTAGCCCCGAGCAACCAATCTAGCTTTGCTTTCTCGTGACATTTCCATCTTCATCTCTTTTATTTCGAATACCCACTTGGTGCCGATGACTGGATGATCGGCTTGAACTAAACTCCACACCTTACATCTTTCAAACCGGTTCACTCTTCTTGCATAGCTTCAATCCAGCTTATGATCTTCGATGGCTTCATCAATCTTCTTTGGTTCGAGTTCGATACAAATGCGTAAAGCAAACAACGCTTTCTTCTCGAACCTTATTTCTCATTTAACTTATTGAGATCACCAATGATTTGAGAAATTGGATGATCTCTTGCTTCGATACACGCTTGGAGGAAGATCACTTCTGTGGAATCTTCCCTTAAGAATTTCGAGTCGGTTGAGAAGGAGATTCACCAAAACTGTTCAAGAAATAGAGTCTTCAAAACTTTCATTTTCTCGTGAACAAGAAGGATGAGATATCCGTAAAGGTGCTTGGGGTAAAACAGAAGAGATGGGTTCGTGGTCAACGTAAGAGTTGTTATCGGTATCAGATGTAGATGTATCGCTCACCCAGTGAAGGGTTATCTCGTATACATGGGTTTCGTGATTTGCCGCTTTTCGATAGGAAGTAGATGCCGAATTTGTACTGCCTCATCATTATCGAATCATTAGCAACGCTCGAGCCTTTCTAGGCTCTAACAAGTCATATTCATCAAAAGAAACATGCATGATTCTAAGATTTTTAAATTAGATTTAATCGAAATGCGAAATGCTTTTGAATGTTTGGAATATCCTTAAAAATTCCTTCGCCCGATTTTGCATCAAATTTTCCTCTATACTCTTTTCCATTGTAAAGAATAAAACATTTACAAGAAGATTTTAAGAAATCCAATGTTTGGGATCTTCCTCTCCATATTTCATATGGAGTTTTATTATGAAACTTGTTTACCGTGATCTATTTTGGGTAAAGCAAGTTGGCTCGCCTGTAAATACTTCTAAGTTTAGCTTCAAAGATTGTTCTAGCCGCTTCAATCGTTCGTTCTTCCGCTCAGCCTACACCATTTTGTTGAGGAGTACCGCTGCAGAGAAGTTGTGACCGATCCCATGGTCATCGCAAGCATTTCTTTCTACACCATTGTTTTTGAATTCAAGGTGCCATTGTCCGATCTTATGTCACGATGTCTTCAAGCTTTGAGTTTGAAGTCTTCTAAAAGTGCTTGACTAGATCATACGTTTCATCTTTAGATGTCATAGTTTCAATCCAAGTGAATCTAGAGTAGTCATCAACTACTACAAGTGTGTACTTGTCTCCGAAATACCGATCTGTTGTTATAGGTCCAAAGAGATCCATATGCGAGAAGTTGAAGAGGTCTATTTGTTGATAAAACGATTTCTTTTCAAGGAAGACTTGGAAAGTTTTCCTAGTTGACAAGCTTTGCAACTTCGTCATGATCGGCAGACACCGTAGGTAGACCTTCGACAAGCCCATTTTTGGAGAGCTTGGAGAGGTGCTTGAAGTTGAGGTGATCGAGACGCCAGGCTATAGCCACCGTTGTCACGAACATTGTTGGCTACTAGACACAGTTTGAGAATCTCCCTAGAAGATTTAAGTCCACGACATAGACGCGTTTCTTTGTCTATTGCCTGGCCAAGTATTGCAGAGCACGATTCATCGCCTTTGATGAAGCAATCGGTTGGAATTGAATTGGCATAGAAGTCCTTTGTCGCAACTGCGATATGCTCGAAGATTGTGCTTTTAAACCGCTTACTAGAGAAACTTTGTTGATGGAGAGACTTCCTCTAGTAATTGAGCCATATCCAATTGTCTTTCCTCTTGCATTGTCTCCGAAGATAACTGTGGGTCCTTTTGCTTTCGGCTATATCTGGCAAGAAGACTGCTCCTCAGCCATATGCCTTGAACATTCCACCGCCTAGGTACGTGATGTCTTTGTTTTCTCGACTCTATAGCCATGAAGCATTCCTGCATAAAGAAAGTTAAAGCAAAACAAGGTACCCTTTATATGGGTCCTAAGGATTAGCAACCTTTGCAACCCATACCGCTTGACCTTGAGAGAACTAGGTCTCTCGTGATCTTGGGTGAACCTTAGCAGCATTCCGTGCCGAATGGCCTAAGCAATGGCAAGAATGACATAAATGAAAAGTCCATGTAGAGTCACATTAGATTCTTCATCCAAGAGTGCTTATGATCATTCCTTTTCTTAGCATCCATTTTTGGTTCAGCTTGTTTGTTGATAATAGACTTAATTGGTTTCTTTCGAATCTTCCTAGGTAGGTTATTAGAGATTTAGCTTTAGCTTTTCTCGTTGAGAACTTTTCCAGAGGATTCGGTGTAGAATACCTTTAAGTTTACCTTCAACAGTAAAGAAACCTTGTCTGCTTTCATTGACAAACTTGATAGTTACCGTAGAGGTTTAGCGGGCCCACCGTCCGCCAGACTTTGCCTTGACATAGTCGTTGCCTGTAGACTTCCCCCACTTTCTACCGCTACCTCTCTCGAATTTCATTTGAATCACCATTTTGGCTTTTCCTTTGTGAACTTTAGGGTAAACATAAGGAACACTTGAGTAACCAAGGCCTTGCTTCCTGTATTTCCAAATGTCTGTTTAGAGAAAGATATATCATTAGCGCTCTGATTTGATTCACCTTTCTCTTGACGTAAGAGATTGCCTCGGAAGAGACACATCCGAATATCCTATGCCTGCTTTATCATAGCTAGATTTTTGGCTTGAAAGGATTTCTTCGAAAGCATCCTTGAGCTATTCCAGAGTCAATTGTCTTTGCAAGGCAATTTTCTCTAGGTCTAGTCCTTTGATGTGCTCAATGATACCAATTTTGTCATGAAGAAATTTGTTTTCTTCCTTCGCTTGATACTCTTGTTGACTGCTATTGAGAGTTTGAATCTCACCGCCATCAAAGATTTCTCAATTGTAAGTTTCTCACGCTTCTGGCCGCTTTAACATAGGCTACTCTAAAGGAATTAAATTCTTCAAGCATATCCCGATTATCCTTGAGAAGTCTCTTCCTACCAAGCTATCACAGCTGGTTTCATTTTTGTCCAAAGGACTGGTGAAACTACAACTTCATTTTCGAGTCATAGGTGGATATGAATCATGAGCTATTAAGCATAAGTTAGCTTGCTCACAATCCTCTTCCTCCTCCTCTCGAATCGGGCCAAACCATGTAGCAACCTCGTTTATCTTCTATGTCTTCACCAACATACCTTTTTGTTTTTGAAATTTTCTAAACGAGGGTTTTCAGTATGCTTCAAATTTGGCTTTGGACACTTTGAGGCAAAATGACCTGTTTTCTACAGCTATAACACACAAGCTCTTCCTTGGATGAACTTTCACCAATCTTCCCGAAAGGTTGTTGGTGAGTGTTCTTTCTTCCATATTTTGCAAATTTTTAAAACGCTTAACAAACATAGCAAATTGTTCATCGATAAAAAATCATTTTCACAGAAGAAGTAGAGGGTTTGTTTTCAACAATGATTTTTCTTGACCATGGTCGGGCAAACACGCTCAATCTGTTTGTCTTGCTCTGAGCTTGATTAACTTCAAGTTCATAAACCTTTAAACCGCGAGAGACTACGAAGAGTCATCTCGCTTAAGTTTTTAGATTCTTCATACGTGGTCTTCACATGCCATAAGCTACCTGTAGAGCCTAGAAACCTCATGTTCATTTCCCTTTTGTCATGTTTTTACCAAGAGAAAAGCAACTATTTATTACCTCACCGAATCGATCGTATGCTTGTCTCTGTTTCCTTAGATCCTTTTTGAAAGAATCAAACCGCTGGATGTATGTATATTTTCTCGTTGTCTCTTGTGTCTTGGTCTCCTCCCAAGTATTCTACAAGAGCCTTCCCACATTTCTCTTTTCAAGTAGCTTGTACAT
>CM028381.1:66658043-66815000 GCA_013146195.2 Codonopsis lanceolata
ATTATTATTATTATTATTATTATTATTATTATTATTATTATTATTATTACTATTATTACTATTACTATTACTATTATTACTATTATTACTATTATTATTATTATTACTATTATTACTATTACTATTATTACTATTATTATTATTATTATTACTATTATTATTATTATTATTATTATTATTATTATTATTATTACTATTATTACTATTATTATTATTATTACTATTATTACTATTATTACTATTATTATTATTATTATTACTATTATTACTATTATTACTATTATTACTATTATTACTATTATTACTATTATTACTATTATTACTATTATTACTATTATTACTATTATTATTATTATTACTATTATTACTATTATTACTATTATTACTATTATTACTATTATTACTATTATTATTATTATTATTATTATTACTATTATTACTATTATTATTATTATTATATTTTTAAAAACCCAATTGATATCGCAACTTCTGCTTGCAATATCAGCCTTTCTTTTTAAAACTCAAATTGATGTGGCAGCTTCAATTTGCAACATCGAATTTTCAAAATCCAATTGATATTGCAGGTTCTGCTTGCAATATTAAAAGCCTTTTCTTTTCTCATCTCAAATTCAAATTGACCTTGCAGCTTTTGTTTGCAAGATCAAAACTTTTTTTTTTCAAAATCAAATTGACCTTGCAGCTTTTGTTTGCAAGATCAAAACTTTTTTTTTCAAACTCAAATTGACCTTGCAGCTTCTGCTTGCAAGATCAAAACTTTTCCTTTTCAAATCCCAATTGATGTTGCAGCTTCTGCTTGAAACATCAAATTTTTTTCTTTTCAAACACCAATTGATATTGCAGCTTCTGCTTGCAATATCAAATTTCTTTTTTCAAAATATCCATTGATATTATAACTTTTACTTGCAATATCAAATTCGCCTTTCAAACTCCAAATTGATATTGTAGCTTCGGCTTGCAATATCGAATTTTGTTTTTTTCAAATTCCAACCGACATTGCAGCTTCTGCTTGCAACATCGAATTATTATTTTAAAACATCATTTGATATTACAGCGTCTGCTTGTAACATCGAAAATCTTTTCCAAACTCAAATTGATCTTGCAACTTCTCTTTGCAAGATCAAAACTTTTTTCTTTCTCCAAACTCAAATTGACCTTGCAGCTTCTGCTTGCAAGATCAAAACTTTTCATTTTCAAATCCCAATCGATGTTGCAACTTCTTCTTTTCAAACACCAACTGATATTGCAGCTTCTGCTTGCAATATCAAATTTCTTTTTTCAAAATGTCAATTGATATTGCAACTTCTGCTTGTAATATCGAATTCTCCTTTCAAACTCCAAATTGATATTGCAGCTTCAGCTTGCAATATCGCATTTTGTTTTTTTTTTCAAATTCCAATTGACATTGCAGCTTCTGCTTGCAGCATCAAATTCTTCTTTTAAAACATCATTTGATATTGCAGCTTCAGCTTGCAACATCAAAAATCTTTTCCAAACTCAAATTGACCTTGCAGCTTCTGCTTGCAAGATCAATTTTTTTTTTCAAACATCAACTGATATTGCAGCTTCAACTTGCAATATCAAAATTTTCTTTTCAAAACTCCAAATTGATATTGCAGCTTTAGCTTGCAATATCAAATTTTATTTTTCAAATTCAAACTGACATTGCAGCTTCTGCTTGCAACATTGGCTCTTCTTTTTTTCAAATTCAAGCTGACATTGCAGTTTCTGCTTGCAACATCAAATTCTTCTTTTAAAATCCAGTTGACATTGCAACTTCTGCTTATAATGTCAAAAAACATTTTGTTTTCTTTAAAAATCAATTAATATTGCAGCTTCTTCTTGCAATATCAGAAAAAAACATTTTTCGTTTCTTTTTTGAAATGCGTGATTTTTGATGCATGCAAACATTTAAAATCTAATGCAGATACTCTGTTACAGCTTTTTGTGATGATGTTCTATGAGGCATAATGCTGTGTTTGCTGGGTGGGGGCCGCCTTTTCCTTCACTGTTCAAATCTTCATGGTTGTAAACATGCGATTGCCGCAACATATTGCTGATTCGTTTGAAAAGCTTCTTAAATATCTCCTGCATGTATCAAAAATCAAGGAAAGACATGAGTAGTGCTCACGTCGAGTGGCGGTGTCTATGTTTCCTAATGCAAGGATGATGATGAGGCCATCATTATGTGTATATTAAAAGCATGTATATTGAGAGGCATGTAATGCATTTAAAAAATATGGTGTAAAATTTTAAAGCATGTGGATGCAACACGAAATGTAGAATGAAGTACATGAGTTGTGATGGTTGAACCTATCGTCATAGGATGCCTACGTATCCTTGAAAGGAATCAGACCAAACGTAGTTCGTCTGTTTGTCGTATCATATTGTATCACCAAGAGGCGTTTTTCTAATGTCACGTTGTATCACCTAGAAGGGTTTTCTGTGATGGTTGGAAAGTCTATGTTCCTAGAAGTGGACCTAGTGGACATGATGATGGAATGTCTATGCTCCTAGGGGTGGACCTAGTAAACACAATGATGAGATATCTATGCTCCTAGGGGTGGAGACCTAGTAAACATGATGTTGGAATGTCTATGTTCCTAGGAGTGGACCTAGTGGATACGATGATGGAATGTCTATGTTCCTAGGGGTGGACTTAGTAAACACGATGATGGAATGTCTATGTTCCTAGGAGTGGACCTAGTAAACATGATGCTAGAATGTTTATGTTCTTAGGGGTGGACCTAGTAAACATGATGATGGAAAATCTATGTTCCTAGGGGTGGACCTAGTAAACACAATGATGGAAAACCTATGTTCCTAGGGGTGGAGCTAGTAAACATGATATTGGGAAGTTTATGTTTCCAGGGGTAGACCTAGTAAACATGATGCTAGAATCTTTTGTGATGGTCGGGCCTATATACCTATTGAAGAAGCTCCGTCGGATGAAGAGATTCATGTTTCTTACTGGCTCCCAGAGGGTGTGCGCTCGGTAAAAACTATGCTTTTATCTTGTATTTATCATTATCTTTGTTTTGTATTGTATCTGAAATATATATTTTTTGGCACGGTTTCAAGTGAACGCGCAGTCATATCTTCAGTTACTGAAGATTTCTTTAATGTATCTCGACGGTACCGCAAAGCAAAGACGACATTCTCGTGTCGGGGCAATGATGCAGTTGGCAATGTACGTCGCAAGGACAATGATGATCCAACTGGTAATCCAGGCCGGAAAGGCCCTCGAGTTATGGGCGTTGGGACCATCAATCTTGGTCCATGAGCTGCGGGAGTGTAGAGGAGCGTGTCAGCACGCGCACACTGACATTGTTGTATTTGCAGTTTATGTGTTAAATTGTATCAATTATTTGTATGCATATGTAATTTTAAATGTTTTAGCGATGCATAATTATATGCGATGCATTATTTTGCGGGGATGACACCTTGACCCAACAATTAGTACGAAAAGAACCTTGGCATATACAGTCGCAACTTGCAATCGTAGCAATTGAAGAACCTAAGTATTGTGAAAGACACCACAATTGATATGGAAGAATCAATTGATAAGTCAAGGATGAACACACAAGCTTCACACCTGTAGATTCTCAACAGTTCAAGAAGAACCAATAAGTTTTGATAAAACTCACAAAATTAATAATGCTCAAAAGTTGTGTTCAATAGAAAGAAAACACCTATTTATACGTAAACTAGGCTGTAAGCTCGAACTAAGGAATTAGGGTAAAGTCCGAAAATAACCCTAATTCTAAAATAAAACTGACGAAAAGCACAACTGGCCCAAACTGAAAAACGGGCTTAGGCGGTCACTTAGTCATGGGACTAGGCGATCGCTTGGTGGACTTTCACCGATCGCTTGCTACTAGAAAATGCGTGAGAGCATCCTGATGTTGTTAGGCGAGCGCTTGATGGTTTCTCAAGGCAGGCGGTCACTTGGTTCTGGGGCTGAGCGACCGCTTGGCTCCTTCTTTCATTAGTTTTGCTCCTCTTGTCCTGAATGACGTTCACTAGCTTCCTTTGACCCTTCAAGGACTTTTGTTCATGACTCATTGCTCTAATGTTTCACGAACTAAGCCGTTGACTTCTTCACGAATTCTCTTGGCTCTAGCTCTTGTGACTGGCCCAATGGATGTCAGCATTGGTGTTAAGTTGTTGATGTTGTTGAGTTCATACTTTTCGTAATTCAAAAACTTGGGAAGATTGTGAACTTTGTGTTGAGTGTGTCCATGGGAGAGCATTGATGTATGATAGTTTATTGCATGAGGAATACTTATCAATGAAAAAATGATGAGAGAACAAAAGGAGGAGATGCATGAGGTGATGAGTAAGATGAATGAGGAGTTTAATGAGAAGCTCGAAGTAATAGGTAGTGCGAGTAAGAGTCAAAGTCCAGTTGAGCCTAAGGAAGTACCTAAATGTAATCTAGAGGAAGAGTTCAGTGGAGAGAATTGGGACACTAATGATAGGGGAGACAAGAATAGATAGGGAGGAAATGTAGAAGATAATAACATGGATGGAATAAAATTGAAGGTGCCTACTTTCATAGGTAAAAACGATCCAGAGTTATACCTCGAGTGGGAAATGATGTAGACACCCCAATTTCGTACCCCTGGTATGTGACTATGACATATGATATCAAGAACTGTTCAAACTTTACAAATGTCAAGTTACAGGAGTTAAAAATGCGAAGGGCAAAGCAAGATGCGCAAAACAGTGAACTGCGAGGGGGTGAAAGTGTCAAAAACGAAAGAGGAATAGTGGCTTGGCGCGGCCTAATGAAGGTCTTGGCGCCGCGCCAAGGGGATGATAATGTCACGCCAGCTCTGCTACAGTGGCCCTCTCACTTAACGCAATGCACAAATCGTAAAGGCCGCGGTACACACCAAGGAAGCCGGCTGAAGAAATTGAAGAATTCCCGATGAATCCCTCGTCCCACCTATAAATAAAGGTGCTGGGCTCCCTTCTCATTTGTTCAGAAAAATTGTAGAGAAACGCTGAGAGATTTCTTCGCGTTCCGTCGAAGCCTTAGTTACGAGAGGTGTGAGATAGGTGAGTGTAGCCCACTAAAGTCTCCAAACCCCGTCCAAACTCCGCCAAAATAAATATTCACCAGTTATAAGTGATCCCTAGCCTAGTAGTTAGGTATCCACCTCACTTCCCCCGCCCAAAAATCCCAAAGTAAGCCGTTACTCTGCCCGAGTAATGAGCTGAAAAACACAAAAACTAAGCCGTTATTCCGCCCAACCAAAAAGGCCAAAACCTACCGAAATAAGCTGGCACTCTGCCCGAGTAGACAAGCCAAAAGTCACCGAAATAAGCAGTCACTCTACCCAAATCAAAACAACAACACAACAAACAACAAAAAAGACTTCCTCTCCCTGAAGGACAGAGCGAGCACACTACCGCTCTAAAAGGTAAAAGCCTTTAAGGGCGTTATTTTATTTATTTATTTACTTTTCCGTTCATTTATTATTTTAAAGTTGTTATTTAAATCCGACACAATGTAGTCAATATAAGCCGTTGTGCTGCCCGGATTAGAATATGAAATATTATGTAAAAGAGCCGTTATAATTACCAAATATTTTTAAGTACATTTGTAATTATTGTAAGGAAATGGCTGTAAGTCCGTAAATAATGTAGCCACGGATGTATTTGTTTTAATTTCCTGTCTTTTAATGCATTATTTATTTGCTAAATAAATATAACAATAAGCATACATTAGCCAAAAACCACTTTTAAGACCGAAAGGACGAGTTGGGTGCCTAGCACCTTCCCAACTCGTAACTTAGCCTCCGAACCCGTTTTCTTTTTCTCTGGTTTATTTTTCTCCTTTATTTTTTTGTTTTGCTTTATTTTGCCTTAAAATAAAGATGGCGACTCTAAAACTTTTTGGATCCAGTGGGGCCTCGCAACACTCATTCTTTGCATTTTTCCGTTCTCCCCTAAAAAAGGGAGAATGTGAATGGAAGGGTGATGTATTCCCATATCCTGGTATCCCCTAAAAAAAGGATAACTTGATGTGGGAAACCCAAAGCTCCCATAGTGATCTGAAACGGGCCATAAGACTATTTTTAATAAAATCCATAGTGGGGGCGTCGCAATATCCTTTTTTGCACTTTTCCGTTTTCCCCTAAAAAAGGAAAAATGGGAATGAAAGGGTAATGCATTCCCATATCCTTATATCCCCTAAAAAAGGGATAACTTGATGCGGGAAACCATAAGTTACCATATTGGGTTAAAAATCCACTAAAGGCAACCGAGGCGCATTCCAACGCGCTAACATAGACATCACTCCTCTCGCACTTTTGATTTCCTCTTCCCCTAAACAAAAGAGGGTGGAACGAGAGCAGTGGTGTCCCGCATCCGCACGTACGCGCACCCCTAACCAAGGGCGCGCAGGGCGCGGGCGCGACCCGGGAACCTCACAGATGAAGATGGAGAGAATCTTTGGGTGCCACAATTATACCGACTTAAAGAAACTCAAATCAGCCGCTATTGAGTTTCCGACTATGCTGCGGTTTGGTGGGAAAAGATGAGGGTGGATAGAGCAACATATAGGGAACCTCAAGTTGAGACTTGGGAGGAGATGAATAGAGTGATAAGGAGACGGTTCATACCATCTCATTACTATATTGACCTACACCAAAAGCTGCAAACCTTGAGACAAGGTACCAAGAGTGTAGAGGAGTACTATAAAAAGATGGAGGTTTCTATGATTAGAGCACATATAGATGAAGATAGTGAGGCAACCATGGCCTGCTTTCTAATGGGGTTGAATAAGGAGATTTCCAATGTAGTGGAGTTGCAAACGTATGTTGACATTAACGAATTAGTTCAAAAGTCCATTAAGGTGGAGCAACAACACAAGATGAGGGGTAACACACGGGTTTTCCCTAAATCTAATTCAAATTGGAAGCCTAATTATGGGAATTAAAGGGAGGATAAAATTGTTGTGAAGTCTAGGTTTGAAACACCAAAAGTTACAACATCTACACCTACTTCTACTTCAAAACCCAAACACACTAGAACGAAGACAAGAGACATTTGTTGTTACAAGTGTCAAGGGATGTGACACTTTGTCAATGAGTGTGTGAACAAGACAGTGTTGATTATGAGGGAGGATTGAGAGCTATCATCCGAGGATGAGGAGGAGGCGTATTCACAAATACCGGCTTTAGAGGAGGTCGAGGAGGAGATAGTAGATAGAGTGTGTTTGGAGACTAGGAGGTAATGAGTGTCAAAGCTATAGAAGAGGATGAGACTTTGCAAATGGATAACATATTTCATACTCGTTGTCAAGTGAAGGGTAGAAATTGTGGATTGATCATCAATAAGGGTAGTTGCACTAACGTGGCTACTACTACCATGGTTACAAAATTGGAGTTACCTTTGATTCGACATCCTAAACCATACAAATTACAATGGTTGAATGATAGTGGAGAGGTGAAGGTGAATAAGCAAGTGATGATGTAATTCAAGATAGGAAGATATGAGGATGGGGTGCTGTGTGATGTGGTGCGTATGGATGCTAGTCATATATTGCTAGGGAGGCCTTGGTAATTTGATAGGAGAGTTCACCATGATGGGTATACGAACAAGTACTCATTTTTTTTCAACAACAAAAACATTATACTTGCACCACTTACTCCCAAGCAAGTGTATGAAGATCAGCTTAGTATACAAAAGAGTACAACTTGTGAGGAAAAGAACATAGAGAAAGAAGAAGCCAAACAAAAGGAGAGATTGAGTAAAAACAAGAGTGAAAGGCCGGCTAAAAACATGAGAGCTAGTAGTGAGATAGCCGGGTAAAAGGAGAGCAAAGTGATCAATGAAAATATAAAAGAGAGAAATGAAGGGAAAAACCAAGCACGAAAAGAAAAAAAAGTTTTTATGCAGGGCAAGTGAGACTAAACATGCAATGTTTCTTAATAAGCCCATGATCGTACTTATGTATCGAGAGGCATATTTGAGTACTAACGATGATTTACTTAATACTTTGCCTAGTTGTATATCTTCTGTCATACAGGTCTATGAGGACGTGTTTCCTGAAGAGATTCCGAGTGGTTTACCTCCAGTCTAAATAGGAAATGTTTCTTAATAAGCCCATGATTGTACTTATGTATCGAGAGGCATATTTGAGTACTAACGATGATTTACTTAATACTTTGCCTAGTTGTATATCTTCTGTCATACAGGTCTATGAGGACGTGTTTCCTGAAGAGATTCCGAGTGGTTTACCTCCAGTTAGAGGTATTGAGCATCTCATCGATTTTGTACCTGGAGCGTCGATTCCTAATCGACCAACTGTAGACACCCCAATTTCGTACCCCTGTTTATGATATCCCATAAAATATCAAGATTGTCAAAAGGACTAACGGATGTCAAGTCACAGGGTTAAAAGTGCAAAAAGATGGAAGAATTAACAAACAGTAAATTACAGGGGGTAAAAGTGCCATAAACAGAAGAGAAAAAAGTGGGAGCAGCCGTAGGCCATTATGGGCACTGCGCCCACAACAGCCACATGCGGCGCCCAAAACCCCTTTAGACAGAGCCCAAAAGCCTCCCATTCACTGCTGCAAATTGCTTTTGATGCAATTCCCTCAATACATGGTACAAGCATTCAAAGCACGAAAGAAAATATCAGGGATTCCTTCGCTGTTAAGGAAACACAGCTCTCAGCCTATAAATACAAAGCTCGGTCAGTGCCAAAACAACGAAGAATTTTACGAAGAAGAAGCGATCAGTTTGTTACGCTGTAGTTTTCATATCAGAACCTCGAAGCTCCGTTAGGCTGCCAAAACCTCCTATAAACACATAAACTCTCCAGCCAAAGTGAACCTTAGTTGCCCAACTGGATTTATGCCCTTTTTCACTGGTTCCAAAAATCCCAAAAAGAGCAGTTGCCCTGCCCTAATCCAGACGTCGAGTCTGACCGATTTCAGACTCGACAACAACAACAATCAAGCAAAAGCAAGCAATTGTGCCACCCGGATCCCGAGGCGAAAAGCAACCCAAAAAGAGCAGTCATGTTACCGAAAATCCGACAACAACAACAACAACAACAACAACAACAACAAAAAGACTCCTTCTCATCGAGGGACAGAGCGAGCACACCCTAAAACCTAACAGAAAAGAAGTTTGGTTCGGGATAAAGCCCACACGCTTTAAGAGGTAGGTACCCTAAAGTATTTATTATTTTGTCTTTTTAATAGTGCTATTTAAATAGTAAAAATACCATGAAAATAAGTCGTTATAATGTTAAAATTTTGGGTATAAATAGCACTAAAATAAGCCATTATTATGGTCTATTTTTTTTATAAAGTTTACCTGCAACTTTAAAATGAGGCTGCTGTAATTTTATTTATTTCTTTTGTCATATATATACATTTATATATTTAAATACTTTATTTAAATTGTTAAGTTTATAAAAAGAGCATATTTAGCCAAAAAATATATATTTTGAGTCCGAAAGGGTGAGTTGGGTGCCTAACCCCTTCCCAACTCGTAACTTAGCCCTCTGAACCTTTTATAAATCTGATATATTTGGTTTTACTTTGTTTATCCTTAAAATAAAAATGGTGACTTTGTTATTTATATTTTGAGTCTACAATTGAGACCGAGCGTATTCCACGCGCTTTTAAAAAGTTTTGAAACCACCCTGCCTTTCAGTGGCGCGGATCCGGTCAAAAACGGGGCACTCACAGTGGCGACTCTGCTGAGGATTTTTGTTTTTATTTTAATAATAAAATAAAAATGGAGGGCCAGACTCAATTTGTTTTTTTTTATATGTATATATAAAAAGTTTATTTTTTGGATTTTTGGCTAAATATGTTCGTTATATTTATTTAACAGTTTAAATATTGCATTTTTATATTGATGTGTGTATATGATTGTATAACCTTGAAATCTTGCAGCAGCTTCATTTTGGGTACCGGTGCAACCCCGAAAGATAAAAAAAGAAAAGAAAGTAGGAGCAATTTTTGTTTTATTTTGTTTTATTCCGTTATTATATTATTTCTGGTGGATATGTAAATATTCTTTTATTCTGTTATTTCTATTTTTGGGGATTAGAACCAAATGCAATTAATAGGAACAAATAGTTTTTCAATTTTTCTTTCTATTTATTGATCTCAATGGCCGTCACGCTCGCTCGCACCGTCCTTTCGGGGATTCAAACTAATGAGCCGAAAAAATCAACAAATGAACAAAAAGACAGGCCATAATTTATTGCTTTATATCTGAAAAAAGAAAAAAAAAATTACTGCTTTTTAGATAACGCACAAACGTGCACTCATGCAGAGATATTCCGACTGTTACCCTTCAACCCGATAAACACGCCCGGGTATCCATGATCTCGAAAGAGAGGCTACAGACATCTTAGGTCGAAATTATCACATCTTACGCCCTTTACTGAGAGGCCAATGGGGTGAAGCCAGCCTAGCCATGCATCAGCCAACGTTAAAAGCATATATATTTTTTAGGACACTTCATGGACCGATCGGTTTTTATACCTCGAAATTAATGACCAATCTCCGTTGCAAAAATATATGTAAATGAATAAAGATATATGCATAGGGGCTGATCAATAATTTTTATGGTGTTTGTCCTAGACCATTTGAATGATGGATCCCGGAAAGAGTATAGACCCTTCGTCTGAGATCTGTCCAATCTTGGGAAGTCGAAAGTGAGGTGGAATACGAAGGTTCTATACTCTGAAGAAAGAATCCATTATTTAAGGAAAAGTCTCAGACTGTCAAAACAAAGCATGTGCTTGTCCGATTAATTCTAGGAAAAAACAAATAAAGTTAATTATAAAAGCACGCTGTACTTAAATCAAAAATCCTGGAACCTTCCCTTCTGATACCTTAAACCCTTTTCCTCAGAAACATGGCCCGAATTTGGAAAGGAAGAGATAGCACCGGTCGTTTGATACGGGATACAGACACATAGGTCAGATCAGAGAGTATAAGAATCAGTTCAGAGGGTATAAATTCGGGTAGAATGGCCGCCGAGAATGAACAGACTACTATTGTGAGTACTGAGACGGGGGCTCCAGGGTACGCTCCTACTCCGGCTATGCAACAGTGGTTAGACCAAAATTTGGGTGCACATAACGATCGCCTATTAGGCCATATAACAAACCTCATGCAAAACCCAAGACCCAATGTTGAGGGAATCACTTTTCCTACAACACCTCAGGAGACATCAGCTTCTCATACTCCTCTAAACCCAAACACTAACCCACTACCAATCACCAGCACCCCAACCACCAATTTCCCACCAAATACTTACTACCAAAATTTTAACCCTTTCCTACCAAACCCACCATATCCTTTCCCAAACACCAATATACCCCAAAATCCAAGTGGCCTCCCATTTCCCACCAGCAATCCACTCCCAAAACAGCCTACATATGGACCCCATATGTTATACCCAGCGAGGAAAAGTGACAACATTCTACCATTCAACGATCCTGGTCGTCAGGCAGAAACTGCAAACACCCCACCTCTTTAAAATCCATACCAAATGCCTCAGCAAATCCCAGGAATGAATCCAGTTGCCAACAATCCCACAAATATATACCTAGTCCTAGTTCCACCTCCCACGAAAGTAGAGGCAGATATTGAGAACCTCAAAGGAATGATGCTCAAGGTTCTGAACAAAATGAGAGTTTTCTATGCGGTCATTGACGCTACAACCCTCAGCTATGCTGCCCTCAAAATTTACAATGCTAACATAGAGAAGTTTAATGAGATTGGATGCCCTATCTCTCACTTAAAATCTTACTCTCTCGGTATGCAGTCAAGGGGAGCCAGTTTCGAAGCAATGGCCTCCAATTTCCATCTCACTTTGATAGGGGCAGCTAAGCAATGGTTAATGCTAGCAGACAATAGTACTATGGGTACTTGGGATCAAATAGTTGAGGAATTCCAAAAAAGATACAAAGGGAACAGTAGCTCTGAAAATAAAAGAGAACTTAAGGCGTGTACCCAAATGGAAAAGGAAATATGTGCAGATTTTGCAACCAGGTGGAAGAGAAAGATAGCCCAAACATTGGATAGGCCCGATCCAACTGAATCAGCCAGGATGTTCATAAAAAATCTCCAATCCATTTACCTGGAACACATGCGGTATCTTCCTTATGACAATTTCAGTGAGATAGTTGAAGTAGGAATTCGTATCGATGAAGACATACGCACTGGACATTTAAAAGTCAGTACACTCCCTAGCTCATTTCGCTACTCAAAGGGAAAAGAAGTAGCATCAGGATCAGTTGTCCACGTGGTGGGAAAAATACCAACAATACCACCAACCAGCTTCCCTACACAAAACTACGACACTATACCATGGTCCTATGGAACAGATAGATTCATCAATACAGTTGGTGGAAATAATGGTCCAAACAAAAACTTCAAAGGACCAAACAAAGGAAATAGGCATTTTGATGAATTGCAAGCTCCCTTATCACTGATATTGCAAGGACTGTTGGCACAGGGAGTATTGAAGCCATTAAAAAATTACAAGCCGTCGAATCCTCTAACTAATTCATGGAATCATGCCAAGTATTGTGAATACCATCGTTGCAGTGGTCATCCCACCGACAAATGCTACCTACTAAAGGGTGCAATCCAAGATCTGATCGATGATAAAGTCATCGCGAAATCTCACCCCAGGCCCAATGTAGTCAATAACCCACTACCTCAAATCCACATGATTGAGGTCAAAAAGAAAACTGTGTACCCACTAAGTTTGAAAGTAATGAAAATCTGTTGCCTTATATCATTGTTCCTCTCTCTCTACAAAGAAACAGCTTAGTTGCAACATGCTCTCTTGGGACACTATGTTAAGTAGCAGTCAAACTATGAGCAGCATTGAGAAAACCAGTTGGATTGGCGGGGATGTCAGCCATCTTACCAGATCTGGTCGGGCATATCAACCAAACAAGGAAATCGGTGACCACTCTGGGAAAGATAAAGAAATAGATACTGGGGCTAAGAGTATGGGAGATACCCTTCTAGCTCAGATGAAGAAAACCCAAGCCAATATATCCATCTTCGGCTTGTTATGTGCTTCCAAAAGTCATCGTGACACATTGGCCAAATATTTAAGTCAGACAGTTATCCTTATTGAAACGTCTCCAGGAGAGCTAACCCAAATGATTGGAAACATACATTTTGGGAATGTGATTATGTTCACCGATTTGAATCTGCCAAATGAAAAAACCAACCACATTGATGCTCTTCACATCAATGTAGTGATCGTGGAAAAAAGGGTTCCTCGGGTCCTAATAAACAATGGCTCATCTCTGAATGTATGTCCTGCAAACACATTAGCAAAACTGGGGACAATTATCTCAGAATTAACTCATTCATCACAAACAGTAAAGGCATATGACAACACAAGTCGATGTGTCCTAGGAGTGGTAACTCTGATGATGACAATTGGGCCGCTGACTATGCCAGTTGAATTCCAAGTCCTAGATATTCCTGCCACTTTCAGTTTATTGCTGGGACGTCCTTGGATCCATGGGGTAAAAGGGGTAGCTTCTTCGCTGTACCAATATGTCAAGTTCATCCACGATGACCACATAGTGATCATACTTGCTGATAAAATCATGGAAAACAAAGAAAGTGGGGATATCCCAATCCTCGAGATAGAACATGATGACACGTGTATCTTCCTAAGTGGCTTTGAAGTCATCCCTCAGGCCAGAGTCAACACAATTAAATGTGGGCAAGAGACTAACATTACTATAAAGAAAACCACAGTCTTCGGAAACATGGTCCCGTTAAACATGCTCCGAAAAATGAACTACATGCCTGGACTGGGTCTTGGCAGAAATCAAAAGGGGCTTACCAATTTAGTCCAGGATGAACTCAAAGAATGTACTCCTCCATTTGGTTTAGGATACAAACCTACACCAGTCGAGTTAGTTGCGGTCATGAGACAAAAGTATGAAAAGAATAAGGCAGAATGTGAAAAACGGCCTTACAAGGATCCTCCTCTACAGCCATATAGAAAAACTATGAACATGTATTTTATAAGGAAAGGAGAAACAGATGTCTATCTCATGTTCCCAGAACCCTGGTTAGACCAAAATGAGAAAAGACGCCCTGGTTGGGAGATATTCGAAGATGTCAGTCTAACCACTAATGAAATGGAAAAAGTCATCCTGGAGCCCCGCAGCACCGCATACAAAACTATGACGGTCGAAAATACCTGGACCATAGATCAAGATGACAATGCTTTAGCTTTATTTGGTGATGATTTCATGGGGGATAGTTTCCTGGGTATGATTGACGAAGGAACTAGCTATTAAGAGCTCCTGGCAGAATTTGAGGTTATTGCTGATAACCTGCTTCAAAATTGGTATACAACGGCTGGACTGCTCATGACAACAGTAGACTTGGTGGATTGTTTCGGATACACCCTTCCCTCTATTTCCTTTTTCCCCACAGACTGGTCACCTACCGGCCCGCTCCCTGAAATTGAGGACCTCAAACCCTATGACCTCAATAATGTAACCAACCTTGTAACCCTTGAAATTAATAATGAAAGTCTCGATGTCGTCGCGTATTCCTTGGTTGTACCTACGTTAAAAGACGAATTAACTAACATAAATAATGAGTCGTTTAACAAAATGGACCAAAAAGATAAAAAAAAATACCCAATCGAGCTCGCAAAGTTAGTCAAGCAACGAGAAAAGCACTGATAAGCAGCGTCAGAAAAAGTCTTGTCTGTTATCAATCTGGGGCTGAACAGTGAGTTCAGAGAGAGGTCAGAATCGACAGTTATCTGCAGGGGTCAGAAAGGGCAGCATTGATCAGTCTACTCAAAGAGTTTTTAGATGTCTTTGCATGGTCTTACGAAGACATGCCTAGGTTGTATCCAACAATTGTAGAGCACCGAATTCCTACACCCAGATGTTAGGCCAGTTAAGCAGAAACTCTACAGAATTAAGCCAGAATGGTCACTGAAAGTAAAAGAAGAAATCATGAAGCAGCTACACGTCAAGTTTATCCGGGTAGTAGAGTACCTAATTTGGCTATCAAACATAGTGACTGTGCCAAAACCTAATGGAAAGGTTCGGATCTGCGTAGACTTCCGCGACCTCAACAAGGCATCGCCCAAAGACGACTTCCCTACCCAACATTGATATTATGGTAGATGCCGTGGCTTCTCAAAAATTAAGATCCTTTGTAGACGGCATGCTAGGATATAACCAAATCAAAATGGCAGTAGAGGACCAGGAAAAAACTTCATTCATCACCCCCCCTAGGGAACATATTGCTACACTGTCATGCCATTCGGATTGAAAAATGCTGGGGCTACATACCAAAGAGTTGCCACTACTCTCTTCCACGACATGATACATAAAGAAGTCGAAGTGTATGTGGACAATATGATTGTGCATTCTGACGATACAAATGGTGCCAATGTCAAAGACCTTTGAAAATTCTTCAAAAGGTTAAGAAAACACCAGATGAAGCTCAACCAAACCAAATGCATATTCAGAGTCACCAAAGGCAAAGTCCTAGGGTTTATGGTAACTGAGCATGGCATTGAAATAAAACCTGCTAAAGTGAAGGCTATCATAGACATGCCACTGCCAAGGACTCCAACAGAAGTTAAGGGTTTCCTGGCCGATTGCAATACATCAGTCGCTTCATCAGGCAGCTGACATCCATGCGTGAGCCACTATTCAAGCTCCTGAAAAAAGACACTGATCGGGTCTGGGATGAAGAATGCCAGCTTGCCTTTGAAAAAAATCAAAGACTACCTTGTTAGCCCACTAGTGCTAACTCCTCTTCATACTCACAAACCTCTCCTCTTATACCTAACTGTCACAGACACTGTAGTAGGGGCTATGCTCGCACAAGAAAAAAAGGATTCCTACATTAAGAATGCCATTTATTTCATAAGTAGGAAGCTATAAGGAAGTGAGATCATTTACTTAGTCTTAGAGAAAGGCCGTATTGGTTTAGTCTGGGCAACACAGAGGCTCAAGACCTACTTGGAACCTCGGTCCATCAAAGTGATCTCCAGAATGGACCCAATAAATACATCTTTGGAAAGCCATCACTCTCCAACCGGTTGGCTAAATGGTCGTTCTTACTTAAAGAATTTGACATCACATACGCCACATGCAAATCTACCAAAGGAAGTGTGATCGCAAACCATTTAGCTAATTTACCATTAGAATCAGAAGATGCTTCAGAACCAAGTTTCCCAGATGAGGGTGTCTTAGAAATTATAGATCATGACACCAAATGGTAGACGTTCTTTGATGGGGATGCCAACAAACGAGGTTTCGGCATAGGAATCCTGTTAATTGATCAAGTAGGTACTCATACTCATTTAGCCATAAGATTAGAGTTTGAATGTTCGAATAATACTGTCGAGTATGAAGCTTGCATTGCCGGTCTAGAAGAGGTTCTCCAAAGACGAGCAAAAGAATTAGAAGTCTTTGGTGATTCCTCCTTGATTATAAATCAGATCGAGGGAAATGGAAAACACAAGATCCCCGACTACAATTATATCATGCTCGATTGACAACTTTAGCAAAAGAGTTTGATGATATCTTGTTCCATTATTTGCCGCGAGATAGAAATCAATTTGCCGATGCTTTAGCAACATTAGCTTCGTTGGTCAAAGTCCTCACAGAGATCAACGTTCAACCATTTGGAGTTGGGAAGAAAATAGTTCCTGCCTACTGCTTCACAATTGACGCAACTTTTGACAAAGACAATAAGGCCTGGACTTAGACATTTGGAATTTACTTCAGAAAGGAGTCTATCCGAAAAATTTAGACAAAAGAGGAAAGGTCTCCCTACGAAGGTGGGCATCATAATTTGTGATAAGTGGAGGTAGTCTATATAAAAGACAATACCAAGGGTTAAATCTGTTATGCATAGATCAAACCAAAGCAGAACGAGTCATGGACCAACTGCACGGTGGTACTTGTGGGCCACACATGAATGGGCATATGCTTTCAACGAAAATAATTCGACAAGGGTACTATTGGAGTACGCTAGAAACTGATTGCATTCGGTGGGTGCATCCACTGTGACAAATGCCAGTGCTTCGCCAATCTGCAACACGTTCCCCCGCATATACTGTACAACTCCATAGCTCCCTGGCCCTTCTCAACATGGGGAATTGACGTCATAGGTCAGGTTCACCCAAAATGATCAAATGGCCATGATTATGTCCTAGTAGCTGTAGACTACTTTACAAAATAGGTAGAAGCTGCTTACTACAAAGTGTTGAATGCCAAGAAAGTATGTGAATTTATCAAGACAAACATCATATATCGATACGGAGTACCTTTTGAAATGATCTCCGATAATGGCATACACTTCGAGGGAGAAGTAAACCGACTGCTCGATCAATTCAAAGTGCAAAGACATAAGTCTGCCCTATACCGACGGTAGGCCAATGGTGCTGTCGAAGCAGCCAACAAAACATTAGAAAACATTATCCGAAAGATGGCTGAAACAGAAAGAAACTAGCCTGAAAAATTGCAGTTAGCACTCTGGGGCTATCGCTCGTCAGTTCGCACATCTACTGGGGCTACGCCGTATTCTCTAGCCTATGGCATAGAAGCAGTACTGCCGATTGAGATTGAGGTCCTATCATTGAGGGTCATGATGGAAGCAGATATAGCCGAAGTTGACTGGATTAAACAACGTTATGATGAGTTAGCCCTATTAGATGAACGAAGACTACTAGCCTTAGAGCACACTCGAGCATACCAAAAATGAATAGCTAGCTCGAGCATTCAACAAAAAAGTCAAAGGCTAGTAGTATCAAAGTAGGAGATTTGGTACTTCGAGAAAAACCCCCTAGTTATGTGGACGGTAGGGGAAAATAGAATTCTCCATGGATGGGACCTTACATCGTCAAACAGATATAGTCAGGAGGCGTAGTTTTCCTCACTAATCAGGATGGGGAAGATCTCATTCAGCCCTTCAACTTGGACAAGCTCAAGCGATACTATGCATAGGTCAAGATGTCCTTATTTGACCAAGTTATTGTCTCTCTCTTCATCTCGCTAGATTGAAAACCCGAAAGGGCGGTCAAGGCAAAAGTTAGAGCACCCCAAAAAAGAATACACAAGGAGAAATAACGGCTCGCTAGATTGAAAACCCGAAAGGGCGGTCTAGGCAAAAGGTAGAGCACAACAAAAAGAAAAATCAGGAGAAGAAGAGAGAACAGTCTCCGACATATGATCTAAAGGAAACAAGTCTACAATTTCCAACATATAGCAGGTTGTCAACAAAAATCTTCCCTTAGGGGAAGAACTACGTCGACCTGAGCCTTATAAATGAGGAACGTAGGCAGCCTTCGGGTCCGATCGAACATGTATGGAAGCATAAGGAAGATTTGTTATGTCAGAGAATGGTGTTGCATCTCGTGCTTGACTAACAAAGAGAAAAATCACTACAAAGCTCATAATATTTTAAATTAATATATAAATATATAAGGTTCCATTTAGGCAACCAGCGAATACGCGTCCTAGACATTTAGATAATCATTTTCTTACAAGCCCCTATACTATTGCCTACACACCAACCACCCAAAACCTTATCAATCTTCTTGCAATTTCAGAACGGTCCTTCAACGTCTGCGACGTCCTAGCCAAAACCATATACTCTTGCGAGGTGCAGAGGATGCCCCAACATCATTTGGATGAGAACCTTATGAAGTTTCCTCGTCCTCATCATCAGCTTCCCCATTATCATGAATAGCAGGATTGCTGGGGCCTGCTCCATCATTCTGTCGGGCATTACTCCGCTGTCTTGCATTGCTTAATCGAGGAGGAGCATTGCTTGGTCTTGCCTCATCAGAAGTGCATGCCATCTGGGCTCCAAGACCGTATACCCGTTGAAATTTCTTTTGTAAAGCTTGAGGGACCACCAAACCAGAACTCTCTAGGTCCTCGCCAATCTCCATGAGTCGGGCATCTATGCCACTTGTGACCCACCTGGACAAGATTCCTCTGAGAACATGCCTGATAATGCGAGAATGCTCCTCAGTAGCCAAGAGTATCCATGACAGATAATCATGGGACAAAAACATGTTCTCAGAAAAAGTGTTAGCTGAGGCCCGTAAAGGATAATCTATTCCTCACATGTCCTGGGTGAGAGAACCCACATTCCCCTCAATAAGTAACATGTCCATCAGAGGACGGTTCTCATCTGGAATAACATGTTCTCTACCAAATTGATGGAGAATCCGATAGGGCAGATAGAATGTGGTCTGATGTAGACCAGCCAGAATGACTGGAGCATAAGCCCCAGTGAACAAGAAATTTTTTTGGATCCGCCAGTGGCTTATGACCCAAACTATATCGAGAGAGCCGATGTGCAGAAAATGCTCTATCCAGTGGCACTCAGTCATGAGGTTATTGTGGTAATGGCCACGGGACCCATAACCCGCAGGTGCATACATTCCTCCGACAAGCTCATGAGATATGACTTGATTAAAATGTTGCTCCAACCACATATGTATCAAAATAGGACTGCCAGAAGAAAAAGTCTCCTCGCCAGTAGCATAAGCATCCAGGCCAAGTAAAGTCTTAGCCAAGATGACAGAGACAATATTTACCCGGCGTTCCCGAGCTTGCAGCACCAAGTCAACCACCCCAGCATCAATAATTCTAGGTTGGCCCACCAAAAAATACCTCCCTAGCATACACAAGGAAGAGCAGCCAACCTGCGTCGAGAATATACTGGCTCATCCCTGTAGTCAAAATAGATGGTGGGGAGGATGGTCAAATCAAAACCAACCCCAGTGTAAAAATTCGGAGTTCCATCCCGGCTTGAACCGAAAAGTTCCCTTATCGCCATAAAGGGATGCCTCCGCAGAGACGAAACATCAATTGGTCCAATGGTTGGCATGCCTACTATGACGCGGAATTCTTCGAAAGTAGGGCACATCTTGTTCGGAGAAAAGTTGAACAGATGGCAGGGAACAGACCAAAACCTAGATGTTCCCCTCAGCAACTCCCAGTTTATATGGAGGCCCCGCCATGAAAGAACATAACGAAATCCATACACATGATCAAACCATTTTCTTTCCTCTTCTCACAGAGAAAGTATCCAGTAATTAAGGGAGGTCTCATATAGATCAATGTCCTGAAAAGTGTTAATTGGCTCACCCATTTTGAACAGGACAGGATTTATATCTGGGTTGATAAGAAATTTGGAAAAAAAGGCCTAAAGAAAGACAACTCTTGAGCACAATGGGTCTATTGATATGGTTGCTTGGAAGAGATCGAAACAACTCAGGCTGGATCTGTTTAGAGAGAAAAAATGAATGAAAGCAGGCTTGAGTAAAGAATGATGCTGCCCCGACTTCTCTTTTATAGTGAAAAATCAAGGAAACGACCGACACTGAAACAGTGAACCAACTAGACCAAACAGGACAACCCAGAAAAGAATCTGGGCGCCCCCACCCCCATTTATGGGCGCCGTGCCCAAAAGGACCTAGGGCAGACCCATTTCTGCCCTAGGTTGCTCCTGAATTCATCCCAAATCTGCTTGGTATCCTGGTTTTGCCCTGGCTGCTCCCACTCTTCGCGAATTTTGGCCCCTGCCTGGCGACGGGATGTCTAGAGTGTCTGAACCTAGGCGTATCATTCACGAGCCCCAGTGGAAAACATATAAAGAACAGAAGGAGGCGGCTGCAATCCTTTCCCCGTAGAGCATCGACAACCCAATAAAAATCTCGAAAGTGGATTACCCCAATCCACCAAATCCACAAACCATCGTTCCTAAGTACAGTGTGTCTTTATAATAGATAAATGGTACATTTTCTTCTATTTAGGCATTGCTAGAATAACAAATTTAATAATAATGCGTTGTAGAATAAGATATATTGCATTAAATAAAATTATAATACAAGTAATTACAAATAAATTATAAAAAAATACAATAAAAAGGCTACTGGGTTTGTGTTAGAGCCGTCAAAATGAACTGGCGGGGCGGACCAACCCGCAAAATGGCGGACCCCACCAATTGGCAGGGTGGGGCGGATCAACCCGAAAATTTGACGGACCGAAAAAACAATAACCCAACCCAACCCACCTTGGGTTGCGGGGCGGGGCGGACCAACCCGCCATTTGAACAAACTGACTGTGAAAAATAACGATCTGCCTCTTAGGCCGCATCATTTGTTAGTGTTACTGTCTTTTGAAGAAATAGTCTCTCAATATTTTGCCCAAGCTTGGTTTTATATACTCAATTTAGTGGACTAGTACTGTACTTAGACTATTTGGAGAAATTGGTGGCTGGTCATGCGTCATACCTCTTAGAGGAATGTTGTTGATCAACCATTATTTTACCTAGGGATTATCTGGCCAACTTTCAAAATAATTCAATGAATTATGTTTGCTAAAATATATATATATATATATTATAGTAGGTAAAAAAAGGCGGACCAACCCGCCCCGCCTCGCCCCCGCCCCGCCCAACCCGCGCACCGTTTGGGTTTAACCCAAAAAGCCCGCCTTTTGGCGGGGTCATGTTTTTAAAACCCAACCCACCTTTTTAATATGGCGGGACGGACCAACCCAACGGGTTTGGCCCATTTTGACGGCTCTGATTTGTGTTGATCTGTTCCTCTCCAAGCCTCTACCCATGACCCGAGGAGCGGTTCCGCCAACCTTGTACTTTCGTCTTCTCACCCTGGTATGATCTGATCCGCTAGCTTCATCATCATCATCTTGGCGCCTGGCTAGGCTCATGGTATCATTGTCCTGACAAGAAAATTCATCTATCGCTCGTTGGTAAAGTTTGACAAGGCCAAAGAAGCCTTTCACCACCTTGCGATAGGATGAGACATCCACCTGAAAGAGAAATGGATATCAGTCCAGAAGAAAAATATGACAAGTCTGGGGGAAACAGAAATGAAAAGAAGTATATACTGCACGGGCCCTCTCAGGAATCTGATATGGCTCTAGGATATCGACATCAAGTAAAGCCTCTTCAACATTTCTTCCCCCACAGAGTATCGAATGGTGGAAAAATCCCCAGCAGGTACAAAGTAATCAGCCTGAGCATCAGGAACAAAAAGTGAAGGCCTAGGCCTATCTGCGGCATATGATGCACGTCTAGCTGCTAACGGGATGGGGTGAAGCACCGTCCTCAGAAACTCAGCTTAGGGCATGACATGAAAAGCCTCAGGAGGAAAAATATACCTCGCCAAGCACTGGTACCAGTTAGGCATAAAATCCGGAACGATCGCCCATGTTGGTGGCACTGGTGGTGTAACTGGGCCCACGGGGAAAAGATAATGTTGCATGTTTACCCGCTCGCCCATATACAAAGAGTCGTGCATAATGGACACCATCAGGATGCGGCGGCTGCTCGTCTCCAGAGAAATCAGATAAAATTCAGTCAAGCCCCTCCAAGGAGAAAGACTCACCAAGTCTATACGAGAGCTGGTAATCCTCTCTCGCACCATCTCTATGGGCAGCCTGGAGGTATCCCGGTCATCCTCCACCCGGTTAACGTTTAGATACTCTGCGAGGAAGGGTGGTGCGTGAATTTGTTTCTTAAGCGGACAAGGAGCGAAGCCAAAGACTGAATAGGCCCAGACCTGTAAAGAAAAAGAGACAGTAAAAATCAATAAATGATGCATATATTCTAGCAAGTATCCAGAAGCAGAAATGATTAAATCAAATGAGTTACCTCCCCGGCTGGAGAAAAGCCATTGAGGTTGGGGGATTCGTTACGGCTGGAATGGTCCATCGAAGAATAGAGTTCGACTAAACCCGCCTGTCCCCAGTCAAATTCAGACACCCGGTACAAGTCCCGGAGACATCCCATGATAGATACCCGCAAGGTGGTGGACGAATTTGCAAAAATGGTCATCCCCAAAAAGAAAAACAGGAATGCTCCGGTCACACGAGTAACAACCTCGTAGTCATCATCATTTACAAGCCTAACATTCTGTTCGAGCCATCTCTTCACACTACGGATACAGATCTCGTCTGAACATTTATAATCCAACACTGTAGACACCCCAATTTCATACCCCTGGTGTGTGACATGACATAAAATATCAAGACCTGTTAAAACATTAACAAATGTCAAGTTACAGGGTCAAAAATGCAAAAGGACAAAGCATGATGCGCAAAAGAGTGAAATGCAGGGTTCAAAACGTCAAAAATGAAACTACTTTGAATAATGTTGGCGCCACCCACACTCAAAGTGGGAGTGGTGCCCAAAGTTCATGTGGGTGGCGCCCATTTCCTCCAAACAATACTATTCCTTTGCCGTAAAGTGCAATTTCTTCCGTGTTTTGTACAATCGGTTGATGCGCGAAGAAGGAATTTTAATTCCTTCGGTGTCCTCATCCCAGGCTATGAATAGAGCTTCGGGGTTCGCCTTCAGAACACACAATTCATCCGCAAAACTCTCCGCGTCCTCGTTACGCTGAAGAAATAGAGAGCGAAGTGAGATAGCGAATGATCTCCCCAAAGCCTCGAAACCCTGCCAAACCTCCTCCAAACACAAAACCAACCACTCAAAGTGAGCCTTAGCCCCTCAGCTAGGTATCCACTCTATTTCCCCGGTCCAAAAATCGTGGAAAGAGCAGTTGCTCTGCCCGATTTAAAAGGCCAAAATCAGTCAGAAATAAGCCTTTATTTTGCCCGATTTCCGCCTCCCTCAAACCAACAAACAACCAAACACAAACAATTACTCCGCCCAAATCCCGAGGCCGAAAGTAACTTTCGGAAGCAGTCACTCTGCCCGAATCTTCACAACACAAACAGCAACAAAAAGACTCCCTCTCCCTGAAGGACAGAGCGAGCACACCCTAGGCCATCAGTAGGTAAGTTTTAAGATTTTATTTGTAAAAATGTTATTTTCAATCCGACCCAATGTAGATATATAAGCAGTTGTGCTGCACGGATTTAGTTAGAGAATAGCACTAAAAAGAGCCATTATTATGGCCAAATATTTTCAAGTATATTTGTAATCATTTGTAAAGAGACAGTTGCAAGTCTGTAAATAATGTAGACAAATGGATGTATTTGTAAGCAGTTAATGCTTTATTTATCTGTTAAATAAATATAACAAAAAGCATACTTTAGCAAAAAACTGTTTTGAGACCGAAAGGGCGAGTCGGGTGCCTAGTACCTTCCCAACTCGTAACTTAGCCTCCGGACCCGTTTTTATTATCTCTGGTTTTCTTTTTTGGTTTTGCTTTATTTCTTCCTCAAAATAACGATGGCGACTCTAAAACATTTTGGATCCAATGGGGCCTCGCAACATCTTTCCTTGCACTTTTCCGTTTTCCCCTAAAAAAGGTGATGTATTCCTATATCCTGGTATCCCCTAAAAAAAGGGATAACTTGATATAGAAAACCCAAAGCACCCATAGTGATCCGAAATAGGCCATAAGACTATTTTCATAAAATCCATAGTGGGGGCGCCGCAACACTCCTTTCTTGCACTTTCCTTTTTTCCCCTAAAAAAGGGAGAATGAGAATGAAAGGATGATGCATTCCTATATCATGGTATCCCCTAAAAAAGGGATAACTTGACATAGAAAACCCAAAGCTCCCATATTGGATCAAAATCCACTAAAGGCAACCGATGCGCATTCAAACGTGCTACTTTGACAGCACTCCTCTCGCACCTTTGATTTCGTCGTCCCCTAAAAAATGGAGGGTGGAACGAGATCAGTGGATGTCCTGCATCCGCACGTACGCGCACCCTTATCCAAGGGTGCGCGGGGCGCGGGAGCACATTTCCCGGGAACCCACAGTGGCGACTATGCTGGGGAGATTGTTTTTATTTTAAATAAAAATGGAGGGCTAGACTCAGTAACCAAAACTTTTTTTCTTTTGTTTCTGGCTAAAGTATGCTTGTTATATTAATTTAAGCACTTGAATATTGCGTTCCTTTAACATCCGTGTCTATATTTGTGGATATGATCCTCCATCTTGCAGCAGTTTCATTCCAATCACTGTTACTGAAAATATTCGTATTTTTCAACAAAACAAAAAAATATATATATATATATATCAGTATTTTATGTGCAATAATTTCCGGGCAGCACAACAAAAGGGTCGGGGCTTTATTTTTAATATCGCTTCATTTTCGGCCCTATTATTATTTTTATTCTGTTCTGCTTTATTTCTATTTCACAAAATTTGTACATTTATTATTTCATTCTGTCATTTTATTTCGGGGATATAGGACAAATTTGTAATTAATAGGAATAGATAGATTCCCCACTTTTCTTTCTATTTCTTGATGATATGCTTGCTTGCTCGCGCTCAAACTAAAAAGCCGAGAAAATCCATAAATAACAGCAAGACAGGTCATATCTGTTGTATTTTCTCTTTCTATATCTAAAAAAAAAACTTTTTTTGCTTTTTAGATACCGCACATACGCGCACATGCATATAAATATATTCCGAATTGCTACCCTACACCATGACCAGCCTACCCCCTGCATAAGCCAACGTTAGATTGCATATAGATTCTCAGGACACTTCAAAGACCGACCGGTTTTTGCAGTTTGAATCGTGGGTCAGCCCCAGTAAAAAAAAATGTGCGCAGGTCAAAATAAAAATAAAAATGCGCAAGTCAAAAAAAAAATACGCGCAAGCAAATATATATATATATATATATATATATATATATATATATATATATATATATATATATATATATATATATATATACTGGGGCTGATTTATTATTTTCTAATACTCGACTTAGACCATTTCGAATGGTGGATCCTGAAAAGAGTATAGGCCCTACGCCTGGGATCAGTCCGATCTCGGGGAGTCAAAAGGCAGGTGGAATATGTTGGTCCTATACTCTGGAGAAAGAATCAACTGTTCCAGGAAAAGTCCTGAGACTGTCAAAATTAAGCATGTGCTTATCCGGTCAATTTGTAGGAAAAATAATAAATAATAAAATATACTAATAAAGGCACGCTGTACTCCAATCCCAGAAAGCCTTCAGCCAGCCTGCTGATACCTCCATAACCCATTTCCTCAGAAACCTGGCCCGAATTTGGAAAGGCAAAGACAACACTGGCCGGCTGATACGAGAAACAAGTGCAGAAATCAGATCAGAGGGTATCAGAAACAGATCAGATAAAGGCAGAAATAGTTCAAAGGATACATACCAGACAGTATGGCAGCAGAAAGTGAGCAGTCCGCTATAGTACGTATCTGGGCTCTGTGGTATGCTCCGACTCCAATGCAAAGAATGGCTAGACCAAAATTTGGGTGCAACGGTTGATCGTATAATGAGCCAAATGGCTAATCTGGTACAAAATTTAAAATCCGGTGGTGAGGTAATCTCTTCCCCTACAGTCCTTCAAAAAGCATCAACATCCAATGCTCCTCCAAACCCAATTTCCCAGCCAAACACTAACCCACCAAATACTGACATTACCCTAAATCCTTATCCTGTCCAAAATCCATATCCATCCCAAAATCCCCATCCAGCCCAAAATCCTTATCCTGCCCAAAATCCATATCCAACCCAAGATCCTTATTCTGCCCAAAATCCCCATCCAACCCAAAATCCTTACCAAATACCGCAGCCAGAAAATAAACAAGCTATGACAGGAGCTAGCAATGATAGAAGCGACTGGGAATTGGGAAAAGAAACTCCTAAGTATGCACCTTTTCTTGAGTTTGAGGCCTGACGAAAAGAAGCAGTGGACGCTCATATGGAAAGAATAACAAACCAAGTGGTGGGTGATCTTTTAAAAGGTTTCTCAGAGTCTCTGGCTGCTCTCTCCCAAAAAATCAAAATCTCGAAATATGTTCCTAATAGTTCCCACCTCCCTGAAGTAAACCATCCTAATACCTCAGAAAATATCCTTTTACAAACCTCTGGGAAGCCACCAAGTGCTAGCCATCAGCCAAATAATGATCCCATGGCCCAAGGAGGTATGATTCCAAATGCTCATAATTCTACTCCATATCCTCCAGAAATCAACCCCGATCTCCCCCACCTAAATGCCTGCTACTATAACCAAAAGAATTACCTTCCTCTAGACCCTTCAGATACTTATTCCCAGCCAATGACCTTAGGGCTTCCAAAAGAAGTAACTTGTGTACCAAAAAAAGAATCCCTCTTGGGCCAAGGTCCAGGTAACCCCATTCCAGTACAATATTATCCAAGAGAGAAAACCCCACCCAGTTGCCAGACCAAATCCCAACCTGGCCATTTGCCTAAGCCAAGAGGCCGAAAAGAAATAATTCCAAGGCATTATGATGACCTGCCTGCCCCAAAATTTGAAATACTCCAAACACTGTGGGCCCATGGGATATTGAAACCCATTGATAATTACCAACCACCCAAACCGTTACCTATTACCTGGAATCATGCCCAATATTGTGAATATCATCGATGCAGTGGTCATCTTACCGACAAGTGCTATACACTCAGAGATTCAATTTAGGATCTCATTGATAACGAGGTAATTACAGTGGCAGACACAAATTTTTTTGAAACAGATCAAGCCAAGGAGGTGTAAAAGGGGCAAGTTAGTCTAATTAGCCATGAATAAAGGCGCTGTAAAATATGCTGATCAATAAAGGAGTTTCTAAATAAATGTTTGGAGGAGACAGCTTCCTGGGTATGATAGACGAAGACACTAATTATGAAAAGCTCCCCGCTGAGTTCGAGCTTATTGCTGATAAGCCTCTGCAGAACTGGTATACTACGGCCGGCCCACTCTTGACGCTCGCAGATCTGGTGGACCGCTTTGGATATACTATTCCCCTTCCTTCCCCTAGCTTTACGGATTGGTCATCTACCGATCCGCTCCCTAAAAATGAGGATCTCAAACCACAGGTCCTCAATAATTTAATAAACCCTATGCAGTTTGCTATTAATGATAATTTGAATGTCTTTGCTTATTCCTTAGTTGCACCTACATTAAAAGACACATTAAATAATCATAATAATGAGTCATTGAATGAAATGGACCCAAACGATAAAAATTATTTGCTTGAGCTTGTAAAGTCAGTTGAGCAACAAGAACAACATAATTCATCAACAGCAGCTGAAGACTTGTCCATCATCAATCTGGGGCTGAACAATCAAATCAAAGGAATCAAAATCGACAACTACCTACAAGGCTTTGAAAGGGTAGCGCTCATTGACCTCTTCAAAGAGTTCGTAGATATCTTCGCCTGGTCCTATAAAGACATGTCAGGGCTAGACCCAACAATAGTCGAACACCAGATCCCCATATATTCGGATGCTCGACAAATTAAGCAAAAGCTCCGTCGGATCAAACCAGAATGGTCACTACAAGTCAAAGAAGAAATTATGAAGCAGCTCCACGTCAACTTCATTCGGGTAGTAGAATACCCGATCTGGCTGTCCAACATAGTGACTGTTCCCAAGCCCAACGGGAAGGTCCGGATCTGCGTAGACTTTCGCGACCTCAACAAAGCATCGCCCAAAGATGACTTCCCGCTACCCAATATTGATATTGTGGTAGACGCCGTTGCTGCTCACAAAATCAGATCCTTCGTCGACGGCATGCCAGGCTACAATCAAATTAAAATAGCAGCAGAGGACCAAGAAAAGACCTCATTCACCACTCCTTGTGGTACATATTGCTATATTGTCATGTTGTTTGGAATCAAAAATGCCGGGGCTACTTATCAAAGGGCTGCCACCACCCTTTTCCACGACATGATCCATAAAGAAATGGAGGTCTATGTCGACGACATGATCGTGGATTCCAGCGACGCTAACGGTGCCCATATCAAAGACCTTTGAAAATTCTTCGAAAGGTTAAGAAAGCACCAGATGAAACTTAACCCCACCAAATGCACATTTGGGGTCACTAAAGGCAAAGTCCTGGGATTCTTAGTGACCGAGCAAGGCATCGAGATTGAGCCAGCAAAAATCAAAGCCATTATAGAGATGCCACAGCCAAAAACTCCAACAGAAGTCAAAGGCTTCCTAGGCCGACTGCAGTATATCAGTCGCTTCATCAGACAGCTGACGACCACATGTGTGCCCCTCTTCAAACTCCTAAAGAAAAATATTGACCAAGTCTGGGACGAGAAATGCCAGCTAGCCTTCGAAAAAAATAAAAGCTTACCTTACCAATCCCCCTGTGCTAGCTCCACCCCATACACATAAACCTCTCCTCATATACCTAACCGTTACAGACACGTTAGTGGGGGCTATGCTCGTCCAAGAAAAGGAAAACTCCCACATCGAAAATGCTATCTACTTCATAAGTAGAAAACTACAAGGAAACAAGCTAAACTATTCAGCACTGGAAAAAAGTTGCACCGGCCTAGTCTGGGCCACTCAAAGGCTCAAGACCTACCTGCAGGGACAATCCATCAAGCTTATCTCCATAATGGATCTTACAAAATACATCTTCGGCAAGCCATCACTTTCCAGCCGACTGGCCAAGTGGTCCTTTCTCCTCAACGAGTTTGACATAACTTATGTCACGCTCAAATCTATCAAAGGCAGCATAATTGCAGACCACTTAGCCGATCTTCCCATAAAAGCAGAAGATGCAACTGAGCCTGACTTCCCAGACGAAGGTGTCTTGGAAATCACTGACCACGACACCGGCTGGCAGATGTTCTTTGATGGAGCCGCAAACAAAAGAGGCTTTGGCATAGGAATCTTGCTCATCGATCCGACGGATTCTCACACTCTGTTAGCCATAAGATTGGAGTTCGAGTGCTCAAACAACACAGCTGAGTACGAAGCTTGTATTGCCGGTCTAGAAGAAACTTTCTAAAGGGGAGCCAAAAATCTCGAAGCCTATGGAGACTCCACTCTGATCATAAACCAAGTCAGAGGAAAATGGAAGACCCAAGATCCCCGGCTGCAGCTCTATCACGCCAAATTAACAGCACTTGCGGCCCGATTTGATTCTATCTCGTTCCATTACTTGCCACGAGATAGGAATCAATTTGCTGATGCCCTAGCTACTCTGGCATCGCTAGTCCAAATTCCCGCAGAAACCCAAGCCCAACCATTCGTAGTCAGGAAAAAGGTCACTCCGACATACTGCTTCAAAATTAATGCAGCCCCTGAAGCAAATCACGAGCCTTGGTACGTTGATATCCTAAATCTACTTCAGAAAGGAATCTACCCCCCTGGCCTAGACAAAGGAGGGAAAATCTCCCTGGGAAGGTCAAAGCTGAGCCTATCAAAACCAACTCCACGGTGGTACCTACAGGCCCTACATGAATGGCCATATGCTGTCCAAAAAAGTTATCCGGCAGGGGTACTATTGGAGCACGCTTGAAACCGATTGCATTCGGTGAGTATGATATTGCGACAAATGCCAACGTTTTGAAAATCTGCAGCACGTGCCCCCACACGTCCTATACAACTGCACTGCCCCTAGCCCTTCTCAACGTGGGGAATTGACATTATAGGCCAAATTCACCCAAAGGGATCCAATGGCCATGAATACGTCCTGGTAGCTGTCGACTACTTCACAAAGTGGGTGGAAGCCTCTTCCTACAAAATCCTGAACGCTCGAAAGGTGTCCGAATTCATCCGAACCAACATCATATATCGCTGCGGAATGCCTTTCGAGATAATCTCCGACAACGGCACGCATTTTGAAGGGGACGTGAATCGTCTACTCGACGAGTTCAAGATCCAAAGGCATAAATCTTCCCCCTATCGGCTGCAAGCAAATGGTGCCGTTGAAGCAGCCAACAAAACGCTAGAAAACATAATCAGAAAAATGGCTGACGCAGGAAGAGACTGGCCAGAAAAATTGCCGCTAGCCCTCTGGGGCTATCCCACCTCAGTCCGCACACCCACTAGAGCTACCCCCTATTCTCTAGCATATGGCATGAAAGCAGTGCTGCCTATCGAAGTTGAAATTCCATCATTAAGAGTGATGACGGAATATGGCTTAGTAGAAATTGACTGGGTCAAAGGGCGATTTGAAGAAATAGCCCTGATCGACGAACGACGCTTGCTAGCCCTAGAACATATCCGAGCGTACCAAAGGCGGATAGCCCGAGCCTTCAACAAAAAAAGTCAAAAGCCACGACATCCAGATCAGAGACCTCGTACTTCGAGGAAAAACCCCCTAGTTATGTTGATACTATGGGAAAATGGAAATCTCCGTGGATGGGACCGTATATTGTCAAAAAGATCCGGTCAGGAGGTGTCGTACTTCTCATAAGCCAAGAAGAAGAAGACTTCGTTCAGCCCTTCAATCTTGACAAGCTCAAAAAGGTACTATGCCTGAGCTAATCTATCCAGCAGTTGCTTCCCTCTCCAGCCCGCTAGGGTGAAAACCCGAAAGGGCGGCCTAGGCAAAAGTTAGGGCAAATATAAAAAATATATATATATAAATAATAATAAATATATATATACAAAAAAACAATAAAAAGAAGAAATAAGGGCTCGCTAGGTTGAAAACCCGAAAGGGCAGCCTAGGCAAAAGTTAGAGCGAAAAAAAAATCAGGAGAAAAAGGAGAGAGAATGCATTATTCAAATCCTCGGCATACTACCTCCAAGTCTTCAGTATCTCAGAGGCCCGACTGACAGGAAAGGAAAACCACGACAAAAGCTCATAATAAAACGCTAAAATATAATATTATGGGTCCTAAGGTGCAACTTAGGAATATTTATTAAGACATTTAAATTATACATTGATTGCATGTATGTATCTATTATTGCCTCTACCCCCACTTGTTCCCCCCAATATTCCTTCATTTGCAGCTTAAGCCCCGGAGCAGTCCATCAATATCTGCGGCGTCCGCCCAGCCGGGCCCATATACTCCCCCTGCGAGGCGCAGAGGAAGCTCTAGTCTCACCTGCGTGTGAGCCACCAGAAGTATCCTCCTCATCATCATCAGTATCACCATTATCCTGGATAGTTGTGCAGCCTGGTATCCTGGTTTTCTGCCCGACCGTTAACTGCTGCTTTGTCTGATCGCAAGGAAAGTAAGAAACCTATAAAGAAAGGCTATGACCACGGGCTTAACAGCCATAACACGCCGAGGGAACAAGGGAAGGCGGCGGTCTTTCTATTCTCGCATCATCAGAAATGCCCACTCCAATCTAAAGGTATATTCTTTTAAGATCCGTTTCAGAAATGCAGCGTGCCATTACCCTTAGAAATTGGTATAGTTTTATTTTCTGTGTGAATCTTGAGTCTGTATTTTATTTTTGTACAACATATAGAATTATATTTTATTACATAATAAATGTCTGTACAGATTCTAAAAAAATATATAGAAAAGAAGAGAGAAGAAGCTAATGTGTGCAGGGAAAGGAGCTAATAATCAAAGGACGCTCGACCCCTATCAAAACCAGCTCCCATCACTCGAGGGCCGGTCCCATCGCCAAGTCTGTAACCTCTACCCCTCACCCGGGGACGAGATGACTCGCCAGTCCCATCTTCGTCATCATCACGACGCCTGGTCTGCCGCGTAACATCATTACCTCGGCAAGAAAACTCATCCATAAGCCACTGGTAAAGTTTGTTAATGCTGACAAAGCCCCGCAGCAGCCTCTTATACGTAGACACTTTAACCTGTAAAAGAGGGTGTTGCAACAAAAAAAAGGGAAAAGCATCAGTCCAAAAAAAAAAAAAAAAGAGAAAGTGATATAAAAAAGAAAAAAAGAAAAAGGATGATGCTGAAATAAAAAAAATGTGTGAGTGGCGACATATATGCCGTGCGAGCATGATCAGGGACACAGTACTCCTCGGGAATGTCCGTATCAGGCAAGACTTCTTCTATCAGTCTCCCGTCTCGCCGATATCGGAAGGTAGAGAAGGCGTTGTCGGGCATGGAAAATTCTGACTGCACATCATGAGCTGGGCGAGAGGACCCTGGCCTATCACCAGCAACGGAGGCACGCCTGGGAATCGCGGGGGCAGGAGGAGCGGGATGGAGCATCGTCCTCAAGAACTCCTTATAAGCCATGACAGGATAATCACTAGGTGGCATGATAAATCTGGACAAGTAAAGATACATGTTCGGTAAAAGATCCGGGACGATCACCCTAAGGGGAGATGCAGGAGGTACCACTGGAAGTGTCGAATACAAGACGTGCTGGCAATTCACTCGCTCGCCCATGTACAAAGAATCGTTCATAATCGACACTATGAGAATCCTGCATCGACTCAGTGTCAAGGTGACCTCATATGGCCCCACTAGATTCTGCAAAGGGACCAAATGCACAGAGCCTGAAGTCGAGTTGGCTATCCTGTCCTGCAATCCAAGATAATCCAGAAAATGGCCGCCTTTATCCTTGTTCTTCCGGTTTGTGTTTACAAACTTAGCCAAATATGGCGGTCTGTAAACGTTACCGTATAGTGGGCCGGGTGTAAAGTCGAAAAAAGAGTAAGCCCATACCTGAAAAAAAAAAAAAAAAAAAAGAGAAAGAGTAAAGAGGGGGAGAACAAGAGTCAGCTACATAAAAAAAAATGATGAAAATGATGATGAAAAAAAATTAAATGAAGAAAAATGCTGACAGAAGAAAAATAGATAAAGGCGGAAAGAAAAAAAATATACCTCCCAAGCAGGAGCAAAGCCAGTCATGACCCGAGATTTATTCCGGCTCGCTCTATCCATGGAGAGATAAAGCTCGACCAAACCTGCCTGCCCCCAATCATAATCAATCATATGGTCCAGAACCCGGAGGCAGCCCATGATGGAAACTCTCAGAGAAGTGGAGGAATTGGCAAAAAGCATCATCCCCAGAAAGAAAAATAGAAAGGCTCTAGTAACGCGAGCTACAACGATGCTATCCCCGGCGTCGACTTTCCCAGCGTTCGCTAAAAGCCATCTCTTCACTCTGCCAATCGTAATCTCATCTGCAGTCTTATATCCGGGCTCAAAGCCCAGGAGATCCTCCACTACGTCATGATGTTGACGGAGAGTATAGTCTAGTGTTAAGGTCAGGCCGATGCTGGTAGGAATGCCCGTAATAGCGGCGAAATCACACGGGGTCATGGTAGCCTCTCCCCAGCTGAAGTGAAAAGTGTAGGTCGTGACCCACCAGTAGTTCCGCAACACATCGAATATGGCTGTATAAATACGGAAGGGACAGAACGCCCGCATGAACACCCCGAAGCCCGTCTTCTCCACTAGAACCTGGGCCAGTTCAGGCATTAACTGAAAGATATCCAATACCATGTCACAGCTTGCGCAGACCCTGGTCAAGATGTTGCGCTCCTAAATAAAAAAGAGGGGAAGAAGGAAAGGTAAGTCTACTATCTCTATTTTTCTCATAAAAAGAAAAAAATGATGATGATAGTGATAAATAAATGGGGAGCATGTTGCATGTGCTGTACTTCATGAATTATAAAATTGTGGCATGTTAATTTCCTGTAATATATTTTAGTCAGAAAAAAATGTGTATATTTCGAAAGTATATGTTGCATTCTTTTACAAATAAAAATGCATTTTTGCGCATTTAAACATGTATCCTGAAAAGAAAAAAAAGAGATCCCCATCATAAAAGAGTCAGAACTGCAGAAATAGCCCAAATCAGCTGAGCCAGCAGCAACAGTCAAAGCATGAAAGGTAAGAAAGGTAAAGTTTGCTTATTCTACCTTCAAAAATAAAAGAAAAATCTTTTTCAAAAGGTTTTGTTCAAAAAAAAAAAAAGAGGCACAAAAACAAAAAAAAGAGGCATAAAAACAAAAAAAAAACGAAAGATGAAGGAGAAAAGAAAAATCTCTTTGTCGTATCCGACGGATTTTGATCAGCTGGATACAGTTTTCGAAAAATTTGAAGAAAATTCGTTTTGTCATATTCGACGACGGATATTTATCGGCCGAATACAGTTTTCGAAAATTTGAAAGTTTTCTTATTGTGTTTCGAAACAAGGTATTGACCAGCCAGACACAATTTTGAAAATGCCTCTTAACGTATTTCAACGATAGGTATTGACTGGTTGAAATATGGTTTTCGAAAAACACAAAAATCTTCGTACCGTATTTGACGACGGTTTTTGACCCCGAGGGTACGATTTTCAAAATTGAAAATCTTTTTCTTATCGTATTCAACGACGGATATTGACCATAAGGATACGATTTTCGAAAAATTGAAAATTGTTTTTCTTATCGTATTCAACGACGGGTATTGACCCTGAGGATACGATTTTCGAAAAATTGAAAATTGTTTTTCTTATCGTATTCAACGAATATTGACCCTGAGGATACGATTTTCGAAAAATTGAAAATCTTTTTTCTTATCGTATTCAACGACGGGTATTGACCATGAGAATACAATTTTTGAAAAATTGAAAATCTTTTTCCTATCGTATTCAACGACGGGTGTTGACCCCGAGGATACGATTTTCGAAAAATTGAAAATCTTTTTCTTATCGTATTCAACGACAGGTATTGACCCCGAGGATACAATTTTCGAAAAATTGAAAATCTTTTTCCTATCGTATTTGACGACGGGTATTGACACCGAGGATACAATTTTCGAAAAATTGAAAATCATTTTCCTATCGTATTCAACGACGGGTATTGACCCCGAGGATACGATTTTCAAAAATGAAAATCTTTTTCCGTCATGTTCTCGGACGGGTATTGACCCGAAGGACATGACATCCTGGTTGGTTGACTGATTTGTTTGAGGCCGAACTACGTTTGGTCTGATTTTCTTTATTAAGGAATACGTAGGCAGCCTACATCAGTAGGTCTGACCATCAGAGCACTTAATTTGCATATCTGCTTAAAAATTGCGATAACCTGCTATAACTGACTAAAAAAGTCTAGGATATGGAGGTTTGATTCACATTATAAATTGTCACATTATAACTGCTACCTGTTGCATCTCTCTCCCCCGTATTAATTGCGCGAAATTGGAGAGTCTATTTCTTATCAACGATGTTCGTCTACTTAGTAAGCTGCGGGTTACCCGTAGACTCCATCGTTGAGGGGCCCTGTAGACACCCCAATTCCGTACCCCTGGTGTGTGACATGACATAAAATATCAAGACCTGTTAAAACATTAACAAATGTCAAGTTATAGGGTCGAAAATACAAAAGGACAAAGCAGGATGCGCAAAAGAGTGAAATGCAGGGTTCAAAACGTCAAAAATGAAACTACTTTGAATAGTGCTGGCGCCACCCACACTCAAAGTGGGAGTGGCACCCAAAGTTCATGTGGGTGGCGCCCATTTCCTCCAAACAGTACTATTCCTTTGCCGTAAAGTGCAATTTCTTCCGCGTTTTGTACAATCGGTTGATGCGCGAAGAAGGAATTTTAATTCCTTCGGTGTCCTCATCCCAGGCTATAAATAGAGCTTCGGGGTTCACCTTCAGAACACACAATTCATTCGCAAAACTCTTCGCGTCCTCGTTACGCTGAAGAAATAGAGAGCGAAGTGAGATAGTGAGTGATCTCCCCAAAGCCTCGAAATCCTGGCAAATCTCCTCCAAACACAAAACCAACCGCTCAAAGTGAGCCTTAGCCCCCCCCCAGCTAGGTATCCACTCTATTTCCCCGGTCCAAAAATCGTGGAAAGAGCAGTTGCTCTGCCCGATTTAAAAAGCCAAAATCAGTCAGAAATAAGCCTTTATTCTGCCCGATTTCCGCCTCCCTCAAACCAACAAACAACCAAACACAAACAATTACTCCGCCCAAATCCCGAGGCCGAAAGTAACTTTCGGAAGCAGTCACTCTGCCCGAATCTTCACAACACAAACAGCAACAAAAAGACTCCCTCTCCCTGAAGGACAGAGCGAGCACACCCTAGGCCATCAGTAGGTAAGTTTTAAGAATTTATTTGTAAAAGTGTTATTTTCAATCCGACCCAATGTAGATATATAAACAGTTGTGCTGCACGGATTTAGTTAGAGAATAGCACTAAAAAGAGCCATTATTATGGCCAAATATTTTCAAGTATATTTGTAATCATTTGTAAAGAGACAGTTGCAAGTCTGTAAATAATGTAGACAAATGGATGTATTTGTAGGCAAATAATGCTTTATTTATCTGTTAAATAAATATAACAAAAAGCATACTTTAGCCAAAAATTGTTTTGAGACCGAAAGGGCGAGTTGGGTGCCTAACACCTTCCCAACTCGTAACTTAGCCTCCGGACCCGTTTTTATTATCTCTGGTTTTCTTTTTTGGTTTTGCTTTATTTCTTCCTCAAAATAAAGATGGCGACTCTAAAACATTTTGGATCCAGTGGGGCCTCGCAACATCTTTCCTTGCACTTTTCCGTTTTCCCCTAAAAAAGGGAGAATGAGAATGGAAAGGTGATGTATTCCTATATCCTGGTATCCCCTAAAAAAAGGGATAACTTGATATAGAAAACCCAAAGCACCCATAGTGATCTGAAATAGGCCATAAGGCTATTTTCATAATATCCATAGTGGGGGCGCCGCAACACTCATTTCTTGCACTTTCTTGTTTTCCCCTAGAAAGGGAGAATGAGAATGAAAGGGTCATGCATTCCTATATCCTGGTATCCCCTAAAAAAAGGGATAACTTGACATAGAAAACCCAAAGCTCCTATATTGGATCAAAATCCACTAAAGGCAACCGAGGCGCATTCAAACGCGCTACTTTGACAGCACTCCTCTCACACTTTTGATTTCGTCGTCCCCTAAAAAATGGAGGGTGGAACGAGAGCAGTGGATGTCCCGCATCCGCACGTACGCGCATCCCTATCCAAGGGCGCGCGGGGCACGGGAGCACATTTCCCGGGAACCCACAGGCACAAGGCCCAACAAATCTTCAACCATCTCTTATTGGTGACGGAGGTTGAAATCTGGTGTCAAATTCCTACAAATACCGGTAGGAATACCCGTGATGATGACAAAGTCATAGGGAGTCATAGTAGCTTCCGCCCAGTTAAAATGGAAAGTATGGGTGGTGTCCAACCAGTACTCCCTCAAGACCTCATGGATGGACAAATAACTGCGGCAGTGGCCAGCAGTTCGTAGAAAAGTTGCCAAGACAGTCTACTCTATCAAGATCCTCGCCTGTATCGGCAAGGAATCATATATGGCGGCCAGCTTCTCCCAAAAACACACAAAGTAGTTTAATTCATTTCTTTCATATCATTTTATCATGCATGTCATATTTCATGTCATTTCATTATGCCATATTATATCATATCCATACTTTTTTTTTTCTCTTTTTAAAAAGAGGATCAGTAGTGGTTCCCCACTTACCCCCTTGGTGAGTCGAATCCACAACCTATTAGGAATGAGTGAAGCGTCTTACCACTAAGCTGCACTTACTTGTATCATGTCCAAACTCAATATGCATTTTAGAAAAATAAATATATATTTTTCTTTTGTTCATATAATTATCACATATATGCATTTATCCCAAAATATATGCATATACATTTTTAGGTTTTAAAATCATTCTCTTGTCATCAAAATGTCATGAAAAATATTCCAAAGAAAAGAGAAAGTCATGTTTCTACCATGGTTTCTATGCATTGAAGCATTTTGTTCTACATGTATAAATTATATATATATATCCTAGGAATATATGTATAGCATCCTATCTTTGTGCATCTATCCACATGACATGTTCCATTTTATCTAAATCAACATGTGCATATATCCACAAAAAAATAGTGTTAGTTGCATAAACATACATCGCAAACTTAAATAGCATCAAAATTGGAATATATATATATATATATATATATATATATATATATATATATATATATATATATATATATATATATACTCCAAAATTATCACAAAAAATCAATTAACCCAAGAAATTCAAGAAATTAAACCAAGTGGGTTTGAGAAATTAAAGACTTACAGCCGGATCGGGAAGATTAGCAACGTGAGTGTGTTGATCTCGGTGGATATTGCCTCAATTATTGTCAGAATACCAGTAGACAACATTTCGGTTTAATGGAGGAATTTCCCGACATCTTTGATCTGATTCCGAGCCTACATGAGCCTTTCCATTCTTGGATCTTGAAAAGGAAGCCATTTGGTAAATCAAACAATTGATTTGAGTGAAGAAAGTGGAGAAAATGGTGAAGAAATGGAAGATTTTCTTCGGCAGTGACAATGGAGGAAATGGGTTTGTTGCTACTTCTATGCTTGATCGTAAGTGATAAAGGGGAGGGGAAGTTTCCCTTTCCTCCCCTCTAGAGTCCATTCCAGCAACTAAAGCCTCAATTTTTCCCAAATTGCCAATTGGCCCCTGATGTCCTAACGAATACTTAACGGAAGTAACTGTCTTCAACAAAGTTAACGGCCATCCATCCAACATCCAGCGACTCAATGATATCCTTAGAAGAATACCAACCTGCAAGAAAAAAGGGGGAAGAGTATTTGCATTTTACTTTATCTGTCACATGCATTTTATGCCATGCTATTTCATTTATGTTGTGAGTCCTTCCCACAAGGGGTGTGAACCTCGGGTCCTGGGAATGGACGATGTTTTATTTTCATGTGTCCCACCATCGTGTTTTGCGAGGGTTCGCCTTAGAAATACGATGTTTTATTATCATGTGTCTCACCATCGTGTTTTGCGAGGGTACGCCCTGGAAATGCGATGTTTTATCATCATGTGTCCCACCATCGTGTTTTGCGAGGGTCTGCCCTAGAAACACGATGTTTATTATCATGTGTCCCACCATCGTGTTTTGCGAGGATTCGCCCTGGAAATACGATGTTTTATTTTCATGTGTCCCACCATCGTGTTCTACAAGGGTTCACCCTGGGAACGTGATGTTTTATTTTCATGTGTCTCACCATCGTGTTTTGCGAGAGTTCGTCCCGGAAATACGATGTTTATTATCATGTGTCCCACCATCATGTTTTGCGAGGGTTCGCCCTGAAAATATGATGTTTATTATCATGTGTCCCACTATCGTGTTTTGCGAGGGTTTGCCCTGAAAATGCGATGTTTTATTTTCATGTGTCCCACCATCGTGTTTTGCGAGGGTTCGCCCTAAAAATACGATGTTTATTATCGTGTGTCCCACCATCATGTTTTGCGAGGGCTCGCCCTGGAAATACGATGTTTATTATCATGTGTCCCACCATCGTGTTTTGCGAGGGTTCGCCCTGGAAATATGATGTTTTATTTTCATGTGCCCCACCATGGTGTTTTGTGGGGTTCGCCCTGGAAATACGATATTTATTTTCATGTGTCCCACCATGGTGTTTTGCGAAGGTTCGCCCTGGAAATACGATGTTTATTTTCATGTTTATTTTAGACTCGATAACAACAACAATCAAGCAAAAGCAAGTGGTTGTGCCGCCCGGATCCCAAGGTAAAAAGTTACCCAAAAGGAGCAGTCACGCTGCCCGAAATCCGACGACAACAACAACAACAGAAAAAAGACCCCCTCTCCCCGAGGGACAGAGCAAGCACACCCTAAAACCTACCAGAAAAGAAGTTTGGTCCGGGATAAAGCCCACACGCTTCAAGAGGTAGGCACCCTATAGTATTTATTATTTTTTCTTTTTAATAGTGCTATTTAAATAGTAAAAATACCACGAAAGTAAGTCGTTATAATGCTAAAATTTTGGGAATAAATAGCACTAAAATAAGCCGTTATTATGATATATTTTTTATAAAGTTTATCTGCAACTCTAAAATGAGGCTTGTGGTGACCCGACCCGGATCCCAATACGAGACCCCGAGGTCGTGCCGTCAAAAACACACAAGATAACAAATAACGGGTAAGGCCATAACGGCGATACGCCAATAACTTTAACACATGCGGAAGCGTAACATAATTAAACGGTGGCGTCCGAGCTAACAAGCTCAAACTAACACAACCAAAGAGATAATGAATCTCTCGGTCCAAAAATTAAAATCACGTGACGCAACATTGGACACGTAAAACAAAACTACCTGTCATGCAATATCATTAAATAACAATTTATATACCAAGTCATCGGCGATGTTACAACCGGAACCCAACATTAAACTAAGTCTACAATTCTAGTCTAGCATGTTTAACGTCTAAAAACATGCTGGAGTAAACATAACCAACGATATAAATAACTTGATATAGATAGAAACAATATTATTAAATTAACATGGCACGACTAACATCCGTCGGCTCGCAAAAGACTAAACAACATAAACAAGTACCAATTAAATAATCACAAGGCTTACCACCCATAGTGAAGTTTATATAACTTCACTTCCCAATCGACCTTTCCAAATCAAAGACTACCAATTAATAAACTAGTATCAACCTTCTCAATGAACCACACCTACTATCGTAGACTCGGCGGGTTCCTTCGAATCACTAGCTCGGCTCGAATCTAAGGAAAACAAGGTAAACATAGTAAGTCATAAAGACTTAGTAAGCTACTAAAGATGCAATGTCATGGCATGACATTATGCTCAAATAAAACATATACATCTCATATCATGCTCATGATATAACATTTCATGGAATAACCCACAACACAAACCGAAACCTAACCATCGTCTCATAGAACATCATTTGCATAATTCATCATAAGTAATTCATCTCAATAGAATATGATTCTTAATTCCAATATGTTTAACATGTCATCTTCATATTGCAATATTCATCAAAACATCATCCACATAACTCAATTATACCATGAGTCTCACACTTCATCATTTAACATAATTCATATAAGAACTTATATATGAAAGACAATGGTTTCCATTCTAATCAAGATTAGCATGTTATATCTCTAGTATAACACTATATCAAAAGTCATCATTTCATTAACATGTTATATTTCTTATCATAACATTTCATCAAGTAATCATCATCTCATGTAAATCATATTATTAACCACGTAGCACAACAATTCATATAAGTGCTCGTAAAATAAACATGTGTAACAAGAAACGAATCGAAGTTACAACCAAGATCCGGGTCCAATGCCCAACCAAACTTACCATGGGATTCATCCTCAAACCAAAATCCGGGTTCAACACCCAATTGATCATACCTTGGGTTTCATCCTCAAATGATCACAACTCACCAGTTTCCCTTAATGAGTACTCGTTACATTCATCCAATCCCGGATGAGAAATGGGAGCTCGAAATTAGGCTAGATGGCTCTATCTCGAGACCACATCCCACTATTGGCCAAATAGTGAGGAGAAAGGGAACCAATGCAACGATTCATAGCGAATGTTCCCAAAGGCTATGAATCGTCCCATTGCCGACACTACGACCAAACCGCCAGTTGGACTCAAATTCAAGCACATGTAATATATACTCACATGCTCAAACAAAGGAAAAGTACAACACACCGTACTAATCCAATGAAGTAGATATTTACTTTTTAAATCACATAGTTATGCATTTCTATGCTAACTATCACACAAACACATTAGAGCATTAATATCAAGTCTCTAATACCCAAGTGTTCTTCATACACTTAAACGCCGGAGGTTTAACCTCCATCAAAACTACCCCAAATTCCGTAGGATCTCAATATGTGATTCACTATAATCATATTAGTCCACTAATCGACTCGTTGAGTCATTTCTACTATTTTCAAATTTGAAGGCATAGAAGCTACTTGCATCATAGCCCTCCTATTATTCATTAGCTATTATTCATGGCTAAGTTCTTAAGGTTAGCAACATTGTGCAACCCAACATTTCATACCTTCCCAACAACAATCCCCAAATCATCATTCATAAGTCAACACTTAATATTTAAAGTCAACCATCACATTTCAAGCATGTATCTCATGTTAACATTTAATCAAGCATGCTTTCATTCAAAATAACCATTTATCCAAACAAGATGTAAATTCATCTAGCATACTCATAATCAAGATATAAATCCATCTAGCATGCTCCTAACCTTCAATTCATGAATTATTGTTGACCAACATGCTCTTATATGCATAAAAGTCAACTCAACCCAATAAAGTCAAACATAACATTTTATTCATGAAATCCATAATGACAATTCATTATACATGTTCATAATCCAAAATTCATGAATTAGATAGCATCATACTCTCATATGCATGATAGTCAACTCTTATTCTTAAAAGTCAAACGAAACATTCAAACATGTAATTCATTGTAAGAATTCTTCTTCATGCTTATAATCAAAAATTCATCAATTAGATGGCAACATACTCTCATATGCATAATAGTCAACTCTTATTCTTAAAAGTCAAACGAAACATTCAAACATGTAATTCATTGTAAAAATTCTTCTTCATGCTTATAATAAAAAATTCATCAATTAGATGGCAACATACTCTCATATGCATAATAGTCAACTCTTATTCTTAAAAGTCAAACGAAACATTCAAACATGTAATTCATTGTAAAAATTCTTCTTCATGCTTATAATCAAAAATTCATCAATTAGATGGCAACATACTCTCATATGCATAATAGTCAACTCTTATTCTTAAAAGTCAAACGAAACATTCAAACATGTAATTCATTGTAAAAATTCTTCTTCATGCTTATAATAAAAAATTCATCAATTAGATGGCAACATACTCTCATATGCATAATAGTCAACTCTTATTCTTAAAAGTCAAACGAAACATTCAAACATGTAATTCATTGTAAAAATTCTTCTTCATGGTTACAATAAAAAAATAGAGATTCAACAAGTATACTTCCAAACTCCCAAACATATATCCATTTATAATTCTAACAATTCATAACATCCAATAAACTTCAAAAATCATGTACATCATCAATAACTCATTTACTTCATCAATTTATAATCAATAACTCATTTACTTCATCAACTTATAATCATATACTCATCATATCAAAGTCCAAGCTTACACAATGAACCTCCCTAACATACTTCACAAATCATAGAAATCATCCTACACATGATTCTTAGCAAGTTCACTCTTAACTTCAAAATAAAATCGCACAAAGCATGCATGTGTACTCATTGACCTCAAATAACACACTTGTTTTCCTTAGGGTCAATGAGCACCAAAAATCATATAAGAAGAGTATAGTAGCTTACCTACAATCACCACTAGAAGTAAACAAATCGAACATGCAAAGGGTGGAATGGGTTCTCCTCATCTTCCTCTTCACTTCTATGGCTTGGATTTGTAAATGGACTCCTCTAGCTTTGGCCACCATTGATGAACACTCAAGAACCTCTCAAGAACTCTCTCAAACCTTCAAGGAGTATTCAGCCACGTTTTTGGAGGGAGATGGCAGAAAATGGGAGGCTTAGTGGGTGTGTTTGGTCACCCTATGGCTGAAAATGTGAGTGGGAGGAGTGGCCAATGCATGTTGATTCATGTTGATGTTTCTCCTTGCCAAGTGCCTTCCATGCACTCGAAACTCCCACAAGATGTAAGGCATGCAATGGTTGATAGTTAGGATGGTTTAAGAACTGAATATAGGGAGTTTATCATTAAGAGTAGGTGTGTGATTGGCCAAAAACAAAGTCTAACACACAATGAGTGGTCAACTATAGTAGACCAGAATTTGGGTCATTTTACAAAATGTTCCTGTACCGAAATACACGTTCTAAAATTACACAAAAGGTATGGTTAGAAAGCTTTATGAGTCTAGTTTCTAACGCATCAAACGGATCCAAATTCCGAGTTTCCTACACAAAGTTATGGCCAGAATACTACAGACCTATTGTGGCCTTCGGAAATACGCGAATTTCCGAAAATCAAACTCGAGCGTGTGTAAACGTTTACACGACCACTCAAAAATAATTCTAAGTTAATTCCCCAAGGTCCCCTAGTCATCTAGGGTCAAAATAATACCAACCGAAAAAATCGTACAAAGAAGAAGAACGACAAGAAGTAAAGTAGCAATCAAACCGTCGATTCTACAAGCATTCAAACAAGATTTAAATCATGTTAAGGATGTTATGAATGATCTCTAATACTTACATATATGCATCCATCTAGAAGTCTAACATATCTAAACATGTTATTTAATAATCATGTAAAGATCTAGGACCAAATCGAGGTCAGGAACACAAAACCCAAGTAAACTCTCAATCGCGTCGCATTTCGACTATCGTCGAGTTACGACTTGTGACTTTAGCAAGTTAACAACTAAATGGCATCTCTTAAAAGTGTTTTGGTCTTAATGTGATCTCTCATACACATCTAGACTCTCTCACAAACCAAACAAGCGATCAACAAGAGAAGACGTGCGAGCATTGCATGCAATTCAAGTTAACCGGGAATCGGGGTCTTACAAGGCTGCTATAATTTTATTTATTTCTTTTGTCATATATGTACATTTATATATTTAAATGCTTTATTTAAATTGTTAAGTTTATAAAAAGAGCATATTTAGCCAAAAAAATCTATTTTGAGTCCAAAAGGATGAGTTGGGTGCCTAACCCTTTCCTAACTCGTAACTTAGCATATGAACCCTTTATAAATATGGTATATTTGGTTTTTCTTTGTTTATCCTTAAAATAAAGATGGAGATTTTGTTATTTTCATTTTGAGTCCACAATTGAGGCCAAGCGTATTCTACACGCTTTTGAAAAGTTTCTAAACCACCCCGCCTTTCAGTGGCACGGATCTGGTAAAAAATGGGGCACTCACCAGCCTATAGAAGTAATCTCGAGGAAACTAAGGAACTTCAAAGGAAAGTTGATGAGCTTTTACTCAAAGGTCAAATAAAGGAAAGTATGAGCCCTTGTGCGGTACTAGTCTTGTTGGTACCCAAGAAAGATGGTCTTGGAGGATGTGCGTGGATTGTCGAGCTATCAACAATATCACGGTAAAGTATTGTTTTCCATTCCTAGACTAGAGGATATGCTTGATGAGGTTCCATGGTGCCCGATATTTTACAAAATTTGATTTAAAACAAGGATACCATCAGATCAGGATAAAAAAGGGAGATGCGTGGAAAACTGCTCTTAAAACTAAGCATGGGTTGTATAAATTGTTAGTCATGCCTTTTGGGTTAATGTACCTAGTACCTTCATGAGATTAATGAACCATATCTTACGTGCATACATTGGTATATTTGTGGTAGTACACTTTGATGATATTTTAATTTATAGCAAAGACTTGGATGAGCATGTTAATAATTTGAAATATGTTTTAGATGTTTTGCGAAATGAAAAGTTATTTGCTAATCTTAAAAAATGTACTTTTTGCACAGATAGTCTCGTTTTCCTTGGTTTTGTTGTTAGTTCGCAAGGCATACAGGTTGATGAAGAAAAGGTGAGAGCTATACAAGAATGGAAGAGCCCAACAAATGTTGGAGAGGTTCGTAGTTTTCACGCCCTTGCTAGTTTTTATAGGAGGTTCATGAAAGATTTTAGCAGTATTGCTGCCCCATTGACCGAGGTGATAAAGAAAAGTGTGGGCTTTAAGTGGGGAGAATAACATGAGAAAGCATTCATAACTCTCAAAGAGAGATTAACAAACGCACCACTTCTTGTCATACCAAATTTTGAGAAAGTATTTGAGATAGAGTGTGATGCATCAGGCATCGGAATTGGAGTAGTCTTGATGCAAGAGGGTCGACCAATTTCATTCTTTAGCAAGAAGTTAAGTGGGGCATCCGTTGAACTACCCTACTTACGACAAAGAACTGTATGCATTGGTGCGTGCTTTAGAGACGTGGCAACACTACTTGTGGCCTAAGGAGTTTTTCATTCATACAGATCACGAGTCATTGAAACACTTGAAGGGACAACAAAAACTGAATCGAAGACATGCACGATGGATGGAATTTATTGAAACGTTTCCCTACGCTATCCGGTACAAGAAAGGTAAAGAGAATGTTGTAGCTGACGCACTTTCTCGAAGGTACACTTTAATTTCTGCTTTGGATGCTAGAGTTATAGGATTCAAACATATTAAGCAATTGTACTATGATGACCTTGACTTTAGTGAGGAGTATAAGAATTGTGAGCGAATTGCATGTGGAAAGTACTATAAGTATGAGGATTTTTTGTTTAGAGAAAATAAACTGTGTATACCTCATTGTTGCTTGAGAGACTTGCTGGTGAGGGAATCCCATAGTGGGAGACTAATGGGTGATTTTGGGGTGGCTAAGACTTTGTCAATTTTACAAGAACATTCTTTTGGCCACACATGAAACGACATGTAGAGAGAATTTGTGGGAGATGTGTGAGTTGATTACAAGCTAAGTCAAGGGTGCAAGCCTATAGTTTGTACATGCCTCTACCTATTCCAATTCATCCTTGGGTGGATATATCCATGGACTTTATGTTAGGGATGCCTAGAACCAAACATGGAAGTGATTCTATATTTGTGGTAGTTGATAGGTTTTCCAAAATGACACACTTTATACCTTGTCATAAAACCGATGATGCTTCACATACTGCAAATTTTTTCTTTTGTGAAATTGTTAGATTCCAAGGCATGCCTAGGACTATTGTTTCCGATAGAGACTCCAAGTTCCTTAGTTACTTTTGGAAGACTTTGTGGCGTAAGCTTGGTACGAAACTTTTGTTTTCTACTACATGTCATCCCCAAACAGATGGTCAAATAGAAGTTGTAAATAGGACATTAACTGCATTGTTGCGTTCTATACTTTCTAAGAACTTAAAGGCTTGGGAAGATTGTTTGCCTCATGTTGAATTTGCATATAATAGAACTATTCATTCACCACTAAATATTCTCCGTTTGAAATTGTGTATGGGTTTAACCCTTTAACTCCTTTGGATTTATCACCATCACGTGTTTCTGAGTTTATGAATTCAGATAGTAAAAGCAAAGACAGAATTTATGAGACGGTTGCATGAGAAGGCAAGGCTCAACATTGAGCGAAAAGCGGAACAGTATGTGAAGCAAGCTAACAAGGGAAAAAAACACTTGATACTTGAATCGGGTGATTGGGTTTGGTTGCACATGCACAAAGAAAGATTTCCACAACAACAGAATTTGAAATTGATGCCAAGAGGCGATGGACCGTTCCAAGTATTGGAACGAATGAATGATAACGCCTACAAGTTAGATCTTCCAGGTAAGTATAATGTTAGTGCTACTTTTAACGTTTCTGATTTGCGTCCGTATGATGTAGGTGATTTGAGGAAAACTCATTTTCAAGAGGGAGGGAATGATGAGGACATCCCCAACAACATCAACAACTTAACACCAATGCTGACATCCGTTGGACCAATCACAAGAGATAGAGCCAAGAGAATCCATGAAGAAGTCAACGGCTTAGTTCGAGAAACATTAGAGTTGGAAGCAAGAGCAATAAGCCATGAAGAAAATTCTTTGAAGGGTCAAAGGAAGCTAGTGAACGTTATTCAGGACAAGAGGAGCGAAATTAATGAAAGAAGGAGCCAAGTGGTCGCTCAGCCCCGCAACCAGGTGACCGCCTGCCTCGAGAAACCATCAAGCGCCCGCCTAACAACATCAGTAGGCTCTCGCGCATTTTCCAGTAGCAAGTGACCGGAGAAAGTCCACCAAGCGGTCGCCAATTCCATGACTAAGCGACCGCCTAAGCCCGTTTTTCGGTTTGGGCCAGTTCTGTTTTCCGTCAATTTTATTTTAGAATTAGGGTTATTTTCAGACTTTACCCTAATTCCTTAATTCGAGCTTGCAGTCTAGTTTAGGTATAAATAGGGGTTTTCTTTCTATTGAACACAACTTTTGAGCAATATTAATTTTGTGAGTTTTATCAAAACTTATTGGTTCTTCTTGAACTATTGAGCATCTACATGTGTGAAGCCTGTGTGTTCATCCTTGACTTATCAATTGATTTTTCCATATCAATTCTGGTGTCTTTCACAATACTTAGGCTCTTCAATTGCTAGGATTGCGGGTTGCGGTTGTATATGCCAAGGTTCTTTTCGTGCTAATTATCGAGTCGAGATGTCATACCCGCAAACATCCTTCGATCCTAGCTTCCGCCGTGTGAGTAATTCGTTCTTCAACGAAGCCTTTCGAGAAGATCGTATAATTGGAGTCACTTTGTATCAAATTCAAGTAAACTCGTTCTAATTTCAAATGATTAACTGCTAAAATTTGTGGAAGCATTCGCTGAATTGAGGCCTTGAAAAATTTGGTGGGTTTAAGGAGGGGAGGACCATAACAATTGGGGAAGAAGGTTTTATGGTCTATTTTTAAACCCTAGGGACTTGTTTGTAAATTGTGATATATGTTAAGTTTGATAAAATTTCAGTTTAGCCATTTTAAATGCACGTGGGAGGTATATGGATAATTTAACAGAATTTTTTTAACGGCATCCATCAAAATGATTGCCTCTGTGAAAATTGAATACTTTTAGAACCCAAATTTGATAAAATATTGTTAAGGGGACTAATACTAAGAATGACCCGTAATTGAGGAACTAATAGTATCATAAACCCATATACATATATACATATATACATATATACATATATACATATATACATATATATATATATATATATATATATATATATATATATATATATATATATATATATATATATATATATATATATATATATATATATATATATATATATAGTATGTAGTACTAGCACCCATACCGCTGCTACCACACACCAAAAACACATACACACACAATCTTTTTATTTCCTACATCAAACACAATCTCAGACCAATTTTTTTTTATTGCTCTCATCAAACCTTATATGTCGTCGGTTTCAAAGCATGGAATAATTTAAGGGTAACAATTAGAATTACTTATCTAGTGTAGAGACCAAAAAAAAAAAAAGTAATGCTAGAGTCACTCAATGAACACTCAATTTTGTGCACCAAATGATGTGGTTTCCAATGTGTCATCTTATTTGACATTTTATGGGCTTCACTATAAGTTAAAAAGTTATATTAACAATATGACACATAAGATGCCACATCATTTGGTACCCAAAATTAAGTGCTATTAGAGTGGCTCTAGCAATACCAAAAAAAAAAAAAATGCAACCGTTCTCTTCTCTCCAACTGTTGTTGTCGCCGCCTCTCTCTCTAGTTCACGGTGGTCACACAATACAATCATTTTCTCAACTCTTTTGTTTTCCTCCCATTTGAGTGTCCTATTTATATAAAGCTCTATTAGGTTTTCTTAACTCTAGTTGAAATCCTAAAGTTTTACCAAACTGAAATTAATTAAATAATATTAATAAAGAATTAATATTAAAATCCTAGTCACAAGTGGGTCAAGTCCGACCAAAATCATTTAATAACAAAATAAGTCCAAGATAATTTAAATTAACCCAAAACATCTATATTATAATTAAGCTCACTCTTTCTGAAAAGTTAACTACTCGCTATAATTCGTTTTTACAAAACATAACTACTGGCCTGGATTAAGTCTTTCTAAAAAGTTAACTATTGTCCAAGATATTATTAGATTTTGTAAATCCCGATAACAATGTAGGAGATATCTAACTTAATTCTTACGTTTGTCTTCCTTTACACTGTATCATTTTCTTTCTTTGTATTATTTTCTTTATATTCTCCGTATCCTTTCCCTCTTCATTATATAACGTTTGTCTCAGGGACAAGACTGGTCATCCCCTTTAAGTTTGTAATTTTATTTCTATTAATAAAATTTAGCAGAGTACCGCCCCTGTTTCCCTAAAAAAAAATTAGAAAACTAAATTTTAATTTTTTTCCATTGTTGGATGGTCATATTATTTTAATTAATTACCGAGAGGTGTTCATTTTAAATTGATTATTTTGAATATTGACACTGTCTCATGCTGACGCCATCCCATACTGGCGCCGGGCACAAAATCTAGTTAATAATACTAATTAAATAAGTCCAAAACAATCCTAATATTAATTAATACTAATTTAATATTTTTAATCAAATTATGGGGTATTACAAGGTTACTAAAAATAGGCTATGAACTCATGCAGAGGATGATCTCCCTTATGAAGCATTTCTAAAGGGTGGATTGGATACCCACATGACCATTGAAAATTTTCAAAAATCACCTGGTCCCAGGGACTTGTGTGCCCAGATTGACACAGCCATATTGCCACCATTGAAATATAGATTGGATCTAATAATGTTTTGTAGTTGCAGACATACATTGTGCCCTTAGGTTTTTCCTTATTGGTGATGCTACCATCAACACGGGATCTGAAAGTTATACCTTTAATATCCCTGTGAATGCCAAGAGAGGAATGGATATCTTGTAAGGTAACAGGAAGGCAGTAAAGATCCTCGAGATGGAAAGGGTAAACCCAAGTGGGATCCACGTGAACATGGCTAAGGTAGCTGGTAAAGTTGGTCTGATCGAATTGAAGGCCAATCTTCCAACGTGGAAAATCAGTTGTTTTGGATACTTCTCTCTTGGTAGGATTTGCCAGTTCCTCTTGTCTGCTTCAGTAATCAAGTAGATCTCCTGGGGGAACAGAAAATACAGTTAGTAACAATGCACATCACACCATGGGGAGAGAGAGAGAGAGTTAATTTATCAACCTTGAAATGTGAAAAATGTTGATGATTAAGAATCTTGTTGGTTATAACCCTTTCCTACTAAAAAAATATACGACTGGCGCATATTTTACTGCCTTCAATACTCTTAAACATAGAATGATATGGTAGCTCATCTAACCGTATCAGACACACTGTTTCGTAATCAAGTGAAAATCCTGCAGGTTGCCATACATGGGAGATGATTGTATTCATGAACTTGATATATAGTCAGTTCTTCTAGGTTGATGTTTGCAAAGACGTGTTCTGTGATGTCAAGATCCACAAGCATAAGATCATGTAGCTCATTTATATATTTATAGACTTGTCCAAAACTGTATCACACCCCTTAAATGTGTGACGCTTGAAAGGCATGATCACTTTCTTCGGATCGACCAGGAATTTCTCATTTCACCGCTGCTTTGGTCAGTTCATGGAATAAGCTGATATTTGTCCTGCTTTGGTCAGTTGTAGGACACTCTTAGCCAACAGAAAGTAACCTTCCTGAATATCCGTCAAAGACTTGTGGGAATTTCCTTGTCATGATTCCAGGTAATTCTAAGTTCCTTCGGTATACAGCCACCCCGTCCTTTTTCAATGATAAGTTGAATGCATGTAGATATACACATTGCTAGGTCACCACGACATCTAAAAGCCCATGTTCTTGGCACTTGTGCAGTAACATAATAAAGAAAGTATATAGAAGTGATAAGAGTTGCTCCCTCCGTTCCCAAAGAGTTCCATCTTTACTTTTCAAGCCATTCCCAAAAAAGTATCCACATTCTAACTTTTTCTTTTGAAGTTACCTTTACCATATTTTGTTATTCTCAATGTAATTGATGGGCCCTACTTTCATACAGACAACACTAATATAAAATCTATATTACAAAGAAGCTATATATACACAAACGTAATAAAGTCAATTAGTTTTTCTAAACACATGTGCCGATTACATGTCAAAAAGGATGCTCATATAGGATCGGACATATCAAGTTATATGCTCGTAAAAGGCTTAACCCATCTAATGCCATGATTTAATGATTTAATTCTACAGTATCCTGTTATGTGTCATAGTAGCAAAACAACTATTTTTAGAATATTCGCTTCATTTTTTTCCAATAATATAGACTGCTCTGCTCGACTTGAACAATTGTACAGTTCCACTCAAAGAGTTATAACTTTAAAAAAAAAAAAAAAAAAAAAAGCTTAGGAACTTAAGCTTGCAATCCCCATAACATGTCCCAACTTTACCCCCTCATACATGAAACAATACTAGTTAGCAAAACACAATGCATGATAATAATTCCTTCTGGAACTCTTACATAACTGACTTATGAAATAGGGAGTCACTGAATGGAACGGAGGATCAGATGAGTGTTCTAAACTCCTAAATAGTTCCTTCATTACCTGCCAGGATCATGTACTTGTCTTTCCTTGTTAAGCTAGTGCATTGATATCCCAAGGCTTTAGCGATTTCCTTCTGCACATGATTCGCCACTTCAATCCTTGATTTTCCTCCACTCCAACATGTGTAAGATCGTGGTAACTTCTCAAGGAAATTGACTGTATAGGTTGGGAATGGATTCAATAGGAAGAACAGTGGGTCTAACCATTTATACCCACTTGCAGTCGTTCCATAGAACATGCTAACTTGTACTTCTAAAGCAACAGGAACGATCTCGTCGCTCAGCTCTGCAAACAGAGGGCTAAACCGTAACAAATATGGTTCCCTACAAGTGGTGCCTTCAGGGCAAACCACAAGGTCACCCTGGCTAAGCAGCCTTTTCATCATCTCTGAGTCTTTCTCCTTGTTCCTTGTTAAATGGGCCGTCCGAATTGGCGAAGCTAGCTCTGATATTGGACTTACGCTGTATGTAACAGCTGTGATAGGTCTCATGAGTGCCAATGAAATATAGATTGGATCTAATAATGTTTTGTGGTTGCAGACATACACTGTGCCCTTAGGTTTTTCCTTATTGTTGATGCTGCCATCAACACGGGATCTGATACCCTTCATCCCTGTGAATGCCAAGAGAGGAATGGATATGTTGTAAGGTAACAGGAAGGCAATAATGATCCTCAAGATGCAAAGGATAGACCCAAGCGGGATCCACGTGAACATGGCTAAGGAAGCTGGTAAAGTTGGTCTGAAGGCCAATCTTCCATCATGGAAAATCAGTGGCTTCGGATACTTCTCTCTTGGTAGGATTTGCCAGTTCCTCTTGTCCGCTTCAGTAATCAAGTAGATCTCCTGGTGGAACAAAAAATACTGTTAGTAACACTACACATCACACACATGGGGAGAGAGAGCGAGAGAGAAAGAGAGAGAACGAGATCTAGTTAATTAATCAACCTTGAAATGTGAAAAAAGTTGATGATTAAGAATCTTGTTGGTGCAGCCAAACCCGACAAGATGAGAATATAATTTTTTCTTTCCAAATATCTCATTCAGTAAGGCGCTTCCTGTTCCCTTTACCTCCATTAAACCTGTGAAATAGCCACGAGCCACCTTCAAGCTCCTTCCATAAACAACCTCCACGCCCAAATAATCCTTAAGAAACCCTTCAACCATAACCGTAGGCAAGTCAGTCAAGCCCACCTTTTCCCCATATTTCATAACCACATCAAAGCCTTCATGTCCAACCTCCTCCAAAAAGAACTTGGGCAGAACAGTTCTTCCAATATTAAAATTCTTTTTCTTCATGCCAAAGAAGCAAACAAAGACCATTATCTTCAGCCCCAAATCTTTACCAGCCAAAAGAACAATTGGGTAGCATAGAAAGAGAAGTAAGGCTCTTATGAGCCCTCCCGCTTCAAAAGCGACCAGCATGAAGTAAGGAAACAGCGAAGTCGATCTTAGAAGCGTTCCCTCGACGTCAAAGACCAAAGTTTTGGTCATAAGCTCTTCTTGGGTACATGCAAGAGATGGATACTTTGGAAATTGTAAACGTGAATCATGGGTATTCTTGTTCTTCCTCTGCAGAGGCTGGGGATAACCTAAGATTTTTAGGAGGAATTTATGCAGGGAGAAAAATGCTTTTAAGGAGAACATGTTTACAGCCATGCATATATCAACCGGTTGTTTGGCAAAGATGATGTTTAGTGGTTTATATAAGTATCAGTTTTTAGATGAAAAGTAATAACAAAAACGGCTTCTAGACCAAGGAAACTAGAAAACTGATGTTGGGGTATACCGCAAGTAGTAGTGCTTACTACTCTTAAACCTCTTTGTCATGCTCACATTGTTTCCCCTAACTTCACAACATACTTATGTTTCAACTTTCTCTTACATAATTATAATCATGAAACAACACCAGTTCTAGAATTTTCCTGTGATTGAATCTATAACTGTCTTTGACTCGGTTTGAATCAGTAAATATCTTCTTCGTATTCTATTTATCTTGATTCATTTAGACCGGTAAACCTACGTTAAAGTCAGGATCATAAATTTTAGACATTAAGGTTTTAAGATATTGACTGTATCAAGTTTAGTTACTATTTAGGCATTTACTGATATAATTTTACTATTAAAGCTATATTATTAACATTCTAAGTTAAGAGCAGAACAAATTTTGTAACGTACTTATTATTGATTGACTGTCTTGTCCCTGACAATGAAGTATTCATTTCAATATGCACAACAAATCTTCACTTACGTGGGCCTTGCTGGTTGTTGGGGTATTACTACAATACATTTCAAGTGTTTAATTACAACGTGAGAGATGTGTAATCTGGTGGTTGTCTTGACATCAAAGTGTTTGGACCAGCGAAACTTACAACAAGACGGGTTTGTAGTATTTTTTAGGGTTAATGGCACTATAGGTCCTTTGACTTTATGTCACTATCACCATTACTCCCTTAATAAATTTTCGTAATTTTTGGGTCCTAAAAGTTTCAAAACTTCACAGTCTTTGCAGTGGCGGATCCAGGAATAATATTGACCGGTGTTCAAAATTTTAACTACTCCCTCCGTTCCAAAATATATGAAGTTTTGAGAATTTTCACACAGATCAAGGAAATATATTGTAAAGACTAAACTGCCCATATTCAAACCTTAATGAGGTGTCTTGATATTGTTGCCCAAAGAGCCAAACACAAGTTACAGAGTTAATAAATTTGGGTAGAATTGGAAAAAAAAATGAAAAAAGTTCCTTAAAAATTAATAAGTGTCATCTATTTTGGAACAAAAAAACTCTCTCAAAACGTCATATATTTTGAGACAGATGGAGTATTACATAAAAAATATAGAAATTACAATTCTCATTTATGCGTTTTCATACATTGAAAACGCGTAATTACATCATCATCACTAACATTCATTATTAACATGTCTTTTTCGATATAACATACAAGAGAATCATTTAAAAATTGATCAAACATTCGATTTCGTAAATCCGTCTTGACAATATTCATTACAGAGAATTTGGGAGGGGTCCAATAAATTTTTTTTTGAGGGGTCCAATTATCAAATATCACAAATCTACTTCCAATTTTATTTTTTTTAGCGGTGTCCATGGACACCCCTAAGTCTAATGTGGATCTGCCACTAAGTCTTTGTCCTTTTGATAAATGTCGTTATAAAAATATTGTTAACTACACCATGTGCAGTTCACATGCATTTGGATGAGGGTTAAAATAGAATTTTCAACACCCATCAATCAGATCGTTGTGTCTTTAATCGTTCTTCTTTGCCTCTCTAGCTTCTCCCTATCTTAAAAATGGAATTTCCTATTTTTTGCGACTGTAGTGGTACTGGAAGTGGGATCGAAGTTGAAGAGGGGTGGATCAAGGGGGACCGGTAAGTGGTGGTAGTAGTGGGGAAATAGTTGAAGCAGTGGCCGGTGGAGGACTCTGGTGGGGGAGACTGGAGATAGATAGAAGAAAGAGAGTGAGAGAAGGAGAAGGGAATAGGACGAGAAAGACATAGGCAAATGAGAGAGATTAGAGAGAAAGATGGTTTTATTGAAAAGTGTGAGAAATTACATTTTGACCCCTATGCAAACTCACGTTGGCGGCACATGGGTACTTAGCGGAATTCTCCTAACGACATCCATCAAAATGATCAAGACTGTGAAATTTTGAAATTTTTAGGACCCAAAAGTTACGAAATTTCTTAAGGGAGTAATAGTGACAATAAGCCAAAATTAAGGGACCAATAGTACGATTACCCTTCTCCTTTTTTTTTCCTGGTTTTGTAATGTTGATTTTTTTCAAAAAAAAGAGGATCAATAGTGGTTCTCCACTTGCCTCGTTAGTGACTCGAATCCACGACCTATTAGGTATGAATGAATGTACAAAAACTACTTAATACTCAACATTGTCTAAAGTAGTCTCGAACCGGACACCAACTACGTGGGGGAAATATGTTGTCTTATGGTGAAGCGTTTTTCGATTTTTGATTGTAGGAGTTAAATACGAGAGATAGTTTAATGTTTTAATAATAAAATGATATTTTTAATTACAAATTTCCTCCTAAAGTATACACTCAATCTCAGATCACTACCCAACATAAGGCTTGTGCCAATTTGGTACCTATTATTGTCATTTGTGTCAAATAACTGCCTAGGTTGTTAGTGAAAAAACGTGCGCTCTTGCACGTGATGGGTAATTTTGTCATCTCCTTTTAGGTTAAGTCATCTGGCTGGGTAGTCTAAGTATAATAGTATATGCGTACCTAATTTCTTCCTTGTTTTCCCGCAAAGTAGAAGCAACCATGGCATACCACTATGGTGATAACATCGTGTTGAAAACCTCGTGTACTGCAACAAATCCTGGTCGAAGATTCCTTGGTTGTGCAAGCTATGCTCAGGTAAGTATTATTCTCTCGGCATGAGCACATTCCAATGTATCCAAATCCAATTGAAGAATCAAGATTGTCAAGCACGACGCATTGAGGGAAAATTATGATTTCAATCCGCTAATCATTAGAATCGTATTTTCGATTCCTTTCACTAGTCGGGACCTTTAAGGATGTCGAAAACGTCGCCCCATTCAATTTTTTTAAGGGTAATCCAAGGCTGGGAAGTCTGGAGAACTTGGAGAGTACACGTGAAGAGCTTCCATTGGTTTCGCCAAGGAGATCCGACATTGCATAAGGCGAGGACAGAATCGGAAACCAAAATTGGGCTTCATGGTTTGGACAGAAATTTCGATGAAACCTTGAACCAAGTGTTAGTTGAGCCGGAGATATAGAGGGCGGCGAGCTCAGTCAAGACGAGGACTTTATTAGGCGATGCAACTAGGATGGGGCCGTGACGGGACCAGACAGAACCGAGTTGAGGGAGGATTTTGAATGGCCGCGTCAAGGGGTTGCAAACGACTAGTGATTTGTTGGAATCGGGGGAGTCGGCCCAGAGGTAGACGAGTCCAAGAGAGGAAACGACGGGCTAGAAGGAGTAAAAAGGGATGAAAGAGAGGGTGAATCTGAGCCATGGGTTTTCATCGGGGTCGAACACGTGGAGAGTGGTATGTGGGTAGACCTAGCAATGAGATAGACAGAAGGTGAGTAGAGGGAACGGTGGTGGTGGGTGAAGGAGGATGAGGAGGGGGTGGTGTTGAAGAACTTACAAACGAAGTGGTAGACGATTTGTTGAGGCCAGCTGACTTAAACCAAAAGGAAATGACGAAATTACCCATCACGTGTAAGAGCACGTGAGACTTAACGTTTTTTTTTTCACTAAAACACGTTGGGCCTAGGTAGCTATTTAATACAAATGAAAATAACAAGTACCAAATTGGCACCAACCTTATGTTGGATAGTGATTTAGGATTTGGTGTATACTTTGGGGGAAATTTTGTAATTTGATCTTTATTCTAGAGAAAACTACCCAAATGGTCCCTATGGTTTTTGGGTTTCTCGGTTTTGGTCCTAATTACTTGCAATTGGTCCTCGAGTTGAAATTTTTCAAGGAATTGGTCCTTACATCTAATTCCGTCAGTTAAGTTTCCCCATGTGCATGTCACGTGACTCTGACCAGTGGTAAATTTGTCCGCTCACTTAAAAAAGTGTAGGGACCATTAAGACATCTGATTTTCTTCCCTTTCTTCTTTTCTCCTACCTCTACATATAGCATAAACAGAGCACCATTATCTAAGGACAATTGAGATGTAAAAGTAAGAAAATCTCTAGAGAGAGAAAGATGAGATAGGTTTTATTTTTTCTTTTTGGAATAGAAAGATTCCAGATTGATGCCCAATGGTAAATCCGTTACGCCCCTTTATGATATTTCACCTCTCAAGTCTCAGCCGTTCTTTCATTTTGATATCTCCATATTTTTCAATTCTCCAGCTAGCATGGAAACTGTACTAGCAGCATCTATAACTCCCACCTAGAAAACTGTTAATACCACTGCAACTCCCACCACCCATATTACCACCAACCTAATTTGCTTAAGCCCATCATAGCCTCTCCTTTGTAATGTTTTTTACCGATCTTTATGCATGTAATCCATTCCTTTAAACTCAAAACCCAAAACCCTAACCCTAGAATTAGAAAAGGTGCAGTCTTTATCACCCTGCAGTACCACAAAAACCAAACCCTGATAGGGACAATGCAACAAATAATCAACAATTGAACCTAATTTGAATGTATACAAAATCCAGGAATATCCATTTCAAATAAAAAAAACTTGCTACATTGAATTCAAGATTTTCAGGGGTTTGGTGTCTGATTTGGGTTCCAAGAATTGATTAGAACTCATAGAGCACTCTGATGTCATATATGTTGATAAAGATGTTCTAGAGTTTAAAATTAACCTAGTTATTATGTTTATCGCCTAAAGCCCTGATTCCCTACCAGCATGCGTGCCAGACCCTTAGGGTCAACTCAACCGTGTTCTTAAACTTGACGAGCTCAATCGGGTAGTCCTTGAGCATTGGATTGGTTGGATTGTCTCGGTTTTAATGGCTGATTGGAAGGTTCTGAGGCTCAGTTGCCACCAACGAAAGTCACATGTGGATTGTGAGGGAGAATGATTCAGAGAGGGTGGACGGTGTAGGTTAAGGGTGTAAATTGGAGCCACCAAACCAAACCAAATCGGTCGGTTTGGTTCAGTTTTTGTCGAAGACGGTTTGGTTTCGGTTTAAAAAATTAGAAAGTTTCTCGGTTCGATTCAGTTCATGGTTTTTGAAATCGAACCAAACCAAACCAACCTATATATTTTTATTTATTTATTATATAATGTATATTATATATCATTTGTTAACTATTCTAAACTTTTAGATCATCTTGATTTAGTCATATAATACTTATTCGTAATGATGGTTAATGATATACCCGGCCCAAACCGGGTCACGAGCAATGCGCGAGTTAGCATCACGTGCCAAACACGAGCACGATGCTTGCGGGGCCCACAGCCCAGCGAGCAAAATGATAGAACCAGCGAGCACTGAGCCGCATAACTCTCATTCAAACCTGGGCGGGCAAAGGCCTTGCCTGCCCGACCAGGGACCATGATCGGAAATCATACATGCGTAGCAAAGGAATCAGACTTACTTGCCCAAACCTGGTCGAGCACCGGCCTTGCCTGCCCGACCAGGGGCCGATCCTCAGGCCTGCAACAAGTTCAAGGATCATGTGACGCTGGCAGCTTGCTCTCCAGGGCAAGTCAAATGTTTCCATGTTTAGGCGGAATAGTTGTCTTATCTACTCCTACATCTACGCGGCCAGCCGCTTATCACGCCTACAATCAAGGGATTCTCTCCTTGATTTATTCGGCCGTTATGGAAACTGAATCCTAGACGGATTCAAACACCACCGGAGGCCTATAAATACCTCTCCACAATCATCAACAACGTACACACACTTTCTTGAGCCTCGTTATTCTGTCAAATTGCTTTCAAGCTTAAGCACGAGACTTACTCTCACGCCGGAGGGGTTTCGCGAGGCCCTGTCTTGCACTTCCACTCAGGTGCTCTTATTTTCTTAACAGGCTCAGGGAAGACGACCAAAAGCCCAGATATCCTACCCATCTCAAGGACGGCCCAAGCTGTGCATTTTGCCACATAAGTTAAATTGATTAAAAATAATTTACATAAACCACAAAACCGAACCGAGTGGTTCGGTTCCAATCGTTCTTCAGTTTGATTCGGTTTGAAATTTTCGGAACCAATAGGGCTCAATTCGTGGTTTTGACCTAAATCAAACCAAACCAAATCATTTACACCCCTAAATTGGAGGTGGTTGGTGGATTGTGAGGGAGGAGGTGGTGGTGGGTGGGGGGTTTCTTGGTGATTATGAAGAGGGCGAAGGAGATGGGAAAATGAAATGAGGGAACTGGGGTATGAGGAGGAAGGAGATGATATATAATTACTCAATTAGGTCCTTGAAATAAGATTTTTTTGCTAAATGGTCTCTTATGAGTTGAAATGACAAATTTGTCTCTATTAAAATCACGGGAGATGCATATGATTAGATTTATCAGTATAAAATTAACAGAATTTGATACAAGGACCAATCCCACGAAAAAAAATTCGCACAAGGGAGAAAATTTCAAAAAATTTAGTTCAATAACGAAAATCGAAAAACCCAAAAAAAACACATGTACCATTGGGGTAGTTTTCCCTTTATTTTATTTTGAAATCAAATAATATTTAATTGTTACTTTTAACATTTAAGAAACAAAATTTGACAAGACTACATCAGTACATTGTACTATCGTGGCACGACGCTATAAGTCATAAATGATGGAGGGGAAGAAGAATAGCCTCATGATACAGATACTACCATAGTAGCTAGCTGTCTGTCCATGTATATTAATTCGCCATTAAACGAGAAAAAGTAGAGGCAACCAAATTCATATTCATTGTCCAAACATGAATACCCCAGTCCCAGTGCTCAACTGGTTTGGTGATTAATATGTTTTATATTTATTTATTTATTTATTTTTTGACTAATTCTTCTATAAGATAGTATTACAGTTTATTGATGAAATCACATAAGAGTGTGGTACAAGAAACCTTTAAAAGAAAGAATTACAATAAGGAAAGAGTTACAATTAAGGTTACATTAGGAATGTGGTACAAGAAGCCTTTACAAGAATAAATTGTAATAAAGAAAGAGTTACAGAACTATATAAGGAAAGTAAATAAAGGGAAATAATAATAACAAATAAATATAAAGATATTATTCTTCAATAACAAATAAACATAAAGATATTATTTTCCAATAAATATGTTTTACAAAAAATATTTGTAACATCATTTTGTCTTATATTTTTTAGTTCATTCAACTTATAACATGTCGTTATTTTGATGTTATAATCAACATGGATACATCCCATCCTTTACATAAACACAAAAATATTCACTCAAGGAAGTTACATCTCATTTGAATTTATTAGTGAGGGAAATCAGCTGAATTTTTGTGCTCAAAGCCTATATGGTTATTAGCTGATGTTGGTCTAAAACCATTAATTACTTTCTCCTTTCTCCTAGCAATGTTGTACTTCAAAATATATGGTGAAAAATTATTATATATACGATTTGTCTAAAAAAATTTGTCTCATTGGAAAGTCAAATTTATTAAAGCTAGTTATAACTTGATTTGCTTGTACTTCTTGAAATTATGCCCAGTAAACATTACTACATATTAAAAAGGTAAAAACTTGGTATCTAGACGGTCTTACAAATATTTTTTTTGTAAAGAGTAATGTTAGAGCCACTCAATGAACACTTAAATTTGTGTACCAAATAATGTGGTTTCCAATGTGTCATCTTATTTGGCATTTTATGAGCTCCACTATAAGTTAAAAAGTTATGTTACCAATATGACACATAAGATGCCACATCATTTGGTACCCAAAATTGAGTGTTATTAGAGTGACCCTAGCATTACCCTTTTGTAAGACAGATTCTCTTTGATGATTGATCTGTGAGAGAATAAAGCTCTGTCTTATAAATAAAGATTAGTTTAAATTAATTAGTTTCGTAACGTATTGTATTTTGTTTATTCATCGTGGCCGTGGGTTCTCATCGGTGGGCATGGCTAATAAAACTTTATGGAGTCGTTTTTAGCAAACAAAATAAATGTTCTAATAGGATTTAAACACCAAAATAACTGTTTAAATGGCTTAATTCCCTCGTTGTGCATAACAGTTACAACTAGTACATCAAGCGTTTAAGATAAAATATTTTTGACAAAAATACCCTTCAGTAGATTTATGAGATTTTGAGTGATGAATTACCCTCGTTGTAACCGAAAAAAACAAAACAAGAACTTTCTCCTCCCATGTCTTGAAGGTGACTGAGACTTCAATTAAGCTACTCATCATTGATAGAGAGGTACTCTTCTAGACATCCTTATTTCGTATCGATATTTTATTCGTTTTGTTAAATTTCTTACACAAAAAGGGGAAAATAAAGAAGTTCAGGGGCCTAAGTGCATAGAAGAACCTTTGTTTAAAATGATGTAGGAGAGCTAAAACGTGAAGAGAAGAAGTTCAGGGGCCTAAGTACAGATAGGGAGTCAAGAGGAGAAAAAAGAGTCAAGAAAAGTCAAAATCAGAAGACTTGGACACCAAACTTGTGGGACCTCCCTCGCCTGAACATTGGCGTTACGCCAACGCCCCAAGGGACCGTTTTTTTCAAACTTCGATGTGGAACCTCTGCTGGACCATCCAACGCTATCCACGCGTTGCCAATCTCCAACTCCAAGTCCACTTTAGATGCCTCTTGAGTATATATATAAACTCTCTTCTTCAAGGTTAAAGTAGCAGCATTGAACATGTTGGAAGACTTGAAGGTTGAGAAACAACTGGAGCTACACTTTGCCTCAATTTTTTTCTCTTCTAGTACCAAGTCTTGCTCTTCCTTCATAAACCAAGACTCCTTCGAATACTACAAGTGCTCAACATAGTCCGAATCCCACCATCAATAAACCAAAAACAACAAAGCCTTCTTTTTTCAAGAAAGCTAGACAAGAGACTCATCGGTAAAAATGTCTTAAACATTACCTTTTCCATTCACCATAAAGCCTATCAAACATTCAATCCAATCTTCTTTCAAGTTTTTGTCCACATTGTAGACCAGGTTTCGAGAGTCTCACTCTCTTATAATTCAGCCCAACACACGGTTGATCGAGTCAGGGAGAATCGTCTTACAGAAAACACTCATAAAACGGTCTATCATAAATTTTTGTTTACATTGTAAATGTGAGTTGGCTTATCTTATAGTTTTGTAACTTATTTTGTTTTCCTTCCATCTTTGTAGCAATGTAGATTTTAAACATGTAACGTAAGTTAGCTAGTTTATTTTCTTTTCCTTCAAACTTGTAATACTTTCTATCTGTATATGTTTTTTTTCTTTTCTTCACCCTTTAAGGGAACATGTTGTAAATATTTTGGTTCCTTAATGTATTCTTCTCTGTTAAGGACTTAAGGGAACATGTTCCTTAATGTAATCTATGTACTTCTTCTCTCTTTTGTCAAAGGATGGCTAGTTTGGAAAGAATTTGAAATGTCATCTTTAAAGCTCATTTTGAAACTTCCCCCAAATCTTCGCCTTTGTAATACCTAAATAGAGTGAATATCTTATACACATTTCATTAGGGATGGATATAATATAAGGCTGAAGGTCGATATATATTGTACATTCCCACCTCGTGGTTGAAGTGTCCCCTTTCCCCCATACTCCTTATGGGTAATGCTATGACCACTCTAATAACACTTAATTTTGAGTACCAAATGATGTGGCATCTTATATGTCATATTGTTAACATAACTTTTTAACTTATAGTAGAAGCCCATACAAATGTAAAATGTCAAATAAGATGACACATTGGAAACCACATCATTTGGTACACAAATTTGAGTGTTCATTGAGTGCTCATTTGTTGCAGCTTATTTGGAGTGACTTTTGGCTTTTGGTTTTTGAAAAGTCATATTTAGAGTGTTTGGTTCAGCTTATAAGCCAAAAGCCAATAAGTAAGGTACAACACTCTTTATGTATTGAAAAGCGAAAGTCAAAAAGCCAAAATTTTAAGCTTTTTTGTTTTTTTACATGAAGACAACTATTCATTAATAAATATTTGATTATCCTCATTTCATCATTTTATGAAATATATACATAAAAATATGAATACTAATTTAACAAATATATACAACAACGCATAAGCAGCTTTTCAACAGCTGTAACAAACAGTCTATCATACAATCAGTCATAAGTCATTCAGCCACCAGCTTAAGCTATCAGCCATAAGTCATAAGTCATCAGCCACAACAAACGAGCCCTGAGTGGCTCTAGCATTACTCTTTTCTTATCTTATTTTCATTTTCATATACTCACTTTGTTCTGAGTAAAGAGTTCATTATTTTATTTTTGGATGTTTCACTTAAAAAATTCATTTTAAAAAAATAAGTCATAAAATTGTCATTTTATTACCAATGAGTTACTGAAAATGTCATTTTCTTAAAAAAATTAACTTTTAAACGGGAACATTTTGCACAGAAAGGGATTATGAACTAAAAGATTATGTTTTGGGTATTTATTGATTCAATTATCCAATTGTGTTTCATTCTTGTGTCAATGACGGGAGATTTGTGAAGTATTGATGCACTTCATCCGTTCTACTCAAACAATCAATATTTGAAAAACATCATTAATTATTAAAAAGATATATAACTTGTATTAGATTTGATCATAATTATAAAAATGTTTGAATATAATCAATATGTCAATATCAAATGTGAATGATAAAATTAAAATATTAAAACAATTATAGATACAATCTTTTAAATTTGGCTTTTATGTGAAATATCCAAAAATAGTACGAAGACAACGGAGGGAGTATTTTTAAGCCATATTGGGAAGCATTATGTGATTTAGTTCATGGCCTAGCAACACTGTGATTGTCATGTTATCTTACATGTCAAGGTTGAATCATTCTCTTGGAGTCTTGCTGGTGATAATGTGGCACCAACGTGGGAGGTTTAAGTTCAAGAGAATGTTGTGCCATGGTCGTGGTAGAATATCGGGGTGTAAATCGGAACCATCGAATCACGGAATCGAACCGAATCAAATCAAAAAAGTCGGTTGGTTCGGTTTTGGTCGAAGATGGTTCGGTTTTGGTTTCAAAAATTGAAAAACCACGTGGTTTGGTTCGGTTCACGGTTTTTGGTATCGAACCAAACCAAACCGAACCGAACCAAACCACCCCATATATTTTTATTTATTTATTATATAATATATATTATATTACATTTATTACCTATTTTAAACCTTTGATTTATTCATTATATATATATATATATATATATATATATATATATATATATATATATATATTAAACCAAACAAAATCTTGATTGTTGGAGAACTATTATTTCTTCTATTGTTTCTGTTTATTTTAGAATTTGTTATGAAAATTTTGATGTTAATGTTAGTTAATTTCATTAAAAATAATTTATATAAACCATAAAACCGAACCAAACCAAACCAAACTGAGTGGTTCGGTTCGGTTCGGTTTCAAATCTTACTCGGTTCGGTTCGGTTTGAGATTTTTAGAACCACTTACACCCCTAGTAGAATATGTCATATTTAGAAATGTTAATAGTTGTAAGAATAATAATAGTAGTTAGGATTCACAAAATTGTTAATGCAATTTGTACAGAAGTTACACTGAAAGGTGCATTGGTTAGTAAATTAATAAATAACGGAAGACTTAATAATTTAAAGCAAAAATACACACAAATATTTACCAAATAATCTACTAGCCTATACTTGTAGATCTAGCTTCATGGTCAAAAAGATTTCACTAAAAGAGATGAAGTGTTTTACAAAAATTATGTGAAATCACCAAATCAAAAAAGCTCTCACAAGACAACACGTCTTGGAGAGCAAAACCCACAGAAACAAGGATAGAGAAAACGTGAGATTAAAAAATCAACTTCCTTGAGATTCTAGTAAGACAAACAACCAACAGTTTCAATGTAGTTCCAGATGTAGCTTCTCCAGTTGCTGCATCCAGACCTGCTCATTCACTTTCAGCAAATTTGGTTTTTCTGAATACTCTTATGTTCTGAATATACTGCCCTTCTATGCTCTACACTCTCTCTGCGATCCCTGTATACTGCCTCTAAGTCGTGTCTTTTATTTATACCATGGAGGAAACCTATACATCAATTAGGAAACAAACTCCAACGTGGTAAATGATTAGAATTGGTAATTAAATAAACTACCTTAATTCCTAGATTCTATTACCAAAATAAACAAGGACTCTTAGACACATTTTTAGGAAATGATTTTTGCCAAAATTATTTGTCCAAAAATACTCATAAACTTTAGGCCCAAGAAAACCAAAATACTATGAATATTTTGTTTCCAAAAGTGCACCTAAACTTTAGGACCAAGAAAGGTAAAAACAAGACCAAAATATGTCATGCTTATTTTGCCCTTACAATCTCCCCCTTTGTTGAACCTTTCTGGTCAAATCAAATGACAAGTGTTTATTCAACATCAATCAAACCATCTAACCTGCATTGATTAGAAAATCTCATCTCCCTATGAATTTGTGCAAGGTATAAAATTAGAAATCATTTACTAAGCATAAATCAGAATATACTAATAATACAATCACATGCATACAAAACAAACATGAAACGGTTTATGGGAGAAACGATCACAATGATGAATCTATAAAGAATCAGATTCATCATCATCACCAGAAATAAGAACACTTGATCTCTTTCTCCCTATTTGACCGGAGAAGGAAGAGGGAGAAACAATTTTTTAGAAATTCTCAAAAATCCAAGATTTTGAAAAACACAATTAAGTGTTCACTATGACTTGATCACACCCCTAACAATAACTGAGCATCTCATATCCAAATTCAATACCTCTTAGTTCTACACAAAAATTAGACATCCACTAAATATTTTTCAACATGGAGATTTATTGGAAATTGATTTGCACAGTTTATTTTAAGACAAAATTTCACCAAGCTGATATCCTTACCAACAATGCATGTCCTAAAATTTTATGCCTAAAAACATGATTACAAAAAGCTAGACAAAAAAATAAAAAATGCAATCACACACAAGTGATAAAGAGCAGATCAAAGCGATGTAGTTCCTGATGCAGCTGCATTGAGAGGTACATTCATCAATAATAAAATTTTGTGCAATTTTTGCATCTTTTCTTTTCTCAAACATACTTCTCTCCCACAAATTTTCTCATAAATAAAATCCATAGGTATTTTATTTCCCTAGGAATATAGCTTTACTTTATTTCAAGGTATAAGAACATGTCACTTGGACCTTTCACACTATTTACCAAGGGAAGCCATTTTGCACATGATCAACCCATGAAATCCAAAGATTCATAGTCCCAAGAGAGAATGGTAACAAACATTGTTCATAGGTAGCTCTTTTCCTTCAGGTAGCTTACAAACTTTTCAAAGGGTATCCATTTTTCTCAAAATCAACCTATGAGAACCAAAATTTCCATAGTACCAAGATAAGATGCTACAACCCTTGTACTTTAAGGTAGCTCTTTCTTTTGTGGACTTCAAAAATTTCTTAAGAACTGGGAGAGAGAGTGAATCGTAACCAAAAAAATTCACAATTGATTTTAAATGTAATTCCCAAGCAACAACAAAAGTCACAAACATGTGAGTCAAATGATCTAGAGTGCCCTCTAAAGAAAAATGCAATCATGCTTATTTTTTTTCTTTTCATATAATTAACTAAGTGTAAAACCATATGACACACATACCAAGAGATTTCCTTATATTGGAAAATCTCTTCAAAATCAAGACTCTTAGTAAATATATCAGTCAATCGATTTTTTGTCCCAACATGTTCAATGCAAATAACCTCTTGTTCAACCTTGTCTCTAATAAAAGTGGTGTCTTATATCAATATGTTTTGTTCTAGAGTGTTGAACTGGATTTTTTGTCATACTGATTGCACTGGTGTTATCATAATACAAAGTTAACATATCACTGTGTAGTCCATAATCTTTGATCATTTGGTTCATAAAAGTTATCTCAACTCAGTTCTATTTTTTACTAAACCAAGAACCCAAATTATTTTTTGAAAATTGACCAAGCTCTTCTCACATATCATTGATCCAACAGTCATCTTTTACGGTTTCATTCATATTTTTTGGTTCAACAGTAAACATGTAGGATGATGCATCAAAATCTTTACATTCAAAGAGGATAAACAAGTTAATTTCCTATAGTCAACCTTACCTTTCTTCCTAGTAAACATATCATCATGTACACTTGATAAGAATGATGAACTTTCTGAATACAGGTGAGAATATCTTGGCTGCGATCAGTCACACTAGAATGTGTTTCAGGTTGTTCAATTTTTGTTTCAGCGTCCTCAGAATTTCTGACCAATGTAGCTTTCGGTGCAACTTGTGATGCATCTGCATTCTTAACTGCATCCTAAATCCACATCCACTGAATTTTCAGAATTTATAGAATCTGTATTTTCTGGAACTAACACATTGTCTGAATGTCCATCAGCTGTAGAATCTAATTTTTTTTGAAATTGACCCAAGATCACCAAAAGCAAACTAACTCTTTTTACGCAGAGTATTAGTACATTGGATAGCAAAATAACTAAAACCTTGACAAGCCCTACATGATGAAGTGTCAATGGCTCTTTTAACAACCAAATGCACTAATTTTATTAAAAATCTAATTGATCTCTAATGGATCAGTGTACAACAAAAGACCAGTGTTTATGGAGAATGATTGAATAACAATCAAACTCGTGAGACAAACTGACTGATTTCTAAATTGTATGAAATGGATCAACTCATTGTTTGCCTAAACAATAACTAGAAAGAAATATTCAAAGAAGATTATCTTGTTAAAGTTTTCAAGAAGACTAAGTCACAGAGAGAGTTTCTTTTGAGAGTATATAGCTTCAGACTTCTATGTTTTCAAAGTGCTTCCTGTGGGTATTTATAGGAGTTCTTGAAGAGTAACCCGTTAGGAACACATTTTGAATTTAAAAATGTGTTTGGCAAAGTATATGTATCTTCACAAGATCAAAAAGATCATGTTGGAAAGATTATCTTTTAGAATATCTACCAAAAATACAAAATGAGAAAGTGTCAGTACAAGTAAATGTTCAAGTAAATGAGGTAAACAAGCTGACACTAAATAGTATGGTCAGCTGAAACAAGTAGCTGACAAAGAATTTTAAATCATAAACTGACCAAAAAGAAATAACTTAAAGTCTTTGGCTGACAACAAGTGGAATGATTTTAAGCAAATTTTATAATAATGCAATATTCAACATAGTACTATAGCATGTATGACCAAAATATTAATTAAGTTCCAAGTATCTACTAAGGGTTCGTTTGTCACGGCTTATGGCTAGTAACTGATAACTGATAGCTTAAATTGTTAGTTGAATGACTTATGACTGATTAGATGATACATTGTTTGTTGCAACTGCTATTGAAAAGCACCTTATGCGTATATATTTGTTAAATAAGCTGAAAATTATTTATTTAGTACAAATTGACAATAAGCTATAATTTTTCAAATCAACTAGTTCCTGATTTTCACATTTATCTTAAAAACTCAACGTGAGATAATATTCAATTAATATTTATTTACTTAATCATACTTAATGTAATAAATAAATATGTAGCTATTTTCTACACCCTTAGTATGTGTAGTCTTTTACGTTTAACTTTTAATATTTCGTTACCAATTTTTAATGTGGGTCGTAAAAAATGTGGAGGTTGAAAATGTTTACCTTATAAAAAATGAATAAATAATTTATAATATTTCTTATCCCGCATTAAATATTTATTTATTTTTTAAATTTTGAAATTAGTATTCCTAGCTCTTTTTATGTATTTATGAGAAAAGAGTAAAATTGAAATGATCAAAAGTTTATTAATGAATAGTTATCTTTGTATTTTCAAGAAACTAAAAATGCTTAAATTTTTGGTTATTTGGCTTTGACTTTTTAATGTATAAATGGTGTTGTGCCTAACGTATTGACTTTTAGCTTATAAGCGAAAACAAACACTTTAAAAATGATTTATTTTAAGCTAAAATCCAAAAGTCACTCAAAAAATACTGTAACAAATGAGCACCAAGGGCTCGTTTGTCGCGGCTTATGGCTGGTGACTGATAAGCTGATAGTTTAGGTTGTTGGATGAATAACTTATGACTGATTTGATAATATACTGTTTATTGTAGTTGTTGTTAAAAAACGTCTTATAGGTATATATTTGTTAAATAAGATGAAAAATGTTTATTTACTACAAATTGACCATAAGCCATAATTTTTCAAATCAACTAATCCTTGATTTTCACCTTTATTTTAAAAACTCAACGTGGATAATACTTAATTAATATTTATTTACTTAATCATACTTAAAGTAATAAATAAATATGTAGCTATTTTTTACACCTTTAGTATGTGTAGTCTTTTACGTTTAACTTTTATTATTTTGTTGTCAATTTGTAATGTACGTAGTTAAATATGCGGAGGTTGAAAATATTTACCTAATACTCCTCCGTCCCTAAATTATCGTCCTCCTTTTCCTTTTTCGTCCGTCCTAAAATAATTGTCCACTTTGAAACTTACCTTTTTAGAACATCACTTTTACCACTTTACCCTTATTTTAATTATGGGTCACATACACATGAGCTTTAAATGAAACTACACATTAAACCAATATTAATAATCCAGTCAAATAGGTTTTCTTAAACGGTGCGATAGGTCAACCAGGACAATAAATTAGAGACGGAGGGAGTAAAAAATAAATAAATAATTTATAATATTCATTATCTCGCATTAAATATTTATTTTTTAAAAAATCTTGAAATTAGTAATCCTAGCTCCTTTTATTTATTTATGAGAAATGGGTAAAATTGTAATAATCAAAAGTTTATTAATAAATAGTTGTGTTTGTGTTTTCAAGAAACTAAAAAAACTTAAAATTTTGGTTTTTTGGCTTTGGTTTTTTAATGTATAAATGGTGTTGTGTCTAACTTATTGGTTTTTAGCTTATAAGCTGAAAAAAAACATTTTAAAAATAATTTATTTTAAGCTAAAAATAAAAAAATCACTAAAAAAAGGTGTAATAAACGAGCACTAAGTCCTTCGTAGGTATTGTGCTCTATCAACAAGGGTAAATGAGTCATTTTATTTATTCATTAAGTGGTAACGACACCCCAAAGCCCAGTGCCCACCTAATTCAGCCTCGGCAAGACGAATGAGTTGAATGGGATTTGGTGGAAGTTGTGTACCATTTTCATAACATACAACTCTTTCTTAGCCATTTGAAAACGATCCAACTGATAGATGGGATTAATTTGGGGTTGACAAGCAATTTTGTCATTTCAGATAATCAGTGGCGGACGTATGCCTATAGGTCTGGGGCAGTTAGTTTTTGTCAGGTTTCTTTTTAAACAATAATAATAATAATTTGTACTGCTATCCTTCATTCACAGGCGTGTTTCCCTAATCTTTTGGGCTCCGCAACGACGTTACAGTTTTAACAATGGATGAGCGGGTTCAATATATATATATATATTTTTCCGGAGTATTTGCCCCAAGAAGGATGCTGATTGCTGACGTGGTGCTGCCTGGGCAGGCAATGAGATGGAAAATGGCGCTGGCGATGTTGGTGACGTGACATGCCAAGACAAGTACTGATGTATTGCTGTCGTAGACCGTAGACTGGGTCAAGCGAACCCCCGATAGATAGCAAAGTATCATAGGTTTTGAATTTTTAAAATTAAATTGATTATTGATTATTTTAAAAATAGAAATTGACATAGTATTTCTTTTCAGATTTAGAAAGAAAAAAGTACTCCCTCCGTCCTTAAATTATCGTCCTTCTTCCCTTTTTCGTCCGTCCCAAAATAATTGTCTATTTTGAAACTTACCTTTTTAGAACATCATGTTTACCACTTTATCCTTACTTTTTCACCTTATTTTAATTATGGGCCACATACATATGAGTTTTAAAGAAAACTACACATTAAACCAATATAAATAATCAAGTCAATTGTTTTCACCGGATCAATCAGGACAATAATTTAGGGACGGAGGAAGTATTAATGACGGGGACAAAGAAAATTTAGGTGTGAACTGTGAAGGCAACGTTGATGTGGAAGGCGTGGTATTGGTGAGGGCCCACCCGACCAGTAAGGCAGCAACAGCATAACATAAATTCATCAGGTCAGAGAGAGGGGATGAAATAATGTGACCAAAAATCGCCTTTCTTCCCTTAGCGGTCTCTTTCACGTAGTTGAAGAGAGAGTAGCTCATTCTCATTAAGAAATTTCCATCGGTATGAGAAGAAATTGGGACGGATTCTGCACCAATTTGACTACTCTCACCACACCATCCGTTGTTCCAATTTCAACCATACACATTAAATCTTATATCAAAAAAAAATTTTTTAATTTATTATATTTTGATTTTTTATTAATATTTTAAATTGTAATTATTAATATTACAATTAATAAATTTATTTTTATAATATAATTAATAATAATTAAAAATTAGTAACTTAATATATTTTAAATTATAAACCATTTGATAAATAAAAACATATAAATTATGATAAAGCAACCGATACATCTATTTTCTAGTTATATGTTATTGTTAAATTTGAATATGAGATTTTGTTTTCAAAATAATTTGGTATAATTATTTATTTATTTATTTATTGGTAATAAATACAAATAATTTACATAATAGACCAATTTATTATAACTAAATTTATAGTGTTTAATACTTTAAATAAATTACATTATTAATATTTATTACATAGCTATTATTAGTTATTAATCAATTAAAATATTTTTAAATGAATAATATTTAATTATTAATATTTTTGTATTTAAAAACTATTTTTTTAATTTTAAAAAAGAATGGGTACTATTGGGTTAGATGAATAGCATTGTCCCAAATTCGGGATGATACTATTTATCACCAAATTGGGCGATTGGAATGATTTGGGTGTGTGTTTGGCAATTGAGATTATTTATATTGGTTTAATTTAAAATTATAATTAAAGTAAAAAAGTAAGGGTAAAATAAAATGATGTTAAAAAATAAGTTTCAAAGTTTATTTTGTGACGCAAAAAAGCGATAAAGTGAAAATGGTAAGTGATTTATCAAAATATAATTATTTTGTGTGTTTGGCCCAAATTGAGAATTCTGGGTACCGGTTCGAGTGGATCTAAATAGTAAATACCAACTAACATAACTACTCTTCTGCATAATAAAAGTTTGTGCCCAACGAAATTTTGAAATGTCACATATATGTTTAATTAATATTTATAGTTTTCACGTAACCAAAATCAAATTCTGTTAGGTATTAGGTAGTCACTAGTCAATAGTTTTTGGATCCACGTGGTGTAATTTTCTCTAAATAAAATATGCATACTCTAAAAAGGATAAATATATACTAGTAAGGTGAATTCACTCTTTTTGTTGGATGTAAATTAAACAAATAATTTTAACTTAACAAATAACTTCATTTCTAAGCAAATAATTGTAACCTAATAAGAAAATAATTGTAACCTCAAAATTATGAGTTTGATGGATGTAAATTAACAAATAATTATAATGAGTGGCAGCCAGATGCTCCTCCTCTCGCCCATAAGTCATGAATTCTAGCGTGAACACTTTCCTGATATAATCTATCTTGTTTTGTTGGATTCGCTCTCCTTGATGGGGCATTTCGGGACGAATACGTCTCCAAGTCCGTTAAATCATGGAAAAACAAGTGCACTAATCGTGTGAATGTCAATGCACCAAACGGCATACTAGTTGTGTTGTTTTTAGCGTCATATGGGGACGATAGTGAAGAGGGTCATCCCCATTCGAACGAGGCTTAGAGCATCTCTAATGTGAGAATTCTTTCCAGAAATTCTTAATTGGGTCTCACTGTCACCTACACATTTTTCTTTTTTTCTCTACTTAAGAATTCATCTTCCCATTGTATACGATTCTTAACATATTCTTAACTAGGTCTCACTGCCACCTCATTAACTTTACATTTCATTCTTATTTTTATACTTTTCAACAAATAAATTTATTTCACGTTATTTTATATATTTCATATTTAAATATTTCGTATAAATAATTAATTTATAAATTAAGACAAAAATTAATTTAAAAATAATAAATTACATTATTATTTTTAAATTTTATAATTTATTATTTATAAAAATTTAAAAAATGTTATAATTTGAATTTTTAAAATTTTTTTAAATCCTTTCTTTTAATAAAAAACGGTAAGATTGGTTTTTAAAAAACAATTAAAAAACGTTTTTTTTTTAATTTTAGTGGAGCAGCAGCCGCCGGGCCCACCGAGTACTCCTTGGATGCACGCGCCCGCCTAACAGTGTGTGTGCACCACACTCTCCTGATTTGTGACTGTGATTCCTCAATAAGCAATGGTTTCTTAATTAAGAAACCAAATTTCTCTCACTTCCCAAGAATCCACTAAGAAACCAACAATGGGGGGAAGAGATGAATTCTTAATGGAAGAATTCATTAAGAAACCAACATTGGAGGTGCTCTTATAGCATTAATAAGAAGAAGAAAAAAAGGGTGTGGCTCACGCCGTTCCCATGATCCTTCAATCAATATTCTATTAAAGAGGCTATAACAGTCAAAAATTAAATGACAAAAGTAAAAAAAAAAACCCAAATATGGTAAACAATGGCTTATTTAGATGAGGCTTAAAAGTCATAACAACTGAATTAAGGGTAGTAAACACGCTACCGATACAATTTTTTTTTGTACATATAATGTATATGGACGAAGATATTGGAACCACGAGCGACGTCACCATCATGACCGGGAGGATGAGCGATCGGGGCTGGGGCTGGGGCGGGGGCTGGAGGAGAGGAAGCCACATGCACACTGGGAGAGAGGAGATGAAATGTGGCCTTGATACCAAGCTAACATAACTACGTTTGTGCATACCTAACTATTCTTCAATCTTCATCATGATGAAAGGAAGCCAAATCGATTTCTACTGCTTTAATGCAAGTATGTGCCCCAACCAAATTCTGAAATGTCACATTTACATCCGATTAAAATTTTCAAATAAGTAAATCAAATTCTGACCATGTATTAGGTAGTCATTAATTTGGGGGTGGGGGGGGGGGGTTATGTAATGTAATTTTCTCTCAACAAAATATGCATACTCAGGTGCACGTATGTTGCATGTGCAATGCACGTAGTACTAGTATAGCTTGACTTCCCTCCAAATTTTTGAATAAACCTGTGTATATTAGGGGTGGTAAATCGGTCGTCTTTGTCGTTATCTAGACGATAACAAGACGACACGATAAAGACGAACACGCTTATAATGCCTAATATTAAAACTCGAATACGACACGATAAAAACACGAAAAGCACGGTACGGCACGATAGGCACGATAAGCAAAAAAACACAATTTATTTAGTCAGGCCTGTTAAGCCCAATAGATATTATATAATATGTAATTTTGATTTTTTAATACATATTTTGAAAATTTATCAATATAAATAGTTTAAAAGTCATAAATTTTTAAATGATAAAACTATGAAATAATCATGAAAATAGTTCGAAAGAAGTGAATAACCCCTAGTAAATTTTTAAAAATATATTTTTAAAACATATATATTTTAGTTATCGTGTCTTATCGTGTTTTATCGTCTTATCAAGCCAACCCGATAACAACTCATTTTTATCGTGTCTTATCGTGTTGGCCCTATAACGGCCCAAACCCGATAAGCCCCAGCTCAAACCCTATAATTTCGTGTCGTGCCTTAAATTGTCACCCCTAGTATATATAAAGATTTATCAGTCTTTTAATCATAACTAGAACCCCCCGTGTAATGCACAGAGTTTACATCAATACAAATAAAGTAACAAATAACTTCATTTCTAACAAATAAGCAAATAATTGTATCGTAAAAATTATGAGTACGATTGTAGCGTAACCACCTTTTTAATACAATCCTCTTCGTTTCATTGGATTGCTAATATAATCCGCCTTGTTTTTAAGCACTTGGTATTTGAAACATTACCCTAAAATCTAAGGTTGATTATCCGTATGCACTTTCACAATTGTCGTAATTTTTAAGAAAAAATCATTCCTATTTTAGCAACCTCTCAAGCTTCTCTCTCTTCGTGCTTTCTTATTTGTTGTCTTTTGAGTTTCAAAAGACTCAATTGAGTGCGACTTCTGCTCAACTAGCTGGTTGTACGCTTTTGATGTAGCCAAAAATCCATAAGCAAACTGCTGGGCTTTGAATACAAGTAGGATATCTGGGCTTTTGAGAGTATGCTAAGCCTGCAACCTTTCAACAGAGGAGAATCACTTGGATTATGTTTGCGCTCAATGAAGGTGTGAGTCGCATACAACAAAATCTATGCAGTCGTGAGTCGTCACATCAATAGACAATCAAATTAGGAGTGTCACTGCTGCGTAATGCCTTCTTTTACTCTTACTTTACTGTTTCATAATTGAAGTCCTTCCTTCCTTCCGGTACGTAAACGTAAGATTTATCTTGAAAATGACGGCTCAATTTTGTCAAACCGATGTCTGCCCAGTGCCTACTCTCGTACTCCAACAGCTAAACCCACGTTCTCATAAGTCATATCCCTCCCCCAGTGGACCCCAATATTAATGCCCTGTTGCTTTACTTCATTTTTTCATTAATTATCACCTTCTTTTTTGTTTTTTGTTTTTTTTAAGGAAAAAACAAAAGTCATTTCTTATACTCCTATATATACTTATATGCTTAAATATGGGTCAAAATATGAAAAAGACCCTGAAGTTTCCACCAAATTTCAAAATGGTACCCAACCTAAGGTTTGTGTTATACGCATATTTGACATTACAAATTCTCCTATAGTGTACCCTAGCCCTAACGGGCGTTAGAAAACTAACAGAAAGTTGGCATGTGCATCTCACATGCAGGGGTAATTTCGTCATTTTCATCAAAACAATTCTGGGGTGCTGGTAAATTCTGGTGGCAGCGATTCTCCACGTCATTATTCTATGGGCCAGGGAACATGTTGTAATCGAAGTCCAGAGGTATCGCCATTTGCGTGAGATACTGGTGGCCCATATGGCTTCATAGTTGGGCAAGAACGATATAGTGTGAACGAGGAGGTTCTCTTGTAAGTCATTGAGACTCCGTACTCCGATCGTTGTATCAACGTCTGTAGCCATTACATGAGCAAAAATTTTGAGAAGAAGTGGAGTAAAAATCGCCGGAGCCGACTACGAGCCCTAAGCGGCGGCTAGTCGCTCTTGGCGCCGACAAACACCCAACCCCACTCAAGAATGAAAAAACCAAAACAAAACGAACTAATTAGTAATTACCAAATCGTGTTTGAAAAGCCGATTGATAAATCTTTGAAGCAGAAGAGAGTGGACGATTTGATGTTTAATTTGACATCTGATGAAAGGCGAGAGAATCGGAAGGGAAGGGTGATTGGTTGGAGGAGTGAGACAGGGGAAGGGGACTCGCATCATCGGCGGAGAGTTTGTTATAGATGACGGCAGGGAGTTCCCATCTTGCTTTGGCTTTCATCGCCGGCGCCGGGTATGGGAAGCGGAAAATCTGGGAGGGAGACGAGAGATAGGATAGAAAGTGAGACTTTACCAGCACCCCAGAATTTTTTTGATGAAAATGACAAAATTACCTCTGCATGTGAGATGCACATGCTACTTTCTGTTAGTTTTCTAACGCCCGTTAGGGCTAGGGTGCACTATGGGAGAATTTGTAATGTCAGATATGCGTATGGCACAAACCTTAGGTTGGGTACCACTTTGGAATTTAGTGGAAACTTCAGGGTCTTTTTCATATTTTGGCCTTAAACATGTGTTCATTTAACTATTAACCCATTTTTTTTTTATTTTTATAATAATATGAAAATAATTGCTTTAAGAGTGTGTAAAAGTAAAAAGATTAAGATATCTAAAATTATATTTTTGTCTCTTATATTTTGATCATATTCGGATATGCTGTACAAACATATAAAAATATTTCTCGATTCACATATTTTTATGTTGTATTTATCGTAGCTTTGAAAAAAAAATCTATATTAAAATTGTATGTTTTTTTGTACGTATTATACCCATTATGTGTATTACTAACTATGCTTGTAAGTATTAATTACTTTTATATTTAATTGGGTTTTTTATTTATCTTTATATATTCCTCCTTCCTAAAAATCGTCATATTTGATCGGCACATAATATGACTTTATAATAAATATTATTCCGTAATAGTGTATTTTTCAATTATACAAATGGTCAGAGTGGAGCTCATCAATTAAAGTCAGAATTAAATCAAAAGTACAATAATAAAAATAACTTCCAACATAAAAGAAATTTAGAAAGTAGACACTTTTTTAAACGGCCTAAAAAATAAAGGTTTTATACTATTTCTCTCTTTCATCTCACTAGTTTTCTGTTCTATTCATATTATCTTTTCCTTTTAACATTCCAAAAAAAATTCCAAAATACATCTTGTATATCTTATTGCGAGAATACTGAAACTGGTTTGGGCCGGGGATAAGCTGACAATAAGCATGCTAGGCTTGCTAGCCTATAAGCGAAATCCAGGCTAAGCTTGACACAAAAGGGTTACAGGCGTTAGATTGCCCCTTAGGTTTAGGCTTAAAGCTGGGCTTGGGCTTTGAATTTTATGCTTTACATTATAGGATGATAATTGGGCCGGTCCCCTGTGAGAAATGTTAACTGGAAAAGTCATCTATATTTTTTTTGAACCGTTACAATACACTTTTGACGGGAAAATGATGAAAATACCCTTAATGAAAGATAGGAAGGCGGACAAAGTCAATGTCCAAATTTGGGCCTCGCAATGAAAAACATTGGACATCGTTCAAAATTTGAACATTGGTCAGTGCCCAAACGACACCCACATCATAGGCAAAACATTGGGCATCGCTCAAAATTTGAACATTGGCCACTACTCAAACGACGCCCACATCATAGGAAAAATATTGGGCGTCGCTCAAAACATTAGGCATCGCTCAAAATTTAAACGTTGGCCACTACCCAAACGATGCCCACATCATAGCCCAAGGAAACTATGTATCATATCCTAAGGAAAAACATTGGTCACTGCCCAAACGACGCCCATATCATAAGCAACGACGCCCACACCATAGGAAACAACGCCCACATCATACGCAACTGTGCCCACATCATACGCAATTATGCCCATATCATAGACAACGACGCCACATCATAAGCAACGACGCCCACATCGGAGCTATTGTTGCAGTGTACTCTCATGTTCAAATTTAGAGCACACACTCGACATTTTGTTTTACTCCAAACTAAGCATCATAAAGTTGTGCAACATTGATAATAGATTTGTCTACAAGTGATTTCTTCGGCATCGAAATGAACAAAATTAGCTTCGGAATGAATAATTAAACACTGCCACCAAATATCAACAAAGGTGGGCATCGAAATAAACAAATTTGACATTGGATTGAATAAATTGAACACTTCCACTAAATTTGTGTGTAAAAAAAGCATCAGAAATCTTTTGAAGTCCAAAACAGTACTTAAACATCGTTTTTTGGCCTTAAAACGAATACGTCACTTAGTGATACCAAGTGTGATTATAGATCTCGTCGGGAGCTTCAATTTGATATGTGGTGGGTCATGTGGTTCATCCGGAATCAAAAGTTATAGAGAAAATAGTTGGAAAGATGAAAAGAGATCAACAATGGAGAAGACTGAAAATATTGGAAAAAAACTATAAAAGTGGACTTAAACGGTTTTAAAAAAAGAGGGTAGTGGAGCGGTTACAATTTCAGGAAAATGTACCGGCCCACAATTAATCTACATTATAGAAGAAATTATTGCTGGAACCTTTTCTCAAGTTTTTAATCGGAGAAATTACTGAATGGACCATTTCCCAAGTTTATAACCCATCCAGTCTTGAGTTTTTTTTTTCAACTGCAAAAAATAATTTTCGTGAAATCGTTCCTAAAATACCCGCATAAGAGAAACTACGGCTGGAATTCGCACAAATGAAGAGAAAGAGGGTGGGGAGGTCGGCTGGTGAAGAACACTTGTATGTTTCACCTTAATTTCGATTAATCGACCACCCTAACTTCATACTATGTTTCCCCTTCATGTATCGATCTTCAGTTTCATCTGTGTATTCTTCTTATCCTTCTTCTTCTTATCAGTCTTTATCTTATCCTCATTCTTTTTCTACTACTTTTTCTTATTCTTCTTCATCTATAGATCTTCATTTGTGTTTGTGTATTTGATTCAAAATCGATTCAGTTTGTATCTTATGTTGCTATGCATGTAAATTATTCTTTAAAATGCCAGTATAGAATTTTGTTTGTTGTTGGACAACCTTTTTTTCAATCTGGATGTATCAATTTTATATCACGTTGCATCATTTTATCAATCATGCTGCATCAATTTGAAATCATTTGTTGATTGTGTTCTGAAAAAATCAGACATGAAGGTTCGGTTTATTATATTTGTAGCACAATGCATCAATTAATTGCTTGCCTCGTTTGTAGCACGGCGCATAAATTGGATTGTGTTAATAAAATGGATACACTGCAATGCATAAATTATATTAGGTAATTTCAATTGATGCATCGGGGTGCATAAATTAGATTAGGTAATTTTAATTGATGCATCGCAGTGCATAAATTGAATTAGGTAATTTTAATTTGATACATCGCAGTGCATAAATTAGATTAGGTCATTTTAATTGATGTCGCGCGGTGCATATAAAGTAAGTGATCGGTTGCGCGTCTTAGATTCATTGAGGGTTTCGTAGTTTTTTTGCTCTCGAAAGTGACTTTTTCTGGTTAAAACAATGTAGGGTACTGTAGTAGTTGAAACTTATTAAAGTGTCGCATTTACACCTTTTTACTCAGATAAATTGCGGGTCGGTCCTATTTTCTAAATTTTCAACCTGTGTAGAACCCTTTTTTTTAACCGTTAAAAATCACTTTCATAAAATTGTTTCTAAAATGCTCGGACTTCACAGTCTGACGCTAGCTTCCTTTGTATGTAGTTACAACTTGCAAAGAAGTCGACCATCGTCGTCAAAGTTCTTTCTTTGTTCTCTAGTGTTTTCGTGTACATAATCTTCTTCTCAAACTCCTTACCCATCTCTCTCTCTCTCTCTCTCTCTCTCTCTCTTCTCTCTAAGAGGAAGAACTAGTATAAAATTGGGAGGGAGAAATAATGATATATCTCTATGACTCGAAGAGGAGAGAAATATGATCCCAAATCGTAGGGAGGGAAAGATTTGCTGGGGGAGAGTCATGGTTAGACTCTGTAGTTTTTCTGCCAAAGAAAGACAAGACATAGATCTTGGGAATTCGTGGAATGAGGTTCTATGGATAAGAGGTGGAGACTTCAATCTCATTCTTTCACCGCATCACAGGAATCACCAGAAGCTTTTGGCTATTTTCAACAAACTTTTAGGCCACTTATTTAAACCACACAAACTATTATCTTTTTTTGAATATGTTTTGCATTGATTTGGTTCACGGTTAACCATTTGGAATTGCAATGCATCAATTTGGTATTAGAATACAAAAGTAAATTGTGATGCACAAATTGGACTTTACGATGCACAAGCTGGATTACCCATGAAGAAAATGATGCACAATTATTGAATTTGTGAGGCAAAATTTGGAATAGAATACAAAAGTAAATACTGATGTACAATTTTGATTTTACGATGCACAAACTTGATTACCCATTAAGACAATCCTAATGCACAATTTTGGATTTGTGATTCAAAAATTGGAATTGCAATGCGTCGACTTAGAATTGCGATGTGACACGTGTCTGCTCAAATTTCAATAAGGGTATACTCATCATTTTATACTAAAAAGTGTCCCTTACCATTTTTAAAAAAATGTGTACTTTAGCGGTTGGAAATTAGTGGGAGGGAATTGGCTCGGTTATCACCCTTTTTAACCATTGCAGTCCCCCCCCCCTTGGGTTTTCTTTTCAAGCAATAAAAGGCACTTTCAAAAGATTGTTCCTAAAATACCAATATTGTATCCTTCCACAGCTCCAGCTCCAGCTCCAGTGTATTCTTCCTTAATTGTTCAAAAATCACAATTGGTGGGCAATGAAACAAGGATCGATCTGTCCGGTCAAGTCGTGAGGGTTAGACGAGTAGCGTCCCATCGTGGGGGTTCGGGAGCAACTCCACCTAAAGGTAAACTATTTTTTTGTATGATACTGGAATGGAGATTCCTATTTTGGGTTGGAGGATTATGTATTGACGAAGGAGGAAGAACAAAGTGAAAGAGATGTAGATTAAACTAGTTTGAATCAAGATGCATTGATTTGGAATCGCGATGCATCACTATGAAATGAGAATAACAGTTACACATTTTTTAAATCATGCATTGTGATTCAAAATTATGCATCCAGTTTAAGAATTATGCATCGCGTTGTACAAATTGATACATCACGATGAACAAAGTAAGTGATTGTCAGCAAGTGTTCGTTCATTAATGGCATAGTCGTCATTTCGCACCAAAAGTGCCCTTTTTCGATTTACGACATTTTTCATCCCAAAATTCATTGCAATAGCCACAATATTTTGGGTATGTTTAATTTAGTTTATTGATATGTATTGATGACTTATTACTTATGACTGATAAAGTATTGTTTATAACTTATGACTAATAACTAATAACTGGTGCTCCCCCTTAGGAGAAAGTTCTACAAAAAATAAAAAAACATAAAAAAAAGTAAAACAAATAATTGGTGTTGTTTGATTTAGGTTTTTGAGAATGTTGATTAGCTTTCAAAAGTTAGCGTGTTTGATTAGTAAGTTGAAAAAGTATTGAATTCAAATATAAAGACTAAAATAGCAATCATCACAAAATATGATTTACATTATTATTATTAGAATAATTATTATCATTATCATTATTTTAATATTAATATTAATTTTATTCTTATTATTAATATTTCTAATTATTATTATTATCATTATTATCTCTTTTATTATTATTATTATTAATTTTTTTTCATTATTTTATAAATATTAAAAGTAATTTTTATTATTATTATTATTATTATTATTATTATTATTATTATTATTATTATTATTATTATTATTATTATTATTATTATTATTATTATTATTATCATTATTATTATCATTATCATTATTATTGTATTTATTCTTATTATTATCATTATTTTATTGTATATTAATATTACTTTTAGTATTATTATTTATATTAGTATTTATTTTATTATATTAATTTTAATATTAATATTACTATTTATTATTATTAATTTTACCGTTATTATTATTATTTTATTAATATTAGTATTAATTTTATTATTATTATCAATATTATTATTACTACTTATTATTATTACAATTATATGTTACTATATTATTATTAATTTTACTTTTATCATTATTATTATTATTATTATTAGCATTAATAATTATTATTATTATTATTCTATTTATTATTATTAATACTGCTTTTGTTTTTGTTCTTATTATTATTACTATTATCATTATCATATATTATTATTCCTTTTATTTTTATTTTTATTTATTTATTATTATTATTATTACTTTAATTATTATTAATATTACTTTTTATTATTATTGTATTATTACTATTATTAAGAAGGGTAGTCTTTGAATCTATAAAATTTCTATCGATGTTGTGATATAGTTGAAAATTGCAACACTAATAGTGATTCGATATTTATATTTGAACTAGCTATCTACCAAGGAGTATTGTTTCGTCAGCTGAAGCACTTTAACTTTTTCTTTTTTCTTTTGAAGATACACTTGAACTTTTTATTGCAATTAAGAATAAGAATGAATAACTAGTAACTTGCTAAATTATCAAAGAATAGGTCTCATGTGGCTATGATATCGTCTTACGGATATTAATTCATAAAACGAAGCTCCAATCTCTTACGATTCAACACATCAATACACGATGATTCAGGTCAAGAGGATTCGTCAAACATAAATATTTATAACACCGTCTTAACTAAGTTTTTGTCATTATCAAATCATTGATGTGGTCACATTTTTAATTGGTTTTTCCAAACCATAAATTCAAAAGATATTAAAGACATTGTTGCTTTTTTTTAAAAAAAACGTTTCTTAAGAACAAATGTACCTCTTTCATTGGAACAAATTAAAATGGTTTCTTAAGAGAAAATGTACCTCATTAACTAAAACACATTAAAATGGTTTTGTAAGAAAAATTGTACCTCGTTAATAGGACAAATGAATACATTAAGGCTCTATTAGTTTTACAGAAAATGATTTTTTAAAAATGAAAAATGTTAATTTGTGAAGAAGATATTTAATCAAAGTAGTATGTATTTCTTATTTATTTAATCAAAGAACAAAGTAGTTTAAATAGAGGGGGAATGGCATAAAAAAAACCCCAACCTATTTTAGGTATTGCAAATTGAACCCTGATAATTGTTTATAGGCTTATTGAAACACAGTTGTTATTTCCAGTGTAATTAGAACCCTTTGTGTTTTTCACATGTTAAATTTTAACGGGAGGCTGAGTAGGATGCCAACGTGGCATCCTACGTGAATATGGCAGCAACAAATGAGTCCCCACTATTCCAAAAGTTCATTTCCCACCAAATTTAATCCTAGACTAAACTTTGTACAATTTTTTGGATTACATAATGGACCCTGACTGCTACAAGGCAAAAATTCAATCTATAAACTCATCTCCTACATCATTTATAAACATACACTCACTTCCATTTCTATACCAAAAACAGACACATTTGCATAATGATGAATAGAGAAGTTCTATACCATTGTGGAAGGATCATTGTCATGCTGATATCCTAGGACTGATCAAAATCGAGGCACAAGGTTCCTAGGTTGTGAAAAATATGAGGTAAATTTATTTTATTTATTTTTTGGTAAAAATTCAGGATTTTTATTTTAATCATTTTGTGTCACTTTGTTTTTTGTTTTGTTTTTTTTTTTTACAGAAACAAGGGGCATGTGGGTTTTTTTCTTTGATATGATCCACCTCAAAAACTAGTGCAAAATAACAAATGTCTTTGGATTTGTTTGATTTTATCATGCTTTTCAACCTAGTCTTCATCTTAATCATAATTGGACAAGACTAAGTTATATTGTTATGAATGGATGGTATGAAAGAAATGTATTTTGTATGTTTTTTATGTTCATGTAGAAATGAATATAATGGTTGTTATGTTCAAGACTAAGCTATATTGTAATTTTGTTTTGTTTTGTTCTGTTTTGGTAGAAATGATAATTTGGTATAAAAGGAATGTTTAATGATAATTTTGTATCTTACTTTGATGTCACACAAAACAACAATGTGTATGACAGTTGATCATATAATACCATTACCATTATACTATGGTATTGCAAAGAAGGAGTTCATATGATCAAAATTTGCAAGAACGGAGGGCAAAATTGGAAAGAGAACACCTGATTAGCTTAGGAAAACCAGTCATAAGAGGGGTGAACTGAGGTCATGGACCATTGCTGTGAAGCGGGTTGGTCTGTTTGGACCAGTTAACTTCCCGTTATCTTTTTAAACGGAGATAACGTCATTTGACGGAGCTAGAGGGGAGTTGAGTGAAACTTGATGAAATAGAAGGCGACTGGGTGAAACGCATCTTGGGGATGACGCCATGGATGATGTCAGCCCTTTACGATGTGCAGACAAGATGTCGGACGTCAGAAACATCTGCCGACGAGTGCGAAGACATCCAAGCAATCAGCCGCTTCAGGAGGCACGTGTAGACGCGTGCCTGCTCTGTTTGCCTCAATGTCTCTACCAACGCGTTACCGAGAACTACCACCTCCAATGGCTCTTGGTAGCGCGTGTAGGAGCGTTATAGCTCGATGGCGATGATTTTCATGGTGGTGGACTCGTCCTCTCAAGGCAAACTCACAGGTATCATTTGTTTTGTTGTTTCGTATTTATTTCGCATGGAAAGCGAAGGTGTTTCATGTTTTTGGTGGTTTCGGAACCCTAGGGGTGAAGCTCCGCCATGGCCGATCGAGTCAGTCAGTTGAAGGGAACAAAATATAGTCATTTCCTGGTAACGGAAGCAAACTGATGTGGCAAAAATATCAGTTCACCAGGATGACGAAAGTGATGTCGTATAGGGGTTGCAGGAGTCGTCGTCCAACGGAGGTCGTTGTCGTTACGGTCGGATATCTGGTAAGTAATCTCTGTAAAATAAGCACCGTGAGTGGGTGGGAATGTCCCCCAAAACCCTCTGGTGTGATAATCAATCCAGTGTATAAAACAGGAAGGCGCGTAGCCCCCGTGTGTGGAGTGAAAACTAGTAGAAGAGAGAGAGAGTCCCTTTAATATGAGCTCGTAGAGTTTATTTATACCTGAGAAGTTAGGGTTTGATTGTCACGCATGGACCCGGCTCGAAGCATTCAGTAGACATGTATAGCATCATGGGCCAGGTGTATTAAAGATCCCCTTGCCTAAGCAAGGCTCAAATGCCATTTGAGGCGCATTAAATATAGGCACTTTAATTCATATATTATTCATTTATTCATTATAGTTGCACAACATATTTTATTTATTTATTCATATATTATTTTTGAAAATATGACGGAAAACATTTTCGGGTGTTTGTCAAACACACGAAAAATGCTAAAAAATAATATATGAATAAATCCAAAAGTATATTCTAATATTAATTCCCATAATGAATATAAAATAGTCTTGAACTTTAATTAATTTTCATTTAGTAACATTCATCAATTAATGATGTTAAATTAATAAAATTCATCTTTTTTCAATCTCACAAATACAAATAAAAAATTGATAATTCATGATATGAAAAAACATTTTGAAAAATAAAATTGATAATGTTTGGAATGTCACTAAATAATATAGTGAACACTAATTTTAAGACGTAGTGAGTATTTGTTAAAAATATAATTTATAAATAATATGCACAAACTTCATTTATATTTCTAAACAATTTATTTGCTGAGTGAAATATTGTGTGTGTAAGTAAATATGTGTAATTGTGGAAGATGGTGGAGGGGTGCTCGAACATTTTGAAAATAACTTACGAAAAATGAATTCGTAAGTAATTTTCCTAGAAAAAAAAGGGCTTTATTTCCTGTTGAATCAGGAAAAGATTACGTTAACTAGGGGTGTAAATCGGAACCATCGAACCATGGAACCGAACCGAACCAAATCAAACCAGTCGGTTTGGTTCGGTTTTGGTCGAAGACGGTTCGGTTTCGGTTTTAAGAATTAGAAAACCACGCGGTTCGGTTCGGTTCACGATTTTTGGTATCGAACCAAACCAAACCGAACCGAACCAAACCATCATATATATTTTTATTTATTTATTATATAATATATATTATATTACATTTATTAACTATTTTGAACCTTTGATTTATTCACTATATATATATATATATATATATATATATATATATATATATATATATATATATAGACGGATACTAAACCAAACAAAATATTGATTGTTGGAGAATTATTATTTCTTCCATTGTTTGTATTTATTTTAGAATTTGTATTGTTTTATTTATGATAATTTGTTGTTAGTAGATTATTTCCTAATTTTGATGTTAATTCCAAATTAAAATCTTATTTATATTGTTATTTTTAATGTTGGTTAATTTCATTAAAAATAATTTATATAAACCACAAAACCGAACCAAACCAAACCGAGTGGTTCGGTTTGGTTTTCCAAAATTCGGTTTGAGATTTTGAACCATTTGAGGGTTCGGTTGTGGTTTTAGCATAAATCAAACCAAACCGAACCACTTACACCCCTAACGTTAACTACATTTTTCTAATTACCAACCACCGAATATAAGGAAAATATTTTCCAAAAAATCATTTTCCGTAAAATAAACGAAGTCAACATTCCAACACAATCTCCCTTAGAAGTGATCTACTTCATCACATGTGACTTCTACCACCCCGTATTACTAACAAAATCATAATTGAAATTAGCCAACATTTATTTAAATCTATTACTCCATCCGTTCCAAAAAATATATATTTTTTTAGAGATTTTCACATAGATTATGGAAGTTTATAAAAGATTTATTTAATACTTCTTTTTTTAATTTGTTTTTTCATATTCTCACTCAGTGGAAACATTTTTCTAAAGTGGGGACACAAAAAATCTCTCCATAATCACTAAAACTAATTCCCTTTAAAATGAACCACAATTTGTAAATATAAACAAATAAAAATAAATCTTATAAATCAACTACTTTAACCACAAATTAAAATGCCATAATTTCATATTAAATGCATAGAGATTTCCTACCAAGATGTTGAACACAGAAACACAAAAGTACAAAACCACATACTGACAGTGACATACACGATACAAATTTAGGAAATAAAACAATATTATTTGTCTATGACAAATTCACAACAATTACATAAATTAAATATAACAAATTTCAAGTGGGTACAATTTTAAAAACATGTTTTCATCTAAGTTCATCAATTTTTTGGACATTTCATATAACTACAAATTAGTTGCCAAATGACAAAAATGTCATTAATGAAGACAAATCTCATCCAGACTTTTAAGATAAAAAAAAATCCAATAATACTGATGGCAAGTACAGGCATCAAAACTGTTGATACAGTTTTTTCAAGACAAAAAAATACAATAATGCTGATATCAATGCTAGGCATCAGAACTGTTAACAAAGTAGGCATCAGAACTGTTAATACAGTTTTTTCAAGACAAAAAAAAATCCAATAATATTGATGCCAAAGACAGACATCAGAACTGTTAACACAGTTTTTTTAAGACAAAAAAATCCAATAATGATGATGTCAATGCTAGGCATCAGAACTGTTAACACAGATTTTTCAAAACAAAAAAAATCCAATAATATTGATTTCAATGCTAGTTATCAGAACTATTAACACATTATTTTCAAGACAAAAAAAATCTAATAATGCTGATGCCAAGGATAAGCATCAGAACTGTTAACACAGTTTTTTCAAGACAAAAAAAATACAATAATGCTAATGCCAATACTAAGCATCAGAACTATTAACACAGTTTTTTCAAGACCAAAAAACACCATCGAATTTACGCTGCCAAGGCCAAATATCAGAACTGTTTTCACAGTTTTTTCAATACAATAACCCGCATCCAGTTTCTGCTACCATAGCCAAGCATCAAGAGTGTCGAGGCTAGGCATCAAGGTTGTTTGCACAATTTTTTCAAGTCAATAAATTTTATCAAGTTTCTGCTGCCAAGGCCAGGCATCAAGATGTTAACACAGTTTTTTCAACCTAAAGTAATAGAAATTTACTTCTTCTGAACTCTTTGACTTGGGTCAACTTGAATTTCCATTTTTCTGATGGCAAAAGAAAAACATAGGTTGTATCAGACAACGCCACTAATCAATAAAATTACAGGAATTGGTTGTACTTTATAATCTCCCATTTGGTAATTAGAGCAATTTTTATTAATTGAGATCCAAATAACTCATTTAATTTATTACAAACTCAAGTAATAACTCCACGGAGTGACCATTGCAATTAACTCCATTCGCATCCACCTAATTCCTCACCTCTTGTATATAACGTCAAGATGAAACAAAAAATCCCCGCAAGTCCAATCCAAATGTTTCGTTTCTTTTTATCCCACTTTTCTTGTTGGTATTGGATAGCAATAATCATAGTCATGACTCATGACAACCATCTACCAATGCATTGTGGAAGACTTTTTTCTTCCTACATACTAGTGCATCTTCTTTCTTACACTACACTTTCCTACATTTCCGATGAAAATCTAATCATTATATTGCCTATAATTAGGCAATCAGATTTCAAGCATTCATTCTCTGTTTCCATCTTCAGAGGCATCCAAGTTATAATTCCTTTCCAAAACCAAGTTCTGACATGTCTTGCTTTGCCATCAAGTTCCTGAAACAAAGTCCACCGAAAGCCATTAAACATCCCTACCAATGTTTAAAAGTAGATTGTTGAGTGCTATCCACTCTAGTCTATAACTGGAACCTTGTATTACTGATTCTCTGAACCAGATTTTCAGTAAATTCAAAGATGCCTACAATGGTAGTTATATACATGCATGATTGTTGCCGTTGATAATCTGGTTGATGAGATGCAAGATGCAACCATAAAACCTTAACTAGTGTGCACTCATCTGGATGCATGCTTTGTTAACAGCAGAATGTTATGTACTACTTAGGATACACCATACGGCTATGCTCAGAACCCGTCGAAAAATGCACGGATGCACCTAATACCGACTGCGGCAAAGTATTCTCTCCAATGTGTAAGAAGACGAATTACTTTGTAACTCAAGCGCGACAGAAACAATTAAAATAAAACTGAGATATATGCATCTATAAAAAATAAAATGAAGACCTTATGTAGATAAAGAAGACATCACACAATAACAGTATACAGTTCATCTAAAGTCGTACATGCCAAAATATAATAGAATAATTATGCTAAAATTTGTCATCTGGGGGTCATCATATATGCCTCCAAGGGACCAGTTTTTCTGTTGCAAAGCCAAGCCCAACCTAGTGCCTGTCAGTTGTGGGCCACTCCAATTTTTTTAATAGTTCCCATAATAAAAAACTATAATTCATCCATCACAATGATAATGAATATGCTGTGTGCAGCAGCAAAGCATAGGAGAGCTGTGTGACAACTGTCTAACAGTGGGAGCAAAGAACTTCAACTAGAATGGAATCGCAAACGGGTTATCATACCACATACAGTTCTTAGGCGTGAAGGTAGTTGGATATTGCAACCATAGTTGTCAGAGTCGAGAGGCGCCAAAAAGGCGATAGGCCCAAATTTGAGGCACAAAAGCGCTTCTAAGGAAAATTACATAAAATACATATAACTTAAAAAATATCAACAAAACATGTAATAAATGAGCATAATACATAAAACTAAGTGCAAACATAATATCAAAGTTTTAAAATTTAAACATAATTATTAATTACAGAACAGAAAAGAGTTCCAGACTTCCAGAACAGAACAGAAAATCAGTGAACTGAGTCATAATAGAACACATTGAAGGAAAGTAGGAAAAAAAATCAGTGAACTGACTAACTGAGTAATAGAACTTGATTATTTTTTAAGAGTTGCAAACTTACAGAGTTACAGTACAGTCTGTACAGAACAGAAATAGAAGAGTGAAGAAAAAAACAGACTGAAGGAAACAAAATCAGTGAACTGAAGTCTCAAACAGACTGAAGAGTGAAGAAAAAAACCAAGTCTCAAAGACTCGAACTGAAGAAAAAAAAAAGAAAACAAAAACAGTCAAACACAAAGAATGGGAAGACTCTTACCTGGAAGTTGGAACTTGGACGGAGACAGACTGTAGAAGGCAAACGGCAAACGCTGAAGAAGAAACCTCTCGAAGAAGAAGATGAAGTCGACACTCGACAGGCCTGAAGTCGACAGGTTCCAACTCCCAGGTCCGACACCTCCACGCTGCTTCGCAAGCACAACATTTATAATAAACCTAGTGGCCATCAGGATAATAGACATCCTATGGGCTCAATACAACTCTAACAACTATGATTGCAACCCTGTGAACACATTCCAGGAAACAGTGCTTGAAACGTAACAACTATAAAGAAAATCATTGCAACATGAAGCTAAAAATTTCAGGCATAAGGTTGAGTATGTTCAAAATTTCCAAAGCACAACACCTAGGGCCATCAGAATATAGACATCCTATGGGCTCAATACAACTCTAAGATCGTGGGATTTTTATAAATCTAACTTAACCATAAATTAGGGTTATCCGCAGAATTCTAGAAAAGAAAAAATTCAGAGGTAGCAAACAAACTAACTTTTGCATACGACATTCCAGGTATTTTTTAGAGAAGTGTCTGCAAATCTCGGATTTATGCCCAGAAGTTTTGAGACATCTGATATATTCTTTTTTCTCCTGAGACAAGCCAATAAAGGACCAAGCAAACATAAGAAAGAGTAGAAATCTGCAACTAACATCAAGAGAAAAACTTAGTAAGAAAAACTAAGTTTTCACATAAATGTTCAAAGAGAAAATACCAAGTCACATAAATGCATGTGGTCTAACTGGAACACTCCTTTTTCAGGCGGTACCGGTCTTGCTCCTCGATTCCCACCAAATGCTCCACCTGCAATGGCAAGCAGATTACTTCACAGCTACAATATGATAAGAGTTGGCGAATCACAACAAAAAACGACAACTTTGATAGTATAATAATCGAGTGCACAAAGACATCCAACAGATTCAGTAAAGTTTTATGTCTTTAACTGGAATCTTCTGAACTAGATAGAGTATGCTACCTTGATTCCAATGCATATCCATGAAAATCATGACTGCAGAAAATTCAAAGGTGCCCCCGTATCATTTAAAGGGAGGAAGTACCAGAATTCATCATGTAAAGAGTATTTAGACATATTACATGAATGTAATTACGTTTAAGCACGATATGATCATAAATTCATTTTTTTGATAGGTAAGTGTGACCTTCTTGTTAGTATGGGGATTGAAACCAAGGACCTCAAGGTGTTGACCAAGTGCCCTTGGCATCTCTCCCACCCCTTGGGGTCAAATCCAGTTCTAGTTATAGACATGAACAATAGATTCTAATTCAACACTCCATGAGTTCCTACGAAGGATAGACAGTTCGATTCACTTATTCTAAAGGGTGGTTTGAAGATACTAACAGAGGGGGCACATTAACCTTTACAAGGTTTACGAAACTACTACTAATACATCAGACAGATAAGATATACGGTACTATTGCTATTGCAGCATTAACTTCCTACTTTAAATCTTTACAGATATGTTCCTTAGGCTCCGAGTAATTAAAAAGTCACTTTGGCCGCAGTGTGTTCATATTTCTACTTCCCAAAATTATGAGGCAACAATTGCCAGCAACAATAAAGTCTTAAGTGATTTTAAGCTCCAAAAGTGATTCAATGCCTCCAAACTGCAATGCCAAACTCCCTGTCTAAGCCTGGATTATTCAGGTTCATTTATATTGTTCCATATAAAAGTTTATAATTTTGAATATGTTTTTCATATAAGGCACGGCAAATTCTGATGATTTTTGTCTGATTCAATATAACCCTAATGCCTATTGCTTTTTGCATCAAAATGGAGTGCACATCATAAAAAAAATATTATTTTTCCCAATAATATTACTAAGAGGAAAAACCCTAAATTTAGAAATTTGTAGAGAGAGACTTACCTGCACTCATCTATGAGATAGAAATGTTGATCTGATGAATCGATATTGGTGAAGTGGAGTGTGAAAGCACAGAAAGTGCCCTTGCGTTTGCTAGTAGAACACTAAGCTCGTAACTCTCGCAAGTACAGCCGATTTCACAAACCCCCGCGCACTGGCCGCCGGGAACAATCCTCTGTTTTTATATTTTGCCCACAGCTTAGGATGGGACCAGACGTGTTATTTTATTGAATACTTACAGTATTTTGTTTTTTTTTCTTTTTTTGAAAAACACGAAAAAGTCTTATTAATAAAATTGGGATAACTGCATAAAAAACCCCGACCTATTTTAGGTATTGCAAATTGAACCGTGACAATTGTTTATAGGCCTATTGAAACCTAGCCTATTTTTTATGTTTCAATTAGAACCCTCCGTCCATTAAATCCGTTAAATGGTAACGACCAGCTGAGTAGGATGCCAACGTGGCATCCTACATGGACTAATTTTATTTCATTATAAACCTTGTACAAATTTTGTAATTTCATAAAAAACCCTAAAATTTATTTTCACCAAATAAAGCCTTAAATTTTAAAATAAATAGTTATTTATATGCCCATTTCATTTTAAGAAAATAAAGTTAATTTTTTAGAAAATAGGGCTCAAAATATGATGTAAGTTTCAATGAGTATTTAATATTTAATACACATCCGATCCTAAATAATCGTCATGTTTGATTTCGCACACAAATTAAGAAAAACAAATTATCTCTATTATAATATTGGTATAATTTGTATAAAGTATTTGTTTAATATGTAATATTTTAATAAAAATTAAAAATTAATATATTTGTTGTAAAATTAATTTGTAATATTTAATATTATGTTTAAAACTATAATTTATTTTATTTATAATTAATTTTTGAATATGTAATATATTAATTAAAATTATAAACTAATTAATAAATTTAAGCTTTCTCCCTAACAATTATCCAAATTTCCATATTCACCTGCTTGATCTAACTAGGGGTTGAATCGGGACGGGACCCGTCCCGATACCCCTCATCCGATCCCGTCCCGATAGAATTCGGGATTTCAATTTCCTTCCCGATCCCATTCCCGACAAGTGTGTCCTGGATCCTGACAGTTCGGGAGATAAAAATCTCGTGATCCTGACTATAATATTTATGAACAATATTTTCTGACTCTAAAATATTTTTAAAATGCCTCCATCATGATTAAGATTTCAGACTGTATATTTACAAATATACTTGAATATTTATTTAATGGTGGGTTTTGCTGAATCTGTCATTATGAATAAAATGCACCATTCACTCGAAGGAGAGGAGCTACACTAAGTGCAGAATCGTGATAGACAAAAACAACCACAACAATGTGAAAATAAATTTAACAAACACAAAATATACAATGTTTAACACTCACAATATTTATAAAAAAAATTAAAATTTAAAATTTTAAAAATAGTCGGGATGGGTCGGGATTCGGGAATCCCGACGGGATTGGATATCGAATCCCGACGGGATTGATAATTATCCCGAATCCCGTCCTGAAATAAGTCGGGACGGGAAAAATCCCGACAAAATCGGGATCGGGATTTGTCGGGATCGGAAAATGTCAGGACATGATCGGGTCGGGCCGGGTCTGGAAAAACGGGACTTTTGCCAAACCTAGATCTAACTAGGCCCACACACACAGATGTGAGCACATAAATGAAAAGACCATGTTGCCCTTTTATTTTTTGTAATTATTTTAGCACGTCTCTCTCTTACATATCAAATCTCACTCCAAAGAAAAGGAAAACAAAGGCTAAGTCAAACACTCCCTTCTCTCTCTCCTCCGTTCAAACCCAGCCGCCAAATCTCCTTCGCCCACCAACCTCGCTCCTCCGGCAAAGCTCCACCAAGGCCGCCATCTTCATCGTCCAACAGCCCCAGACCAGCTCGTCGAAGAGTCTTCTTCTGCCGCGGCCATCTATCTCCATCAGCCGCCATCTCCCTTTCTCAATTGCAAATCCGGCAATCACCAACTCAGCTTCCACACACGCCATGTCTGAAGCAATTCCCAATCTGCCTTCTCTTTTTCTCCTCTGTTCTCTTCTTGCATCTAGCAGGCCCCATATCTCAACCCATCCATCACCCGACCCCAACAACCCATCCTAAACCCGCGCCAGGCCGCCTCTGCTACCGATCTTCTTTCACTCTCTTCAGCCTCCACCAAACACTCTATCTAGTCAGTCAGACCTCTCCGCCATCTCCCATCCAACTCCGGCTCCCTTCCGTTCAAACCCAGCTATACCCAGGAGCTTCTTCATCTTCACCGGCCAATCCCTATCAAAACCCAAGCAGTTAGCCGACGCCATCTCCCTTCTCTCTCTTCTCTCTCTTCTCCGTTCAAACATAGACTGGAGGAGGATGGTCCGTGTTGGGTCCAGTGTTTGTGTTTGTGGTGAAGAGTGAGTTTTTGTTGGTGGTGGCACAGTTACCAGAAAATGCTTTGGTGGGTTTGATCGTATTCAATGGGATGGTGAGGGTTTATGATCTTGAGTTTACTTAGTGCTTGAAAGTTATGAATTTTAATGGTTTAAGTGAAAAAATAACAGATTAATACAAATTTGGAAAGGCATTCAACTTGTTTGATCACAAAATTTGTTTTGTTTTGTTAGGAGCATTATGTTAAAGACAACTAACCCCTTCTATTTTGCTTTTCTTAAAAAGTTGGCCATAAGAAACTTTTTAGTAAGGGTAATTTAGTTATATTGTATAAAATTAGACGGTAAAACTAACAGTAACGATGGGAGGGGGAAATTGATCCAAAAAACCAGGTCGAGGGACCACCTTCGATTGTTTTTTTGACCGGGGACCAAAACATTTTTTTCGACATGTCAAGGGACCAAGCAATATATTAATCATTTTAATTAATATATTACATATTCAAAAATTAGTTATAAATAAAATAAATTATAGTTTTAAACATAATATTAAATGTTACAAATAAATTTTAAAACAAATATATTAATTTTTAATTTTTATTAAAATATTACATATTAAACAAATACTTTATACAAATTATACCAATATTATAATAGAGATAATTTTTTTTTAATTTGTGTGCGAAATCAAACATGATCATTATTTAGGATCGGATGTGTATTAAATATTAAATACTCATTGGAACTTGCATCATACTTTTGAGCCCTATTTTCTAAAAAAATAACTTTATCTTCTTAAAATGAAATGTGTATATAAATAACTATTTATTTTAAATTTTAAAGCTTTATTTGGTGAAAATAAATTTTAGGGTTTTTTTATGAAATTACAAAATTTGTACAAGGTTTATAATGAAATAAAATTAGAGGAAAATTAGTTTTTGCTCCCACCAAGTCCACGTAGGATGTTAAGTTGGCATCAGCAGACCGTTACCATTTAACGGATTAAATGGACGGGGTTCTAATTGAAACATAAAAAATAGGCGGGTTTCAATAAGCCTATAAACAATTATCAGGGTTCAATTTGCAATAACTACAATAAATCGGGGTTTTTTATGAAGTTATCCCAATAAAATTGGGGTATACTTAATACAGCACCTATAAAATTCTTAATACAGCACTTTTTATTGTAAAAATATTATATTACCCTTGATAAATTAAAAAAAATAAAAAATTGAACACCGAACCAACACCGCCCATCGGACCACCCCCACCGCCCATCGGACCACCGGCCACCGCCTACCCCAACCCCCAGCCCCTCCCACACCGCCTGGCCAAGCCCAATCCTTCCCCGCGCCCCACCCCCACGCGCCCCCTCCCAGCCCCAAGCCCCTCCCTCCCAGCCCTCCCCCCGCCCTTCGGTGCCACCCGATCCCCTAGCCCACCCGCGCCCAGCCCATTGGCCTCCCCTTCCCTCCCCACACACTTGACCGGCCTCCCCCAGCCTCCGCACCCACCCAGACCACACGCCTCCTCCCGAGCCACTAACCTCCACCACCTCCCGCCCAACCTCCGCCACCTCCCGCCCAGCTTCCACCACCTCCCAACAAGCCTCCGCCACCATCTCCATAAACAAAAAATTAGTTTTTTTCCATTTAATTAAAAACCAACTCCCGCCCACCTCCACCCACCCACCTCCACCACCATTTTTTTTTCTTTTCCATTTAATTATAATTTTCAATTTAACTTTGAAATTGAACAAAGGGCAAATTAGTAAACTTATTTCAAAAAGTGCTGAATTAAGCATTTTATAGGTGTTGTATTAAGTAAGTAACTATGTAAAATTTTATGTGTTATATAGATTTGTCCCAAAATTGTACCAAAAAAATGTCTTAAAAAATAGCTGGATTCATTTAAAAGCGTGTTATAAAATTGTGCCAGCTTATAATTTGTCCAATTAAATACTCAATTCAGATTCATAAAATTACTGAATTAGGATTATTTTATTTCACAATCAGAATATAGAGACTGAGAGAGGAAGAGATACCTAGAGGCTAGAACGAGTTGGGCGACGAACTGGACAAATCTGGAGCATGTCCTGTCGGAGAGCTCAGAGCTGGAGCCGTGCCCGTGGTCCGTGGAGGAGATCAAAGGGCGGGGGTGGACCTGGCGCCTAGCTGTGGCGATCTGGCGATGGAGGCTGGAGCACGGGGCTGGGATGGGAGGGAGCCGGGAATCGGGATTGGGGAAGGACCGAGATAGAGACCGACAGATGACAATTGAGAGAGATAGAGAGAGTCGCGTGAAAGAAAACGAGTGTTAGTTATTGACTTCGGGAATCCAGATCTCTAAACCATTCTTCAAACACCGCGTTTTTTATTTTAAGGCCAAAATATGAAAATCACCCCAAAGTAACCACCCAATCCCATAATGCCCCCTAATGTTAAATTTTTCTCAAGTTCATGCCTGATGTTTCCGTTTGTCCCATAGTGCCCCCTCCCGTCACTTGCCGTTTACAAAGGTACGTTAAGTGGCACATGTTCATACACGTGCTGGACAAAATTGTCTTTTCCAACCTAATTATATAGAATCTGAAGCTTGTGAAACCTTTTACATCACTTCGTCTTCGTCTTCTACCTCGTCTCTCTCTCTGGTCTCACTGAGAGAGATGGAGGCCTAATGTGTCTGCTTTGGTAGAACCTCCCCAACTCCAAATGAACTCATCTTCTGCTTCTCACCCTCCATAAGATATTCATTCTCTCTCGACGAGCAATATCCCACGATTCAGGGAAGAACTTTGGAGTAATTACCAAAATCATTCTCTTCATCATTATCATCACATGCTTTACCTCTATCCAACAAACGTGCCCCGCTTGATTGTGTTCCTCGATAACTTTATTTTCTTTGTTTTAGGCTATTTTGCTTTTTCTCTACTTTCTGATCTTCCAGCTGAATATCTTTTGCAGACAGACCACTCGAGTTTTCTTGCCCTCTCAGTAGACTTGGCTTTGTAACCACTTGAAATTCTTGTCTCTCTCTCCCTGGTATACAATTCAAAGCAAAATCAAACCCTACATTTCCATAATACAAATTAGCACATTCTTGGCTAAACCCGAGAAAGAAATTGTAAGCCCTTTGTCAACATTCAACATATTCCCGAACAGACCAACTCAGGCAATTCTCCGCGACTTATTGTGTCCCAAATTCGGGACTTCAATGTCTTCCAAATACGAAACCGAGTATGGCAAATGACCCATCAATGAATTAAAGCTCACATCAAACACTTGCAAATCGACCATAACCCAACACCACGAGGAATACAACCGGTCAAGCGATTGTTCGGTAGCAAAATTTCCTTCAATTTGGGACTCATGTACCCTAAGCTAAGCGGCATATCCCAATAAGCTTTGTTGTTTGCTAAATTGATCACGAGCGAAGTCCCCAAATTTTGAGGGATTCGACCATCGAATTGATTGTTTTAAGAAAAATTGCATCGAGTCTTCGGTCGAATATTTCCTCGAGAATGGGTCTTGAGAAAGAATTGAATCTGAGGTCTAATAAAGACATCGATAAAGCGAGATTTCTTTGACAAGAATGCCTTGAAGATTTTCATGGTTGAGATCTATGCTGCAACTCTGTGCCGGGTCACCCATTTCCAACCGCAGATCATGCAGAACACTCCTATGTAAGCACACACATTTGACCCGACCCATGTAGTCAAGATTCCTTTGGGGTCATCTTTGATTGCAGATTTCCATGCTTGGAGTGTAATGTATGCATTGTTGAGATTTGAAGGTGATGACCCAAGTGGGTTTTGGCCGTTTATTCGCCACCACCAACCTGCACACCGCCGCCTCGACTCTAACCCCTAATCCAACACCACCACTCACAGTAAATGTAGCTTCATTGACAATAATTGGAGTAGAGAGACAAGAAAAGGTATAGTTAGCTTGCAAATTTTATCCATTTTTGAATGGAAGAGTGAAGATTACTGTTGTAGGTGTTTTCTAGTCAAGTTTTACAAATGAGCGCACCATTGATGAGAGGGAAGATGGTGAGTCTTGAATAAGATTCTTGATAGTATTTCAAATCCATTTTTTTCTTTGTTTACGCATTGGGGGGGGGGTTCAATTAGGATGGAAAAGACAATTTTGTCCAGCACTTGTATGAACATGTGCTACTTAACGTCCCTTTGTAAACGGCAAGTGACGGGAGGGGGCACTATGAGACAAATGAAAACATCAGACATGAACTTGGGAAAAATTTAACATTGGGGGGCATTATGGGATTGGGTGGTTACTTTGGGGTGATTTTCATATTTTGGCCTTATTTTAATTATAATTATATTTTTTCAACATTTAAAAAAGAATCTATTCCAATAAGTACTCTTTATGTTTCTCTAAAAACTTAAAATATTTCAAATATCAACTAACAAACCTAATTACAAATATATTTTTCATCATTTTTATTTTTATTTTTCCACCGCAATTTGATGAAATGTTTTATATTTTAAATTTATAAAATATACACCTTTCGTTCCAGACAAACAATCTCCGTTTGAAAGTTAATTTTTGTTTTAAAATGACACTTTTAATAATTTATTAGTAATAAAATGACTCTGTTATACCTTAATTTTTAAAAGTAAACTATTTCAGTGAAACATCCAAAAGTGAAATAGTAAACGTTTTGCCCGAAATGGGGAGAGTAAATAAAATATGTATCTTTCTAGATCTATATAATTGATAAATAAAATTTTATGATAATGTAGTAACAAAAATAATTCTTTTTGGGATGTTTCAATTGCTTGCAACGAAAAAAAAAATTAAAAGAAAAAAAAGTGATATACTCGCTCCGTTTTGGATAAAGAATCTACTATTCTATTTTGAAATGTTTCAGTTAAAAAGTTCACTTTCAAAAATGAAGGCATAAAAATATCATTTTATTACTAATAGACTACTAAAAGTGTCATTTTATTTTTTAAAAAATTGACTTTCAAATGGGAACTCTTTGCCCGGAATGAATGACGTAATTAATTTTTAATAAAATAAATTTCAACATGGTGAAATATTAATTGGAAAATGCTAGCAACCTTGTATTTGGAGAGAGAGAAATGTTACTATTCAAGGTAAATAACTCTTCAAATTAGAAGAGTTGTTTACTTGATTTTGGAGATAGACAGTTGGTTTGGGCTCCTATTGTAGGCTTAATTGGAGCTAAAAATATCTGAAATGAGTTTTGGAGAGTTTATAGTTAGTGTTGTTGTGGTTGCTCTACTTTTACTGATTAAAAAACATTTTTTTGCTTAAGTGGGGGCAAGTGGTGAGATTTGAGAGATTATTATTTATTAATAATATAAAAATGCCAAGTGGGGTACATGCCCCCAAACCCTTCAAGATGCGTACACACCACTGTTCTCAATGCATTAAATCATTCTCAATATGTTATTTAATTAGAGACTAATTAATACGCAAACCACACAATTGGGCTACCCAACTTTGCCACTTTATGTAATTCGGTCACCGAAAGTTTGAAATATTTATTTTGACCATCCAACTTTCGTTATCATGCAAGCGGCCCCATTTATTTGATGAACATTAGATTTAACCGTTAAGTTGGGTCAAATATCTATTTTACCCCGATAAATACTAAAACTTTGTTATATTAAAAATTTAAAGGGGTCCAAATGAAAACACAAACAAAAAATATGAACAATTATAATTAAAAAGGGGTCGTCGAACCATAAATAATAGAAATTTGGGTTACAAGTTTGGATCAACAATGTTCATCTTCATCTTCTCCATCCCATAACTCAGAAGAAAAAAAATCAAAAAAAAATTGGGGAAGAAAACCTAGTCTTATTCAATCGGTATCTAATAGATTCAAATCCCAAATTCATAGGAAATATTTTTCCCAAAAGTAAGCTTTCGAAGGAAAGATTTTTCATTTTAACTAACAGATTCAGATCTAAATCTTCTTTTTGTATCTCCATATAGATGGTTCCTGAGACATTGGTTAAAGGTGAAATCGAAATGATGACCGGAGCTTCCAAGCCCTTCTTGATCAGGCCTTCAAAGCTTGAACTCCAATTTCTTAGCCTTACCGCAGGACGTGAGACAGATCCACTCCGCTGCCCCATTCTTCAATCCATCTCCCTCGGCTGAACGGAGGGACAAAAAGGTGGCTCTATTGGAGGACAGATCTGAAAATTTGACAGGTAGAGAAAGAAAAATCTAGAATGTGTAGAAAAATCTGAAAATTTGACGGGTAGAAAGAGAAAGATTCATGGGGATGGTATCATCTAGGGACCTTGGAGAGGTATTTGACTTTGGATGATGTCTCCGTCGAGGAAGCGATTGTTAGAGAGGTTGAGGTAAGTGATCTCACATCTAGGGACAGTGAGGGGACCAGATAGGTAATTGTTTGACAAATCAATGGAGGTCAAGTTGGGTGCAATCAAAGCAAGGGGGAGGGTACGGAACAATGAATTATAGGATAGATCGAGTGTGAGTGTGGTAAGACTAAGAGTAAGAGGAATGGGGCCGGAGAAGTGATTGTGTTGGAGTTGGAGGATACAGGGGGATGGAAGAAGGGAAATTTATGGGGGAATGTTGTCGGAGAATGAATTGTGAAGGATGGAGAGTCAATGGAGGTGGGTGAAGTTAGCAATATAGGGAGGGACGGTGCCGGAGAGATTAGCGGCGATGAGGTTGAGAGAGATGACGTGGGAGGAGAAGAATGGCAGAGGACGTCGTACCAGTGGCAATGGTCGGTGGTGGTCCAGTTGAGGAGGAGGAGGTTGGAGGGTTCTTGAGTAATAGTCTAACAGATGAACATTTTTTATCCAAACCTGTAACCTAAATTTATATTATTTACGGTTCGACCTCTTTTTAATTATAATTGTTTCTACTTTTTATTTGTGTTTTCAATGGGACCCCTTTAAATTTATAATATGACAAAGTTTTAGTATTTATTGGGGTAAAATAGATATTTGACCCAACTTAACGGATAAATCTAACGTCCATCCAAAAAATGGGCCCGCTTGCATCATAATGAAAGTTGGATAGCCAAAATAGATATTTCAAACTTTCAGTAGCCGAATTGCAAAAAGTGGCAAAGTTGGGTGGTCCAATTGTGTGTTTTGCCTAATTAATTTGAAATTTTTTGATAAAATGGGGATGAATTTCTTTTGAAATAAAAAACATTACTTATTTTGGGACAATTTTTTTAGTTACTAAAACGTTATTTATTAATTTTATTTTGTGACGAAGGGAGTAATTTGTTTCAACAGTAAACACGACAATTTTGATTATATACTCCCACTGTCTTTAAATTATTGTTTTGTTTGACTTTTATTTGTCAAACTTAATGTTTTTCAAGTGTAAATATATGACGTACTAATTTTTTTTTAATTTTTTTCAAAATCATAATCTGAAAAAACATTTTCAAAATATAAATCATAAATAATAAAGATATGTCAATTTTGCATTTGATAAACAAAGTTATACGAAAAAAACAAGATAATAATTTTAGGGACGGATGGAGTATTGTTTCTACATTGTCAAATTTAAATAATAGTTTTTAAAAAAGAGGAAATTGTTGTCCTCTTAAAGCCTCGAGTATAATTAAACATACATTATTGGTATTCTCTTTAGCGGTTTAAGCTTTTAAACTAGTTAATAACTTGACAAGGTATAGAACTCATGGTCCCATTTGCATTTATCCAAAAAAAAATATTACAAAGAATATGTATTGGCTCTTAATACGTGCACCTCTCTAGACATATGCCCATAAGGAAAAGTGTCAAAGTATATTTTCAGACATTCTAAACTTTTAAATAAGTTAGTTACTAAGCTGGGGTTTGCTCAGCGTTGTTGTATTTGCGGATGGGGAATTGCAATTGTGACGAGAGTTGTGAAAATTTAGACGGGGAGGGGTGATTGTTGAGATTTGAGAATGTGTGTGCTTTCAATTGATGGGATTGTTGAATTGTTTAAAAGAATTGGGAAGGTGGGGTGGAGCCGTGGGGTAATAGTGATGATGAATTTGAGAGGGCAAAGACTTGTGTAGGACGGTCTTATGGTTCCTAAATCCTTAAGACGGAGCCCCATTTAGAAATTTGCGGGTTAATAAGTAAACTTGTTAATAAAAGTTATAAAAATGGGCCAGCCGAGTTGATCATTGGTGAACTTTAAAGGTTTAGCCAAAGGCGGTTAAGAGTTCAACACTCCCTAGCTACAAAATTAAGTTTTAATGCTCATTTCCTCTATTTGCTACGGTACCCCCTCCACTTTCAATGTTTGTCGCTGAATTCTCATGCCTTGCAGTTTAATCCTTTGTCAGCTCCGTTAGCCATCCATTAGCATCAATTGGCTTGGTATACTTGACAGATCCTAACAGACTTATAAATGAAATTTTATTATAATGACATATTTAATGAGACACATTTTAATGTTAAAAGTGACACTATAAATGAAAATTTATTATAATTTTTATTAAAAATACAAAGTAACACTCTTAATACTAAAAAATGACACATTTAATACTAAAAAGTGACACTCTTAATACTAAAAAGTGACACTCTTATAATATTAAAAAGTAACACTCTTAATACTAAAAAGTGACACTCTTATAATACTAAAAAGTGACATTCTTAATATTAAAAAGTGACACTCTTAATTCTAAAAAATGACACATTTAATATTAAATGTGACACTATAAATGAAAATTTATTATAATTCTTATTAAAATACAAAATAACATTCTTAATAATAAAATGTGACATATTTAATACTAAAAAGTAACACTCTTAATACTAAATAGTAACACATTTAATACTAAAAAGTGACACTCTTAATACTATAAAGTGACACTCTTATAATACTAAAAAGTGACACTCTTAATACTAAAAAGTGACACTCTTATTACTAAAAAGTGACACTCTTATTACTAAAAAGTGACACTATTAATACTAAAAAGTAACACTCTTAATACTAAAAAGTGGCAAATTTAATACTAAAAAGTGACACTCTTAATACTAAAAAGTGACACTCTAAATACTAAAAAGTGACACATTTAATACTAAAAAGTGGCACTCTTAATTCTTTGATTCCTCTTCACCATAACTCTCTCATTTTTTAGTATTAAAAGTGTCACTTTTTAGTATTAAGAGTGTCATTTTTTGTATTAAATGTGTCACTTTTTAGTATTAAATTTGTCAATTTTTAGTATTAAAAATGTCACTTTTTAGTATTAAGAGTATTACTTTGTATTTTAATGAGAATTATAATAATTTACCCTTTATAGTGTCACTTTCAACCTTAAAATATATCACTTTTGTCTTTTTAATGTGTCACGTTTGGCTTTAAACGTGCCATTTAACATTTCGTTAAAGTTCATTAAGATCCGTCAAGTATCTCAAGGTAATTGATGCTAACGGGGCTGACAAAGGATTAAACTGTAAAGTATGGAAAACATAAGAATTTCGGTGACAAACCTTGAAAGTGCAGGAGCACTGGAGCAAAACAACACATCTCTGGCAATAAAACTTAAAAAAACACTAGGGAGTTTCAAACCTTAGACCTAGTCGCTAATCACTAAACCTTATGTGTATTCTATAAACCACCTCACCTAATTATCTTTTGCAAATTTTAATAACATATTATTTATTTATTATGACCCGCTAATTTCTAAATGAGGCTTCATCTTTTGAACAAAGATCCGTAAGACCGTCTTATAGGAGACCACCTCATTTGAAAGTGGGGGTAATTGTGATTAATTAGTGATTACGGGATTCGTACAATTATTCCCTTAGAAATATTTGCTCCCTCCATCCCACCTAAATTTATTCTCCTATTTTATTCTTTTATTTTGTTTTTGTCAAACTAAATACGCCCTTTATCCAAAAATAAATAACATTTTAAAGAAAAAAATTGTTTCAAAATAAATGACGCTATAGGATTTTAAGAAAAAAATATTTACATTTTGCTAAAATTGCACTAATGCATTAATCTCTAATCAAATATGTTGTTCAAACTTTTTTTAAAAAGTAGATGATTTAAATAGGGATAATAAGAGGGAAAAATAATAATTATGTAATTTATCAACAAAAGTTACATTTAAATAAGGGTAGATCAGTCGTTTTAAAAGCTTCTTTAATATATGTACAAATTTTTAAAACGTCATTTATTTTGGGATGAAGGAAATAGTATTTTTCAAATTTATTGCATTCCTATAAGGTTCAGTATTAACGTCGTGCAATGAAATTTATTTAGATATTTACACTATCATATCAAATTTGTCAATTTCTATTAGAGCTGGCAATGAGTCGGTCCGGATTCAATGGGCTAACGTTTTTTTTTGTTGGGTCGACCTGAATTTCGATGGGCCTATCAAAATACTAGCTCGATCTGTCGAAAGCCTATGGGCCAATGGGTTGGGCCGACTTAAAATAAAATCAACAATAAACATAAAATAATAAAATTTACAAATTATTCAAGTTTTCTCTCTATGTCAACTATTTCATAGCAGACAAAAACAACTAAAACACCAAAAGAAACTAAAAGATTCATTCCACTCACCTAGGTTGCTAGGCACATCTTTGTAAACAGTTTTTCTCCAAATAGGAAGATATCAAAATCTGTAGAGAAACACTCAATCTGTATACGGTTTTTGGACTTCTAGGTATTTTCTAGTCCATAAAATATGGATTCAAGATAGTTAAAAAAAAATTCTTTTCAATCTTTCACTTTTTTTCATACTTTATGTGTTAGTTTATATTATCTACAATATACTAGAAATAAATAAAAAATAATTAAATTTTGAATGGGTTGGACTGGCTCGAAAAAGTAAGGGTTTTTTTTAAAATCAAAGCCCAGATGATCCATGGGCCTGTTGGCCTGGGCCAAAAAGGCTCGAATTTTTTTGGATTGCCAATACGTGAAGCCCGGTCTGTCAAAATATTGGATGGGTTGGACTGGGCTTTTTTGCCAGCTCTAGTTTCTATGTAATGATTTGAACATTTCAAATCATCACCAACTTAACTATTCAACTAAAGATGTAAACAAATAAAATATTTTCGATTTGTTATTCGTATTCGAATATAGATATTCATATTCGAAATATTCGAATACGAGCCTACAATATTCAATTCGAGTAGTCGTGATATTCAAATTATATATATATATATATATATATATATATATATATATATATATATATATAGAGAGAGAGAGAGAGAGAGAGAGAGAGAGAGAGAGAGGAAAAAGCAAATTTTTTGATGAAAGAACGGGGGACGCTTTTGAACAACCTGTTATAATAGGAAAGCCTTATATCTTGAAATTAATTCATCAGGTTGATGATAAAATACATGGGCGTTCCAACGAGCATTATACACTTGTTACACAACAACCGGTTAGAGGAGGGCCAAGCACGGAGGACAGCAAGTAGGAGAAATGGAGGTTTGGGCTCTAGAGGGATTTGGTGTTGCTCATATTTTACAAGAGATGCTTACTTATAAATCTGATCATATTAGAGCTCGCCAGGAAGTACTTGGTATTACACTCATTGGGGGAACAATACCTAATCCTGAAGATGCTCCAGAATCTTTTCGACTACATGTTCGAGAACTGCGATCTTTGGCTCTAGAACTGAATCATTATATATATATATACACACACACACACTTATTCATCATTTTATTAGGTTTTTTACTTTTTAAGAAATAAATATATATACTTGTTGATATTTGTTAATTAAATATATCTTGAATGTATTGGATATTACTCCATAATATTTAAAATGATATTATACAATTTTTCTTTAAATAAATATTTATAAGATTGTGTGCAATAAAGGAATTAAGCAAATAATGTTTTTAAAAAGTAAGAAATAAAATTTTGAATCGAATATCTAAATAATATTGAATCATTCAAATATCAATTTTGAATTGAATATGAATCAATTTTAATATTCAAATGACAAACGAAGATAAATACGAATATTCAAATAAATTCACAATCACGAATCGAATACCGTGAAATTCGTTTCGATTATATTCGTTTACATCCCTACATCCAACAGTTCTAACACCAAAGTTCGTAAAAATACCACGGACTCGAGCTCTTACAATTACTCATCATTTTTTTCAAAATAAAAAATATGTTTTTTATTTTTTTTATTTAAATAATGATACGTCAAAAACATACAGTATTTAAAAAATTATCACGTCTTAAAAGAAAGAAGAAAAAAAGTCAAGCAAGATACTAGAACGAAACAGTATATTTTCCCAACCCCAAATTTGTGCCACGACACAATTCTCTAAAGAAAAAATATTATACAATCAAGATTCATGATACTACTAAACCCTAATGGAGACCTGCTTGCCCTACTATTTAAACAAATTCAAAACCACTCTACCCCACCCCATACATGACGAGACAGACTGTCACGCGCTCCACTAACCCCCAATTTGCATACCATTGACAAGGCTGCCGGATAACCACCATCGGAATCCGGCAAAATTCAACCTTCCAGACAACTCTAGAACTGCAACGATTAAACACGGGAGAGAGAGAGAAAGAGATTAGATGGTACAACCGTAGAAAAGGAAGAAGAATGCAAGCATTGAGACGAGAGCCACGGATTCGAAGGCAGTGATGAAAGACCACAATACTGAGTCGACGATGGAGAAGTCAGGGTCCCACCACCATCCTAATAAGTTCTGCGGGATCCAGCTCGTTCTGCTCCACGTTGCTTCTCCCTGCGAACTTGACCACCGTAAAATCGAACGCGGAAGCGCGAAATTCACCTCTGGCCACCGCAGAATTCGAGCCATCTCTTTACAAAATCACTCTCCCTCTCTCTAAAGTATTAGTTGTACCAGCACAGGTTTAATTATATATAGCATCGTACACCCCTAGGTTAATTTACCGTGTTTCGCGGTGTAGAATAATACGATAAACTGGGAAACAAAGGGCCCACACAGGAGAATGGTATCGTGCCGATCGAAATTGCACAGTTAGCGCAATTTTTGAATCATTGCAAACTGGCGGAAAAGAAATTTATCATGTTTTTGGCGGCCCCATGAAATTTATTGGCTGCTTCGCTATTCGCTGCTGTTTGGTTTTCAATGGAAATCATCAATAATCAATAATCAATTTTATATGCTGTATAATTCTTCTTCCCTCTTTGTTTACATTAGCTACAAAATAAAAATTCATTGCTTTAAAATTTACAGCCAATCTCACCCATCCACCTAAATAGTTTATATTCAAAAAATCTAATTATTAAAAGATATATAATCAATATTAGAATTGATCATAAATACAAATACTTTTGAAAATAATTAATATGTTAATAACAAATTTGGAATATAATGTTGAAATGATAAAAAAGGCCGTGGGCATAATTTTTAATCATTTAAATGAAATATTTTAAAATAATATAGTGAATTTTTTTACCTAAAACGAAGAAGTAATAAATACTTCAGCATCCTTTTTCTATTTATATACTTTAGCAATCATAAAACATGTAATTTGTACATTTTTTTGTTAATATGAACCACATGTTTTATAATTTTGAAAAAATATAAGAATATATACATCAAATTTTCATTTAAAAAACAATTGTTTTAACTCAAAAAAGTGACAACAATCTCTCTCTCTCTTTCTATATATATATATAGTAATTACCTGCCAAAAATGCAAACTCTTATTTACTCCCTATATACCAAAATATATGATACAGACCAATGAAACATATTGTAAAGACTAAACAGTTTATATTCAAACATTAATGAGGTGTCTTGATATTCTTGCCTAAAGAGCCAAACACAAGTTACGGAATCAATAAATATGAGTAAAATTATAAAAAAGGGGAAAAGTTCCTTGAAAATTACAAAGTATCATCTATTTTGGAACAAAAATATTCTCCCAAAACGCCATATATTTAGGGACGGAGGGAGTATACAATTATACATTTATCATTATGACTTGAATTTATTCACAAGTTCAAAAATATTTTTTCAAATAATACGTAGTTAATCATGTCTTGGAAACACAAATAAGACTGTACAATTATAATGAGTTGTTAATTAGGGGTGTAACTGATTTGGTTTGGTTTGGTTTATGCCAAAACCACAAACCGAATCGCCCCTATTGGCTTCAAAAATCTCAAACCGGACCGAATCGAGTAAGATTTGAAACCGAACCGAACCATTAGGTTTGGTTTGGTTTTATGGTTTATATAAATTATTTTTAATGAAATTAACTAACAATAAAAATAAGATTTTAATTTGGAATTAACATCAAAATTAGGAAATAACCTACTAACAACAAATTATCATAAAGAAAACAATACAAATTATAAAATAAACACAAACAATTGGAAAAAATAATAGTTCTCCAACAATCAAGATTTTGTTTTGTTTAGTATATGTCTATATATGAATAAATCGATCAAAGGGCTAGATTATATATACAAGATGATCCAAATGTTCAAAATAGTTAATAAATGTAATATAATATATATTATATAATAAATATATATATATATATATATATATATATATATATATATATATATATATAGGTTGGTTTAGTTCGGTTTGGTTTGGTTTGATACCAAAAACCATGAACCGAACCGGATGTTTTTCCAAATTTTGAAACTGAAACTGAACCGTTTTCGACCAAAACCGAACCAAATCGACTGATTTAGTTTGATTCGGTTCGGTTCCCTGGTTCGGTGCTTCCTATTTACACCCCTAAGTTGCTTTATAAATGATCCAAATAAATAAATTAAAAAAATAATAAAATATGTTAATACTTCAAATCCAAAGTTATAATAACAAAATAATAAAATTAAAAACAAATCTATCAATCGAATATTGTTTTTGACACATGTGAATCAAAAAAAATTATGAATTTTTTTATGAGACTAATACATGATAAGAACATTCCATATTTGAAATTATAAGGATAAAATAAAAGATCTAATTACATACAAAATGTATGTTGGTTCACTTAAATCAGTTTTAAATCTATCTTTTTGTGTTTTAAATAATGCTTATGCTTTTTTCTATTCATTTCAAAAAATTTGTCTAGTTTCTAAACTTTACTATTTAGAAAAATCTTTTACCAATTACCCTTTTTTCTCAACTGTAATTACGACCACATACACAAGAGATTTAATGAAAACTATAAGAATGAAATTATATTTAAGTAGTTTTATTCAACATTATTTTTTCTCTATTCTTATAATTTTTATTCTTCTTCATTTGCTTGATTTTAATTTAATTAAAAAAGATGTATGACTATGTTCATGCATTTAACACATGAGTGTAAAAATAGTTTAGAAAATAAAAAGAAATACTCCCTACGTCTCCAAATTATTGTCCTGCTTTCCTTTTTCGTCTATTCCAAAATAATTGTTTTATTTAAAACTTTTTTTAAGATAACACTTTTACCACTTTACTCTTATTTTTTTTTATCTTATTTTAATTATGGGTCACATACACATGATCTTCAAAGTAAACTACATATCAAACTAATATTAATAATCTAGTTAAATATGTTTTCTTAAACTATATCTCAAATTTACCGAAAAAATAATTTAGGAATAGAGGGAGTATCTTATAGATAATCAATTTGGGTAAAAAGTATAATTAAAAGAAATTATATAATAAATGTATATTGAATTTGTAAGCGGTAAATTTTTTTGAGACGACTAAAAACGAAAAGTAACCAATGAATGAGAAGAAGGAAGTAATCATTGTACCAAAAAGGTTATATTTAGAAACGTCCCGCCAAATTTCAAAAGTTAAAATCATTTATGATAACATGACTCATATGAACTTTTAAAATTACATTCTATAATCAAGAGTGAAGACGGTGGCCACCGGTGAGAGGTAGGGTAGTGTTGAAGAAGACAGGCTCCGTTTGTTTTACGGAAAATGATTTTTAAAAAATGATTTTTGAAAAAAATATATTTTATTTTTAGGTATTTGGTAAACCTTTTGAAAATATATCGGAAAATACTTTTGGATGTTTAACAAATATACGAAAAATGTTACGGAAAATAATATATAAATAAATACAAAAAGTATATTCTAATATTAATACACTTATTGAATATAAAATAGTGTTGAAGTTTAAATAATTTTCTTTTAATAATCATCAATTTATCATCAATGATGTTAAATCAATAAGTTCCATCTTTTTTCAAGCTCACAAATATTTTTTTATTAATAATTGATATGAAAAATTGCTTTAAAAAATAAAATAAATATTGTTTGGGACGTTCTTAAATAATAATATAATATAGCGGATACTAATTTTAGGGTGTAGTGAATATTTCTTAAAATTTTAATTTATAAATAATGTGCACAAATTTTATTTATATTTCTAAACAATTTATTTGTTTGGTGAAATATTGTGCGTGAATATAAATATGTGTACTTTTGGAAGGACGCGGAGGGTTGCTCGAACATTCGGAAAATGACTTACGAAAAATAAATTCGTAAGTCATTTTTCGGAAAAGAAAGCTTCATTTTTCGTTGACTCGGAAAAGCTTTTACGTTGACTACATTTTCCTAAGGTTACCAAACACCGAAAAATGAGAAAAAAACCGTTTCCCAGAAATCATTTTCCGTGAAACAAACGGAGCCCAAGTCTTCGTCATCCGAATTTATCACTTTCTTTCATCTTCATTCATCGATGTTCAATTTGACTAAATAAATATTTTAATTCCCTTTTTTTTCTTTTTTTCTTAATTAAAATATATGTTTAACGTGTTGGTGTAAAACTAGTTTAGAAATAAAAAGAAGTACCTTATAAATGATCAATTTGGGTCAGAAGTATAATAAGAAATTATATAACACATGTGGATTGAAGACCAAAAACGATAAGTAACTGATATAATGAGAAGAAGGAAGTATCAAAAAGGTTATATTTAGATATGTCCCACCAAGTTTCAAAAGTTGAAATTATTTATGATAATATGATTCATATGAGCTTTTAAAATTACATTTTATAATAAAAGGAGTTGGAGGTTGGGGAGGTAGGGAAAAGAAGATGAATACATGTGTTTTTGTAACCACCATCTTAATTTCTTATTCTTTTTCTTCTTCATTCATAGATGTTCAGTTCAAATAAATAAATATTTCAATTCTTTTCTTAATTCTTCATCTTTATTTTGTTTGTATGTGATTCAACATATATTCACTTTGTGTTTGTGTTACTATGTATATAAATTGTTTGATGAAATGTCTGTATATAAATTTGTTTGTTGTTAGACACTCTTTTTAAATCTGAATACATCAACTTTGAATCAAGATACATTATTTGTGAATCGTGACACATTGATTTGGTTTTGCAATGCAAGAAAGATGCATCAATTTTAAAATATTTATTGATTGTGTACATAAAAGAAAGAACATGATGTTTGGTTCATTTTGCGATACAATATTATTTGCAACGCGATGCATCCATTGTTGCATCTTCTATGCTTGACTTGATGCATCATGTTGCATAAATTGATGCATCACGATATATAAATTGATGCAATGTGATGTACTGAGTAAGTGATCTGTAGCGCGCGTGTCTTAGATTCATTAATGATATCGTAGTCTTTTCGCTCCCAAAAGTACCTTTTTTTGATTAAAAAACGTAGGGTACTGTAGCGATTGAAAACTTATGAAAGTAGACCGACCTGATTTTCACCTTTCTAATTCGGACAAATTGCAAATGTTACCCCCCAAGTCCTTGGATAATTAAGCATGTCCCAATGACACCCAAGGGAATAAGTATGAATGGTTTCCAAGTAATGTTAACATATGAATTTCCACTGTAATGTTCTTTGTTGTTTGCAATTTCAATTTTTATTTATAAGAAAAGGAAGAAAACATAAATTAATCTAGATTTTAGAGGAGTTAATTTTAAACGGTTGGAAATCAGGACCGGTTCAACGTATCCGCCCAAATGGGGTGGTTAAGTCCTAACCGTTACTCTATTTTTTTCCAAACAAAAATTTTACTATTTAATTTTAAAATGTTTCATTTAAATAATCAATTTTCAAAAATTGTGTTTACAAGGCCAATACTTCAGTTGAACTTGAAAACTTAGACACGCAACCAAACAGCAGGATTCTGGCTTGCGCATTCTTTTGCATGCGCAAGTCAATTTGGTCCCTGTTTGGTGCTTTAATGTATTTTATCTATTTTTTACTAAATTGTTGTATATTTGTAGGGTATAAATATAACAATTTTTTTAGGTTAATTAGAAAGAGATTTTAGAGCCGTCTTTGAGACAAGAAGGAGAAGAACAAGGATTGAACATTGTAAGGATTTCAAGAATTGATTCAGTTATCTTCTTCTCATATGCTTGTTATGATGTGTTTGGTTTATTGCATTATGAACTAAATTCATCAAGGCCATAGAATTGAGTAATTTTGATTCAACTAGGGTGTAGATTTGATTCATGATTGTGGGAGCGTGTTTTTTTGTTTTTAATGCTTTAAAACCTTGATCACATTTTGATTGATTTAAATCATGCGGATGAGATGGGGAGGAGATTTTGTATGATGAGCCAAATTCATGCTAAACATAGATGAGTTGATACATGCAATTTGTCATAGACTACCATATTCAAAACTAAATGGATTTCATAAATCTTGATTTCTACCTAAATTTATCTAGAGATACGTAGGTTGATGGAAAATAATATAACTGATATGAATAGAGAAAGTATTGATTAATTTTGGAAATTTCAAAATCCAAAGTCTTTAAATTGTTTCTGGGAAGTGAGTTAGTGAAATCAATGAAAAAAGTTATCTTTAAGGCCATTCCTAGCAAGGAAACCTAAATTTGGTCAGATTTTACCTCAAATTTGATCTAATTCAGCATCAAACACTATTTCAACTCCAATCCACAACCCCAAATAAAATATTTTTTAGAATATTCCTTAGCATATTCTATTTTTATTTCTTTTACTTTATTTATCAACATGTATATTAATTTGTTATTAACCTTTTAAATAATAATTATTAAGATTACACAATTAATAATTTTAGTATATTTAATAGTTATATTTACGTTATTAATAATATTTAAAAATTAGCAATTTTTTTTAACTAAATTGAATAAATATAATTTAATAAACATACAAGTACTTGAAAATACCATAAAAAATATTACAATCAATACAAAATATAATTTGGGGTAAAAATATTAGGTATTTATTAATTTTTAATACATTTAAACAAAAAAATATTATATTATAAATAATTTTAACAATTATATAATTATTAAAAATTAATTTAATGGCATGAGACCCACCAACCCCAAATTTGGGGTAAAGCTACAGTGGAACCCCAAATTTGGGGTAGTACTGTAGCGAACCCCAAATTTGGGATTGGGTTTGGGGATCGGTTGGAGTATGAATAGTATTGACCAAACTCCCAAATCAAGGATTTGGGGGTACGTTTGGAGATGGCCTAATGGTAGGTTTAGTAGCAGATTGGAGTTGGTCCATATAACTTCTTCTATTGTCAATAATAGAAGACTTATATTTAAAAACTTTTACAGTTAACATTACTTCTAACCAATGTGAGATAAAACTCTTCATGGTTAGATATTACTTCTAATGACTCACTTTTAACATCATATTTTAATCTTTGATATTTTATTCATCGAAAACTTAATTTGGACAAATAAATATATCATTTCGATGTTCTTACCGAGTAGAACACATTTACACAGTTACTTTTGTCAACAAACAAATGACACGTAAAGAAATTTGTGCCTCAAAATGCACAATTTATTTCACTAAAAACACTATTTTTTAATAAGTATTATACTTTAACTCTTGATATCTTATTCATCCGAATCTCGATTTGGACAAATAAATATATCATTTCGATGCTCTCACCGAGTAAAACATATTTGCGCAATTACCTTCGCCAACAAACAAATGACACGTAAAGAAATTTGTGCCTCAAGTTGCACAGTTTCTCTCACTAAAACACTAATTTTTTTTTAACAAGTATTATACTTTAAGTATGGATATCTTATTATTCAAAACTCGATTTGGACAAATAAATATATCATTTTGATACACTCACCGAGTAGAACACATTTGCGCAATTACCTTCGCCAACAAACAAATGACACGTAAAAAAATTTGTGTCTCAAGTTGCACAATTTCTTTCACTAAAAACACTAATTTTTCAACAATAGAAGAGATGTATCTCACATTGGTTAGAAATTGATGTTGGCTTTAAAAATATTATTATTAAGTACCAATAGAAGAAATGCATCATACATTGGTTGGAAAGTGATATTGATTTTCACAGTCACTAGAAAACCAAAAGTTTTTAAAGTTTCCACATGGATGCTTTAGAATGAAGATTTATCCAAAGGTGGTGGGGTGACATAACCATAGTGCTCATCGCCAACTTTATATATATATATATATTATATTTGATAAAATATTTTTACCATTATTACCAATAGAAAATGTATATCTCACATTGGTTAGAAAATGATGTTGAGTTTAAATTATTTTATATTATTACCAATAAAAGAGATGTGTATCACATTGTTTAAAAATAAATTGTTAGATTTTAAAGTCTTTAGACTAAAGACTTTCACTTTTACAAGAGATGTATCTCACATAGTTACAAAATATTCTACAATTATATATTACTAATAGAAGAGATATATCACACATTGGTTAGAAATTGATGTTTGTATTAAAAATAATATTATTAATTACTAATTGAAAAGATGTATCATACATTGGTTAATAAATGATGTTGGTTTTTAAATTTTTTTGATAAAAGATTTCTACCATTATTACCAATAAAAGATGTATATCTCACATTGGTTAAAAAATGATGTTGATTTTTAATTATTTTAAATTATATAAAAGACTTACTATTATTAGCAATAGAAGATATATATCACACATTTGTTATAAATTGATATTGGTTTTAAATTACTATTATTACCAATAAAAGAGATAAATCTTACATTAGTTAAAAAATGATGTTGATTTTAAAAGTCTTTAAATAAAAAGAGTTCTACTTTTATCATTAATAAAAGAGAAAAGAAGAGATATATCCTATTATATAGAAAGAAATGTTGGTTTTTTTTTTTAGATAAAAAACTTCTACTACTATTACCAAATGATGAGATGCATTACATATTGGTTAGAGACTGATGTAGGTATTAAAAGTCTTTTTATAAAAGACTTAATAACAATAGAAAAAATATGTATTTCACATTAGTTAGGAAAGTGATATTGGTTTAAAATGATTTTAGATAATGTACATCGCATTTGTTACAAAGAGATCCACATTATTTAGAAGCATATATTTGTTATAAAATTCATAGATAAACTAATTTTTATGTTATTATTAATAAAAGAGATATATCACACATTGTTTACAAAAAGATGTTGGTTTCAAAACTATTTAAGATAAAATACTACTACAATTATTATTATTATGTTATAACCAATAGAAGAGATGTATCCCACATTGTTTAAAAATAGATGTTGATTTCAAAAGTTTTTATATAAAAGACTATTATTATTACTATAGAAGAATGTATCTCACATTTGTTAGAAATTAATGTTGGTTTTAAAAATACTATTATTACCAATAGAAAATATGTATACCACATGGTTAGAAAGAGATGTTCGTTTTAAAAGCCTTTAGATAAAAAATTTAAACTTTTATTACCAATAGAAATAAAAAAGAAGTATCTCACATTGCTAGAATATGAAAAAGATGTATCTTACATTGTTTAGAAAAAGATGTTAGTTTTAAAACTCTTCTAGTAAATATTTTTACTCTTATTACCAATAAAAGATATATATCTCACATTGCTTAAAAATAAATATTGGTTTAAAATTAAAGTCTTTAGATTAAAGACTTTTTGTTACAAATAGAATAGATGCAAGTATTTCACATTTGTTACAAAGTATTCTACTATTATTATCAATAGAAAAGATGTATCACACATTGGTTATAAATTAATGCTGGTTTTAAAAATACTATTATTACCAATAGAATAGATGTATCATACGTTTGGTAGAGGGTAATGTTTGTTTTTAAAGTCTTTAAATATAAAACTTCTACCATTATTATTAATAGAATATGTATATCTCACATTGGTTAGAAAGTGATGTTGATTTTAATTTTAGATAAAAGACTTTTACTATTATTACTAATAAAAGAGATATCCTACATTTGTTAAAAAATGACGTTGGTTTTAAATGTCTTTAAATAAAATACTTTTACTTTTATCATCAATATAATAGAAGAGATGTATCCCACATTATTTAAGAAGAGATGTTGGTTATAAAAAATTTAAAATAAAAGACTTCTACTATTATTACCAAATGCGGATATGTATTACACATTGGTTAGAAAGTGATATTGATTTTAAAAATCTACAATTATTAGCAATAGAAGAGAAATATTTCACATTGATTATAAAAGTGTTATTGGTTTAAAAAGTTTTTAGATGATGTATCTCACATTGGTTACAATGAAATGTATCTCACATTATTTAGAAATGAATATTGGTTATAAAAATCATTAGATAAAGACATCTTTTGTTATTACCAATAGAAAATATGTATCCACATTGTTTAGAAATGAATGTTGGTTAAAAAGTCTTTTATCTACTACTATTATTACTAATAGAAAATATGTATATCTCATTGTTATAATGTAGTGAACAAGCTTTAAAGTCTTTAGATAAAAGACTTAAACTTTCATTTCTAATAAAAATATAAAATAAGTATCTCACATTGTTTAAAAATGAATTATGATTTTAAAAGTTTTTAACAAAATGACTTCTAATATTATTATCAAGTTAAATGTTAATTTTAAAAGTCTTTAGATAAAAAAAATTATTATTATTAATACAAAATATGTATCTCACGTTAGCTAAAAACTTATATTAATTTTAAAAGTATTTAGTTAAAAAAATCGTATAATATTAGTAACAATAGAAAGAAAAAAAAATTATAGCCATGGAAGTGATTGACAATCTAATTATAATGTCTAGAAGTTAGATTATTATTACTATATATATATATATATATATATATATATATATATATATATATATATATCTCATATTATACCAGTACGAAGCACGGGTTAAATAACTAGTACAGATAAAAAAGAAGGTTGGCATTGCTGATGTGTGAATGCTAGTTTTGCCTTTTGGTTTTAATGCTACTTTTGCATTTTGGTTTAAATACTATATAAAATTAATTCAATTTTATTATTTATATCGTTGGTTGTAAGTTATTTATATTATTAAAATTGTTTATAATAAAATTTATAAATATTGAAGCATAGGCATTCTTATAATAATAAAAATAAAATAATAAAGAATATACTTGGAATTAATGTACGATATATTTGTTTTGCTAAGACATTAATACAAATTAGATGAAATAAAACATATGTTTAAATAGAATAATAAAGAATATACTTAGAATATTCATTTTAGAATAAAATTTGAAGTAGAACTGTTGGACATGATGAAAGATAGTTGGTGCAATTTTTGCAGCAAATTGTTGGAGATGTCTTAGAAAAGGAAAATAACATATGCTTTGAGTACACAATGTCAAACTTTCTTATTTCTTACTTTAAAAGCAAACCAAAAAAAAAAAAAATTGTATTTCCATCTCATAACTCTTTAATTATTACTAGTTAAATGGTTTAGGTAAAATATATAATAAACTCTTTCAGGTTTTTTTTTTTAAGTTTGATTTGACACATCAAACTTTTTAAGGTTATAACTTTACTTGTTTGTATATTTTTCAAATTGTTCTATAAATATTTTTCTTCTTTTATTGATTTTTTTGAGACAAACTAAAAATAAAAAACATGACAATATTTTAGGACACATGGAGTATTTTCTAGAGCTGGCAATGAGCAAGCAGAGTGGGTATGAGTGCACTCATGTGAGCAGCGGGTTCAAATAAATGGTAAGTGAAAGCTTAATTGATAATGGGAGCATGAAATAGGCAAATCATAGGACTTGGATGCCCATTGACGTCTATTTAGTCATTAATATAAAATTATCAAATAAAAAACAAAAATTATAAAAACTCATTTCAACTAGTCTTGGATAAAAATTCCACTAAAACATATGTAATTGTGAATGATGTCTGAGTTTGTACATTATTTCAAGCCCATTTTTACACACAAAAATTAGTGAACTAAAATATTCTCGATCATTATTAAAAAGATATGTGTTCATACAATCATACCTACTTACTAGGGGTGAGCAAATGCCTATAAATGCCGGTCAATGCCCAGCCCCCAAAGCTGATGCCCATGGATCATGCATAGTATTGGGCTTTAGATGTGTTTAATGTCAGCAATCATGGGCACTACTAGGCCCTTAAATTCTTCCTAGCCAGTCTAGCCCATCCTTTTCATATACTACGTTGTTTTATGGGAGAAATTCGGATCCGGTCCCCTGTAATGAAACTATAACTAGAAAAGTATTATATATTTGTTTTAAACCGTTAAAGTACACTTTTTGAGGAAAAATGACGAAGATACTTTTAATAAAGAAAAGCGCGCGAACAAAGTCACTGCCCAAATTTGGGCATCACACTGAAAACATTGGGCATCGCTATGCACAATTGAAATCTGTCAAAAAATTTGGGCATCGTAATGCAAAAAGCCACTGCCCAAATTTGGGCCTCGCAATAAAAACATTGGACATCGCTATGCTCAATTGAAATGTGTCAAAATTTTTGGGGCATCGCAATGCAAAAAGTCACTGCCCAAATATGGGCATTGTAATGAAAACATTGGCATCGCTATGCAAAATTGAAATCCATCAAATTTTTGGGCATCACAATGCAAAAAGTTACTGCCCAAATTTGGGATTCACAATGAAAACATTGGGCATCGCTATGCACAATTGAAAGCTGTCAAATTTTTGGGCATCACAATGCAAAAAGCCACTGCCCAAATTTTGGCATCGCTATGCATGGTTGAAAATTGTGAAATTTTCGGCATCGCAATGCAAAAATCTCAACTCAAATCTGGGCATGGCAATGCGAAAATTGGGCATCGAAAATCTTCTGAAGCCCAAAATAGTGCTTAAACGGTGTTTTTTTGCCTTAAAACAAATACATCATGGGGTAAACCTCGTTCGACTTATGGATCTCGTCAAGAGTTTCGATTTGATATGCGATAGGTCTTATGGTTCATCTGGGTTAAATAGTTATGTCATGTCGATAGAAGAGTTCTCAATTTTTTTTTACTAGTGCATTAGTTTCAAAACTGTTGTTGAAAATGAAAGGATGTCGGCAATGGAGAAAAAGAGAGATAGAGAAAAAGATGGATGGCGAGCAGATTTGAGAAGAAGAGGAGGAAGATAAAGACCGAAGTAGCAGCTCGCGGGCAGTTTTGGAACAAACTTATGAAAATGGACTTTTGCAGTTAAAAAAGAAGGGGGTACTGGAGCGCTTACAATTCCAGCAAATAGTACCGACCCGCAACTATTCCATGTTTTATTAGAGGTATATATCTCGTTCTCACCCTCAGTCCCCATGTTTTCAATTCTCAGTGAGTCAGTGGTGCATCTTTGCTCTTTATCTTCATTCTTAATTTAAGTTTGGTCTACTTTTGAATTGGCAAGTGTTGTTGTTTGAAAGTCGCCAAATATATTGATATAATTGGGTAAATAAGAAGTTTATATAATTGGATACACTTATATGATTTGGGGGCTATACAGTGCCACCCTTTACTTAATTCTCATGAATATATAGAATGTAGTAATAAGAGTGACCATAAACATAACAATCAAATCCCTAAATGTAGCATCATTTAATATATAAAATGACTTAAGTATCCTTTTAACATTTAACAGATATTCACTTACGGTACACACTAGCGGATGTTTTATAAAACATTCGCTACACCCTTGCGTATGTTTTATAAAACATCCGCTACGCCTATAAGAATATCCGCTAGTGTGTAGCGGATGTTTTGTCTGAAATCGAAAAAAAATGCAAATCAACAGTTTTTTGTTCGTAATTGAAAAGAAAAAATAAACCGAATCAAAACCAATCTAATTCACATGCGATATCATACCTTAACAATATAAACTGAATCAATAATGACACGTAATCAAAATTACGTAAAGGGGGAGGGATGGAGGGGGTAGTATAGTGTTAAAGAAATAGATCCAACATGTAAGCTCAATTGGGTCCATTCACATTGTTAGCCCATTAAAACCTTTTACTTTAGATATAAATATCTCATGTAATTGTTTTAGAAATCAATTGAATTAAATAACAAATTAGTTTCTCTTCGTTCTCTTCTTTGTGTATTCTGTGCATTCTCTTCTTCTCTCCCTCACCTCCGACCACCACCGTCAATGGTGGTGGTCCGGCAGCCTTCTTCAACCCTCATCCTTCACCAAATTTGTCATGGTATCAGAGCACATATTGTTGGGGCTTTAAACTAGTGATCTTGCATTCTTGTCCTACTCTCAATTTTCCCATTTTCCCTTTTTCTTCTGTATCTCACAAACCCTAGATCTTGACATAAGAAACCACCAAAATCAACACACAGTTAGAAGAAAACTCATAATTAAAGACACTATCGAAGCAAACAATGGAGAACAATCAATCATCTTTCTAGCAATTCGGTGATCAACTCCAAATCCATAAAGACCATCAAGTTCATCTACAACTACGGCGGTAGAATCATACCTCGTCTCGCCGACGGCAAGCTTCGGTATGTTGGTGGTACAACCAGATTTCTCGCCATCGACCACTCAATCTCCTACACTGAGCTAATCATCAAATTCTAGAATCTTGTGGTTCATCCATGAATTTGAGGTGTAAGTTGCTGACAGAAGACCTAGAATGTGGCGACCCGACTCGGATTCCGGAACAAAATCCCAAGGTCGCGACGCTAGGATAAGGCAAGAAGGGGACAAGCACTTGTAAATTAGTAGTGTGAGTCAAACAATAGAGCTATCCAGCTCTAAACATGAATGTACATCCGTACAAAAATACGGGTCAACAAAAATCGAAGGTGCGGAAGCGTTAATAGGGTGAAGACCCGAGCTAATAAACTCGAAATCAACACTAAATGAAACCAAGAGAGACTTTTGTCTCGAGAGGAGAAAGTACAAAACTCGCGTGCCGTAACATTGCAGACGCGGAACAAACCATCGGCACTCCAGGCCGGCGTTTCAACAAGGAACTAACCTGATATAACAATTACCCACGACTAAAGCATACCGGGGTTAACCAACAATTAAAACAACTAGAATAAAGAAAAGCCTCAAAGTTGCTGCGTGCCCGGGAGACAACTGAATATAAAACTAAGACTCCGAATAACGGCACGACACAATACGTCGGCCCAAAGAAGAACCAAATCAGAACCCAAGTGATCTACCCAACTGTAAAGTCTAAATAACTTTACAATGCAACGAGCTCACAAGAATAGTAAAGTACAATATACAAATCAATGATGCTAGATGAGATAGGAATCCACAAGCTACTACTCGGGAATGTCGGCTGCTACAAACACGAACACACAAACACACGAACTAAGCTCGAGCTATCGATCAGCTGCAATCTGCTACAATCACGATCTACTCGGGCTCAACGTGGTGAACAGGTCACTGCAACTAGAAACAAAGTATGGGATGAGTCATAATGACTCAGTACGCTACTACTAAACAATATATCATAATATGAAACATTGTTATAATAACAGTAACATCGCGTTCGTGTGTTACTAGAATAAAGCATACCGGGGTTAACCAACAATTAAAACAACTAGAATAAAGAAAAGCCCCAAAGCTACTGCGTGCCCGGAAGACAACTGAATATAAAACTAAGACTCCGAATAACGGCACGACACAATACGTCGGCCCAAAGAAGAACCAAATCAGAACCCAAGTGATCTACCCAACTGTAAAGTCTAAATAAAACGAGCTCACAAGAATAGTAAAGTACAATATACAAATCAATGATGTTAGATGAGATAGGAATCCACAAGCTACTACTCGGGAATGTCAGCTACTACAAACACGAACACACAAACACACGAACTAAGCTCGAGCTATCGATCAGCTGCAATCTGCTACAATCACCATCTACTCGGCCTCAACGTGGTGAACAGGTCACTGTAACTAGAAACAAAGTACGGGATGAGTCATAATGACTCAGTACGCTACTACTAAACAATATATCATAATATGAAACATTGTTATAATAACAGTATCATCGCGTTACGATGACGAAACCCGTGAAGACGTGTTGTATACTTTACAAGAAACTTTCCTTCTCACTTACTAAACTGTTCGAACGAACTAGGGTGGAATTCCCTGTTCAACACAATCAAATGAATTATAAAGTAATTCTCATGAAAGCATTACAAGTAAGTATGTATAACTTTATATATACACGTCAAGTCATTCATGAAATTAGCAAGTATAAACATACATATATGCATATCAAGTCATAGAATTATCAAGTATTAGTATGTATACATACATATATACACACCATGAAATTCAATAATGTGTAATCAAGATAAACATGGTCACTTTCGATCCCATGTCTCAATTAACACTTTATTGTCACATAAGTGCTTGAAATAAATCACATAACAGGAGGATATACTATAGAGTCGCTGCCGCAACGTAGATCCTGAAATGAAAATGGTTATCACGAATGCGAGTTGTCGGATGCACGTGAGTGATACATCGACCAAGAACATGATAGTATTATTCCAAGCGCCCTAATGGTTACGACACGGTACTCTTCTCCACTGTGATCAAATAGTGGAGGGTGGGTGTATGATGATGGGCTGGTGACCCATCACTACCACGAATCTCACAATCCGTGACGGCGATGCATCGTTACCATCGAGACAAGACAAGTATGCCAGTTGGACTAATGGAATGACAAGTAGATGTTTACTTGGCACTAAAATCAAGTAGAGAACGAGTTCGACAAGAGCAAACTCATCCATGTCAAGTAGATGTTTACTCATATAAAATCAAGTAGGAATCGAGCTCGACAAGAGCGAACTCGTTCAAGACAAGCAGGCATGTTATTCATAACATGTTCACGATTAATCATATATATTACAAAAGGAGCTCGATTGAGTCTCAAGTATAAGTGTCAAGTTGTCTACTCAATTCTATTCAAGTTCCAAAAGCTAGTAATCTAGTCGAATGGATTTCTAAGTGTCAAAGGATCTCACCACAATCCTAGTAAGGTCCAATCGTTCCTTAAGATCGACTCCGTTGAATCTTTACTACAATTCCAACCAAATAGGGTATAAATGCTATATGCATTTCTAGCCCTTCTATGTTTTTGTTTAAGACATAGCTAGGTTCTCGTTCCATTTAGGAACCCTAGTTCATGTATCAATAAGTCAAGTACGAGTTGGTAGCCTAAGTTGATTTCAAGTTCGCAGTTCCACTTGTTAATGGAATGCAATTTAAATACAAGTCAGGAAATCAACACCAATAAAATCACCAAGTAATCAAAGGAAATATATGCTTCATGAGTCATATTCTCAAACGCATACAAGATAAAAATCTCAACAAAGGTAGGAATTATGCATTTAGTCATAATCTAAATCAATCATAGAATTTCATATTCTAGTATACAACCAAGCTAAGTTATTTACTTAACCATTAACTCATCATATATTGACCAAGACTACTATGATAGTCTAGGGTAATTAATCAACAATGTTATACGCATTACAATAACCCTGAATGGTAATCCATTCTTCAAACCAAATCAATCCTTCTCTACTTGATGTTCATGCACCGAAAGATACTCATTCTAACTGTTGGAATTACAACTTAGTAATAACTCATTCTGGTCAGCCATTTTGTAAAATTGACCAATAACTCATCATAAATCTAAATTTCATGATTCTTACATATTCCGAAACTAGGCTCTTCAAACTATAACTTAGCCTTTTAAATCACTTCATTCGGATTAGTATTCATCCAAATATAGTCACTTCAATTTCATGATAACAATCTGATTTCCTGCTATTACACATTCTGCCCAGTCAACTTGTAAATTCAACCATTAATTCCTCATAACTCCAAATTTTATGAATTTTATATATTCAGAAACTAGACATTCTGAACTACAATTTAGAATTTTAAAACACTAATTTCAGACTTTTAATAATCCAATTATGGTCATTTCAATTTCATATCAACAATCTAATTTTTGGCAATCAAGCATGGATTGAACAAGAAGATGAAGCTAGCATTCTTAGCAACACAAGTACTCATTAACCACACATAGCCAGTAATTTTGTTTCCTTAGGGTCAATGAGCCACAAATCAAAAGGATAAGTAGTAACTTACCTAAATCTGGAAATCAAGAACACAAAATGGATTAAGACGTTGATGTCTTCAAGGAGCCCTAAATCCTTGCTCCTAGCTTGACTTTCGGGTGAGTAGAGTTGTGTTGTAACAAAGCTTAATCCTCAAGTATTTCCATGGCTTCCAAGGATCTTCAAACTTCAGACACATATGAAGGAAAGGGCTGGAAGAAAACGAAATTGAACGGGTGTAAGGAGGATGGTTGAGAGAGTCTTCAACAACAAGAACAAACCTACCAAAATCGGGGGAAGCAAAGTGTGGCAACAATGGCTGAGCTTCCTAGCAATACCAAGAGCTCTAATAGCTTCCTTTCTAGACACAAGGGGAGAGAATTACATCAATTGCGTAGGTAGGAATGGGAGCAATTAGAAGGAGCTTCGTTTTCCATGTCTTAGCTTGTAAATCGGGTGAATGGAACTATAGAAAATCAACTTCAACCTTCAAGAACCCTCAAGTCTTCCATGGGAGCACTCTCCTCTCTCTCTCTCTCATGATTTCTTGGGGATGAAAAGGCTGAAGTGTGGAGTCCCTTCCAGCTTTGGTCTTTGGAATGGTTAAGGAGACAAAGGGTGCAAGGCTCAAGGCTTAGGGAAAAGGGAAAGTTGATTTTTATGGTCTAAAATAATTTGGTCTCCTACTCAAAACCCCACTATGGCCCACTAGAGATGTAGGATGCAGCTAAGGCTGTTAGGATAGCTTAGGGACCAAATTTGGGGAGGTTTTATGAAGTGTAGGTGGGTATTTGGCTAAAAATAAAGTCGAAAATACACTGAGTGGTCAACTAAACTAGACCAGAATTTATGTCAACTTTAAAAATGTTCCTGTACTGAAATACAAGTCTAAAAATTACACGAGAGGTATGGTAGGAAAGTTCTCGGAGTCTAGTTTCTAACGCACCAAACGGATCTGAATTCTGAGTTTCCTTCACAAAGTTGTGGCCAAAATACTACAGACCTATCATGGCCTGCGGGAATACGAGTTAAGCCAAAAATCGAACACGAGAGCGTGTAAACGTATATCTGATTAATCCAAAATAATTCTAAGTTAATCCCCAAGGTCCCCAATCATACCGGGCTAAACTTAGGGTCGAAATTAATATCAACCGAGTAAAACGACAATAAACACAACCGGTACGACAGCACTGCATAACTGCGGCCCATCGTAGCTATAATTATATCAAGTTAAGTAATAAGAATTAAGGGTCTTACATAGACGTGTTAGTCTTCGTCACCTGCGACGAAGATCTCGCCAATGTCATTGAAGAGTACGGGCAATCAGGACTTGAAGATTATAACCCATCAACAAGATCCTCAACAAGCGCATACGCCAAATACACACAGATTTTGCAATAGGGTCAAGCACACAAAAAATTAGAAAATCAAGAACAAGAACATAATCAACAAGCAACTTGAGTGGGCTGGGAACTTGTGTTATTTGAGATAATCACACAACCAACTCAACAATACCCAACAGTACATGGTTTCATCGCTCTCTCATTAATGAGCACAAATTCAATTCATCACTCTCTCATCAGCGAGCACAAATTACAACATTGATTACGCCATTGCGTATCAGCCTCGACCTATACCCAACAGTACAGCAACCGAGTTCGGAATCGAAAGCTGGAAGGTGCAAAGATCTGGTGTTGATAATGGAAGATTTAGGTCTGTTTATGATCGACGAAGATTACGAGTTTTTCATCGGTCTTTCTCTTTCATTCACGCGCGACTAACATACAACATGGCTTTTAAGATGGCTATGGCGAGAAACGTCGATCACATTAAAGATTATACTAGATTACTCCAAAGAAGAACCCAGTTGTGAAGATAATTCTACAGAGGGTCAAAGAATCGCATTATCATAGGCCATTGTGGGAGTCATTCAACCACTATTATCATGGTTACAGTCCAACGTAATTCAGCCCAAAAGGCACATTTAATTCAGCCCAAAGTGGCACAACAACATTCAGGCCCAAAGTGGCACAAAATTGATTCAGGCCCAAAGTGGCACATTTGCCGAAAAGCTCATTCGTTTGTATCTCTCCAATTCGCACACTTTACAAATTAGCGTGTTCGAGTTGAGGGGGAGTGTTAAAGAAATAGATTCAACATGTAAGCCAAATTGAGTCCATTCACATTGTTAGCCCATTAAAACCTTTTACTTTAGATATAAATATCTCATGTAATTGTTTTATCAATCAACTCAATTAAATAACAAATTAGTTTCTCTTCTTTGTGTATTATGCGCATTCTCTTCTTCTCTCCCTCACCTCCAACCACCACCGTCAACGGTGGTGGTCCGGCAGCCTTCTTCAACTCTCATCCTTCACCAAATTTGTCACATAGTTTAAATGTAAAAAGGGGTAGTGAAGTAATTTTACCCCTTAAATGGTGTTACGTTTAGGGATTTAGGTATCACGTTAACGTATTATGTACTTGTAATTAGCCATAGACTAATATAATTAAAACTAAGTAGATCGCATAAATCATAATGCATTATATAACTCAAGAAAGAGTATTGGTTAATTTTAGAAATTTTGTTCTCGCACAATAGCAGTCAATCAAAATCCGAATATTAAAAGTTTTGATTTTTCGAATGATACTATGTTACTACTGAATTTTATTGATGGGCTGAACAAAGAGACTTGTCGACTCATCATCGTATTTACAACCAATCATGTGGAGAATCTCGATCCTGCTCTCATCCGTAGAGGAAGGATGGATAAACATATTTAGTTGAGCTATTGTTGCTTTGAAGCATTCAAGATTCTGGCAAAGAACTATATGGATCTCGAATCCCACCATTTGTTTGCAACCATTAGTCTGATACTGGAGGAAACCAATATCACTCCGGCAGGCAGACGTTGCAGAGAACTTGATGTCCAAGTCTGCAGAAGAGGATGCTAACACTTGCTTGGAAAACTTGATCAAGGCTCTTCACAAGACAAAAGAAGAACCAAAAGCTGAAAGCAGAGGAAGAAGCAAATCTGAAAGCTGAAGAAGACAAAAAGAAGAATGAACCAAATGTTAAACAAGTACCAGTTAATGGTACGATAGAAAACTGAGTCCTTTCTCACGTCTGATTTAAATATTCTCTGGATTGTAATTCTCCATTACTTGTCTTGCATGATTTCCTCTAATGTATTGAAATCAATTTAGTAGAAAGTACCTTGAGAATTTAGCTAGTATTATTTTTTCTTTTGAATGTGGGCTAATAGATGAGAACAAATTCCAAACCTGACATGGTTACAGTGTTGAAGGAACAATAGATGTACTTTGCAAGCTTGAACCAACATACTGAGCCTCAGATTAGATTTAGAGGAAGCGTTGAAGAAATAATTTAATCACATCAATATATGGTGATCTTGTAGGTATGATATGTCCATAGTCATGCTCAATAACCACAGAGCAACCCTCTTCAAACAAACAAGTAAGGTCTCTGCTGGTGTTGCTTGCAATCTGCCTGTCTTTGCCCCTATCATTTCCAAAGATATGAAGTGAAGGACAGTTGATTGATTCTCGTTCAGTCTCCAGTAAATTAGTGGAAAATCCAGAGCACAAAATCACAAATCTGAAATCTATCTCTCCTTTCAACTTCCTTTTTTGTGCAGAAAGCAAAGCAGCCATTGCTGCTCCTTGCGAGAATCCCAATATCCCGTCAAAAGGCCCTGCTTCAGAAAATACTGTTTTCAAATATGCAAGTGATTCATCAAACCCCTCGGTTTGCTGCTGATACTGAAGAGAATCAAATGGACCATCTGCTATCTTCCAATCTGTACCATTTTCCTTGGAGAAATTCGGAGCAACTAACCATGCAAACTTCTTATTGCAACTTTTTGAAGGAACTCTAGGTTCCGTAACAGATGCTGCATCACTAAGATTTGGATCTGCTGGCTCAGGTTGATAAATGAAATGCAGCTCATGGGGTGCATCAACAAAAACAAGCTCAGCCACATTTTTGAGTTTCTTAGCCAATGATGCACTTCTTCCTTTAAAACTAGAGGCATTCTGTCGAAACCCATGCAAGCATAAAATCCTCAACTTTCTCGAAGTCCTGCTGCCTGCAGCATAGAATATATAAGGATGTGCACAAAGCATAAAACCCATGTAATAGTATGCATATAACACTCACAATACAAGTTACTGGGCTGTGTTAAATGAGGTGTTGGACAATGAGCTCAGAAAAGACAGATTATGCTACATAATAAACAAATGCAGGACAACTAAACTGGTATATGATCTCAATCAAAGAAAATATGGCCAAAATAATGCAGTTTACAGACCTTACCATTCCTACACAACTCTGATGAGTATTCACCAAGGCTGGTGATAGAAACAGCTTCAATTTCAATGGAGGTTGACGTTTCTTGTAATTTCCCAATGTCAGTAGCTGGAACTGATGCAACTAGCTTCCCATACTTTTGGCATAGCTCACAAACATACATACAAGCTTTCTTCTGCCAGAACACATTATAATTGAGCAATTTAGGAAACTATACTGAATAAACCTAAACTCAACAGAAACAAAGCTTCAAATCTTCTACTTAAAATTGGCTACGACTGCTAATAGAATATCATGCACATCACACCTAACATTATCATAACTCATAAGAGTCAACAAGAATGAGAAACTTTAAGCATACTCCAGAATTGGTGATAAAAGCTTTTAAGAAAATATACATCACATCAGTTCTGCAGGATCCATCTCAATTAGTTGGAGTGGCTACAAATGCTTCCCTGATCATTTCCCAAATCAAGCGAAAGTGTGACCATAAAAAATGCTTCCTATCGATCCTAGATACATCAGAAGCCCTCAAGTAAAACCACGTAAGAACTACTGCAATGCCCTCAAGTAAAACCACATAAGAACCACTGCAATTGGCAAGTGAGGCTCTAATCGTGGGAAATCCACTAAGAGTTCATTTGTAGCGGCCAATGGCTGTTGGCTTATGACTTATGGCTGATAGCTTAGGCTAGTGGCTAATTGACTTATTGTTGATTGGCTGATAGACTGTTTGTTGGAGCGGTTTAAAAAGTGGCTTATGAATTGTTAAAATTATTTGTTAAATAAGCTGGAAATGGTTTATTTAAAACAAATTGACCAATGACCATAATACCCTAAACTTCCAAATTAACTACTCCCTTCATTGAGGAAAAAAGTCTCAACTTTATCTTAAAAAGTCAACATGGGACAATATTTAATAAATATTTATTTTCTTTTTCTTGATAAGTAATAAATATTTATTTTCTTAATCATACTTAAAACAAAAGGTAAGAATGTTTTTGTTTTTAATTCCATTCGTTTGTGTAGTTTTTCATGTTTAGCTTTGGTTTTTCCCTTTTCAATTTTGAATGTGAGTAGTCAAATATTCGGAGGTTGAAAATGTTTATCCTATAAAACATTTACAATTACACCAACGAATAAATTATTTATTGTATTCCCCATCCCACATTAAACATTTAATTTTTTTAAAAAATCTTGAAATTAGTATTCCTTTTTTTATGTATATTTGAGAAAAGGGTGAAATGGGAATAATCAAAAGTTCATTAATGTATACTTGTCTTCGTGTTCTCAAGAAACCAAAGAAGCTTAAAATTTTGGCCTTTTGGCTTTGGTTTTTTCAATGCATAAAGGGTATTGTACCTTACTTATTGACTTTTAGCTTATAAGATAATACAAACACTAAATATAGGATGTATCAAAAACTGAATGACACAATTGCAACCAAAATCTGCTATAGTTATAAGTCAATAAGTTCATTTAAATATAGGATGTATCAAAAACTCAGAAGAGTCGGTCAATATATACACGAAGGAAAAAAGGGAATAGTTGTAAGTCAATAAGTTCATGTAGCTAACTTCCAATAGAAGGAATATCTTGTAAAAGTTTCCACTGCTAATTCTGGCAATGTGACTGCACTATGATGAAAGTTTTCAGGATAACCCCTCAAAGATGCATGCACAAAGCTGCAATCATTGGAGTCTCTCAGTTGTACTTAACTTATAAACCCTAGTTTACTTACATTACCGAAGTACATCATTCATTACTTTCCCAATGTTTATGCAAGGTTGAATTCTTGTCCACCATAGCCTCAATATCTTTTAGTCCCTTCGCTCCAGGCAAATACTATACTATTTTGGATGTTTCACTTTCAAAAATTATGTTTACTATTTCCATAACATTTCAACTTTACCCTCCACATTTGATATTAACATATTGATTATTTTCAAACACTATTGTAATTATGACGAACTTTAATACTAGTTATATATCCCTTAATAATTAGACTTTTCAAACATGAACTCTTTGGGTGGAACAAAGGGAGTAACTAATGCAATCTTCTTTTTCCTGTCTAAATATTAAGAAAAAGTGAAGTACATTATTGCTACATACCTGACAACTATCACATACTAACACAAGCATTCTACAGTAAGTGCATCTGCTCCGAGAAGAGTAATCATCAAACGAGGAGCTACAGAGAAGGCACGTACCCATGACATTTGCATCTGAGCTGCCAACTGAAACCCTACCAAGACAAGACTAAAGGTCAAAATAGTGTAATTACCAACTCATTTAAAAGCTTAAGATGTTACAAAGACAGCCCAACAGTGTATAATGCTTTAACATTCCCCCTCATGTGTGACCGTACTTGCACATGGAGAGATAAACCGAGATGCATCACTGGGTGCATCACAAACCAAACAGGCACTAATAACACTGGGAAACAAATGCAAGAAGGGATACTCAAACCCAAGACCTAGCATGACAAGTCGTCAGATGATACCATGTTAGTTACCAAATCATCTAAAATCTTAACGCAGTAAGAGAGAGGGCCCAAAAAAGTATATCAAGCAAGGAAGAATCACCACCATTCTTGAGAAAAATGAAGAAACAAGTAGTTCAAGCCATCCTCACCAAGTTTCTTCATAACATGGATGCTCAACATTTTATAACCATTACAAAACTTTAGAAAGGAAAAAAGAAATTTCCTGTAGTCAAATATGGACTCGACAAAGCTTAATAGAAATCATACAAATGGCATTCAGCAAGTAGACATGAAAACACAAATTTTGACGATGACCACCATGTCCATTCAACAGCCCATTCCATTTTTAGAGAGAAATCTGATTATTATTGAGGAAGAAACTCAAGGCAATGACCTTGAGGTTTTTGGTTCAAATCCCCATACAAGGGACCAAAATTACCTATCAAGAAAAGAAAAAGAAGGGGCTTTCTGGGCACAGGGGAAATGTGTGGCTTCAAAAATCAAAAATATATTAGCTTCCAAACGGATTTTTTAAAGAGATAGTATTTAGCTCCAATACACCAAATCTGCCAATCATAATTTTTTTAAGCTATATCATATCCTTTGTTCCACAGTTACCTGGCAAGTTCGGACTACGAGTAAGGCTGTGTATATAGACCTTTGCAAACTCCCAAGTGTGGGGAGCCTAATGCACTACCCATCCATCCTATAATCTGCACCTCATATTGACTTCTTCCCCAACAAAACATTGCTTATGGACTCAAAAGTAATGTACACTGCAATCTGATTCCTTACGAATTGAAGGCTTTCTGGATTGAGGGAAGGGGGCATATTACGCATCCAGATCACTCATCCATTTTGAATTAGCATGTTTCACAAACTCATTTCAACGTTTATCATCTATTTCCATACGATAACTGCTTCTAAAGCATAAAGTATCTCAACCTATTAGTCTATCCCATTATTTATTTGATGTAGGTAATCTTTTTCTCCTAATCGCGGTAAGAACCATAATCCAACCTCAACTTACTCCGCCTTTTTAGAGTCCATTCGGGATTTTCTTGTCCTAAAAAAATTGGACATCCGCACAAGCCAATCTAACACCCTTTCAGAGAGAGATGACACGCTTGTATTCAGTTTCACAAAGGAAAGTTAATGTTGCAAGAAATTTCGGGCAAGCGGACCTTTTTTTGAAGCTAATAAATAAATATGCTGATGCTTTGTAACACTAAAGCCCTAGCCACTCAAAATGTTGCAAGCTAATTTCGGGCAAGCGTTCTTATAGGTGGCCCACTAAAGAGATTGATCATAAAATATAGAAACTGTTTCACAGCAGTACCAGACAGCTGACTAATGCTCTATTTGCATACGTGGTTGGTTTCGTGGTTCAGGATTTTTTTCTTGGTTTTCACTTTCTCACTCGTTGGCCCCACAATTCTTCTCTATCTCTCATACTTTTGGATTCAATCATTACTGAACTAAGAAAGAGACCACGAAATCAAAACTAACCATCCATCCATACAGCCATACAGGGCCTAAGACTCCCTGCCTTCAACTAAGCTCTTATAAAAACTTGGTTGGAGTTCTCAAAGAGTTGCTACCCCAAAACAACTACATTTTCGTGGGTATGGAATGAAGAGTAAGCAGATACAAGTTCCTACAGAATTAAAAGAAATAAGAGCACAATGAAGTTGATTAGGCTGATTTATTGTTGGCTTAAGGGTAAAGGGACTCAGGCAGACAGAATAAATATAAATAAATAAATAAAAATGCATCTGAATCCAAAATGTGATTAGAAAATTTTCTGTATTCACCCACTGAAATACAAGGATTGTACAATATGGCAATACCTGTGATCAAAAACGAAATTCTTTCCTTTGAAGAAGCCACCGTTTGGAAATTGTTCCAAATAGCGTTGAATCCCACCATACAACTGCATGCCAAAAATAACAACAAACATCATCCTTAGTTTTTTTTTTATAAGGAAACAACAAACATAAATATATCAGATTACAGTAGGGGTAATGTAGATAATGTCTTCCCCTCAATAAACTGTCTTTGTTATTTAAATCAGGATTCAGAAGAGACGTGAAGTGCAAGAAATAGAATGAAGGAGAGAACAGAGCCTTATATTGATCCTAGCATTATATGTAGAGTTGTCAAATAGGGCTAATGCCCGCGGGCATGCCCGCCCCGCCACCTAAAAGGGACAGGTTGGGCTGATGTAATAGAAGACCGTTTGGCTGCGGGCTTTTGCAGATCGGAGCGGGCCTGTGGCAGGCTGCCAGCACTTTCTTAAAACTAAAAGTTCTTAAAAATAGTGAGCGGCCAGGCCCATTCTTCCCTCTAAAAGAGTACAGACTAAAATTTAAAAAATTTAGGTTAGGTCACTTCGAAAATATCTCACTCTCTCTCTTCCGTCTTCGCTGCCTTTGGCGACTGCGGCGACCTCGAGGGGCTCCGGCTCTGCGCCTCTCTCTCTCGCTCTGGCTCTCTGAGACTCTTAGTCTCACGCTCTTTCTCTCCCATCCTCAGATCTAGCACAGGCCGCACGGCGGCTCCTCCTCACCGTCGCGGCGTCACAGCCTCACTGCCCCCCTCACACCCGAAAGTTAACTGCTATTGTACTGCATATACATCCAAGTCAAGCCACATGGTTCTGTTTTAGTAATGATTGCATTTCTTCAACTCCTATGATTTCATCACTGAAGCAGCCTGGGCTCCGTTGACAAGTGATTTTGATTATCATAATTTTGGTCCAAATAAATGGCCCCATTGGATGACTTGAAATAGATAGAGGTTGAAAACTTTTCGATGAATCAATTGGATGAAAGCATGATTATTTGAAAAATCAAATGAATGAAGTCAAAGTTGTTAGTTAAGGAAATAAATAGAAGGAAAAAAAACAACTAATGGGTTACACTCAAATTATGTAAGGTAGTGAATCTATTGATAATTTCTAGTTTTCTACCGTATGGCAGACATACTATTGATAATTTCTACCATATGAGGAAAATCTGTAATGAACAATTGAATAATTGATAATGTATTAAATTATTAATGTTATGATAAAAATGTAAAATAAATTCAAATTTGCGGGCTTGCCCGTTTTGCCCGTGGCCCTAGGCGGATTGGGCTGGGCCAAGGGTTTTAGGGACCGTCATGTGCCATCCCGCGTCATCTTATGTCGGGCTTTATAGGCCCACGGGTAAACCCGCCCCACAAGCCCGTTTTGACAGGTCTAATTATATGTGCGATCAAAAATGCAAAATTATGTAATTAACGCAATTGAGCAGATAGACTTGAAAGGTAGTGTCTCCGACAACAAAAGTAGAAGAACGAAACAACAATTTTGGATGCTGTCCAAACACTTACCCTAATTGAAGCATTGTGTCTGCAAATCTTTAATTTGTGAAAAAACTGGAAGTAGCTGGCTATGTTTATGCTAATTAACCATTGTGTAGGACAATATTGTGGGGATAAACAGCAACAAGAAAAAACAATTAAAATAAATTTAAAAACCACGTTGCAGTTACTGCTTTATCTACGTCTTCACGCATCTTAAGGAAGCAAACCAAAACTCATGTCCAGGAAGTCCAGATATTGGGTAACAAATACCGGGACTCATAGGAGTTCACCTGAAATACACTCTCAAATCCAGCACCTTTAGATCTAAGGTAAGCAGATGCCATCTCGCACCTTATACCTCCGGTACAATACCTGCTTATTGAAACCAACAAGTGATGAATCAGAGACAAGATGCAGTTGACTGCAAAATTTGCAGGATTTACAATGGATTCTCAAAAACCAGTAAAAGTAGAATTGCTCAAGATACCAAGTGTGCAGCATTAAATAATTATAGTTTTTGAAAAGCGCAACAAAAAAGCCATGAAAGACAGTACCCTGGGGGTTATAAGAGCTGATGTGAATCACATAAAAGATTTGTATATTAACTTGCAGGCATGGAGGATGATGACTAAGACAGTAACTACCGTATAAGTGAAAAAAGCAGGATACTGGAACAGCAATATGTTAAAATAGCTCCATGTAATCACCTCCACTTCCTGGACTTCATAATTCTTTGCAGCAGAGAGAAAGAAGTAAAAAGAAAAGACTAATCATCCATTAAAATATATGAGCAAAATGTGTACAGTACACAGCATATTTCAACAATGGCTATAGAAAAATTCCAGAGACACAGGAAGCAGGTGCTTAGTTGCGTCATGTAAAATGATTTACACGTACGACTTGAAAACTTGTGAAAACCTCCATACAGGACTGCACTTCGTGCAAATAAAAATTTCAAACAAGTGGGTTTTCCTATTCCAAGCCTTTAAAACTAGCATGATTGCAGGATTTTACCAATTAAAAAGTGGATAAACAGAGAATTAATGCATAGAATCATAAAGAACAAGAGATTAGATCCACGACTAAATGGGGCAAACAAGTTTGATCAAGTAGTAATGATATCACATGGCACTCTGTTCGCTTAAAAGTAAGAATAAACAAATTTAACTTGGAGAGCAATACAAAAAGGTTGATGTTCACATAATTACTTACATAAGTACGCAATTCCCACGCAATTGCTCAGAATTAGTTTCGATCCAGGAGGGGAGATCACTATATTGCCTGATTTCTGGATCCAAAGTTTCCACATTTGGTGTATGGAACTTCCCTATCCTTGTTTCATATAAATTCCTTGCATCCAGCAGAACAACCTTTTTTGCACTATCTCTTTCCTGTACTTGTCCTGGCAAAAGCAGAATCTCGGTTAGCAAATTCAACGACAAGCAGACAGCAGTAATGTATTTCCAACTCTGAGAGCAGATATCCATGACATAAGGGATCCAAGTATTACTGGACCAACTAAAACTAATTTTTCTTTCTAATAGAAGAATTAAATATAACCAACCAACAACAGGTATGATTACAGTCAAGCTCAATAGATATTCCAATTTTGCGGTCAAGGGTGCTTTAGAGAGGCACGCAGATAAACTCACCAGCATTCTGAAGGACGGAATGAAACTCAACAGCAGATAAATGCGTTCCAGCATTTGAAATTTCCGGTGATTTCAATAGAGGATTGGAACTAAGAGTAACCAATTCCTGATGATAGCATTAAAGACATACAAAATTAGTCCAACAGGGAAAAGCTGCATCTCATTTCTACTTAATGTTTAGAATTTCAATAGCAGCTACTAAATCATTCCATGTTGAGATCCAATGTCGGTAAAGAAGCTTAGAAATCAGTATCATATTATGATCAATACGAATACAATGTTCAGGTAACATGGACTTCACTTCAGAGCCTTAGAATTGGAAATCGAGTGAGAATTAGACCTTGACAATCCTGATGGAAAGAGAAGTGAATCCACATTCTTGGGCGACCCGATCATTTGCTGGCTTATTGCAAGATGCCAGCTTGAAGTCCGTCCCATCAAATAAACTATTCAATTTCATCACAGAAATGTGCTCCTCCAAAGCTGATAACTTCCCACCAACCTAACACAACAACAATTCCAAAATTATTCACTCCAATAATCACACACGGCGTACAAACGAACATATGTTGAGAAAAACATTTCCAATAATTAATTATTGAAATAAGAAGGTGACGGGGGAAGGATAGAATTACAGTGACGTTGACGCCGTGAGGGGCGAGACGGACGCGGCCAAGAAGGGAGAGGGACTTGCAGTTGGTATCGTAGAAGGTAAAGAGGTCTTCAAGGTCTGGAATTTGGGTATACTTGTAGTATAACAACACTCCATAATCGTTACCTTCGTTGCTACCATCCGCCATTGTTGCGCCTGAGAGGTCTATGGAGCTCTAGTTAACATTTGAATTTTGGGGGAAGTTAGGAGAAAAACCCCTAAAGATGGTGTTGACGTCAGTACCTTGTGGTTTCAGTTTTTACGGTTTTACCGTTAAACCCTCGGATCTTTCGGAAAGTGTTACCAAAATGGAATTGTAATGGCAAAAACTTGTGTAGAAGTTCTTACGGATCATAAATTTGTAAGAATTGAACCCCAAAAATGATAAAAAGAGGTTGGTGAAGTGGGTGATCTATCAATAAAAGCTGCAAGTTACTTAATAAGAAATTGAGTCCAAATGTGAGAGAAAATGGATTCAAAATTGGACAATGGGACTTAAACTTTCGGAGCTTGGATCCACCAACACAACACATTTGCCCAAGGGGAGCATTGCCACATATCCGCTCGGCAGGGGTGTCAGCGCATTAGTGAGATCTTTTTCATTTTGCTCCGGTGCCTCTGTATTTTTAAACTTTGCTGTCGAAAATTTCATTCTTCTAACGTCTTGCACTTTCATTATTTGTTAGTTCCGTTAGTCCTCCGTTAGCATTATTTAATGTAGAATGTTTGACGGACCCAAACGGAATTTGACGAAATAAAAGACACATTTAAAGTCAAACGTTATACATTTAAAAGGTAAAAGTGACACATTTTAAGGTCAAAAGCGACTCTTTTATGTGAAAAAAAAATCATTAAAATACAAAGTAACACTCTTAATACTAAAAAGTGACACTTTAAAACTAATAGTGACAATTTTAATTTATACATGTATAATGCAAAGTATCACTTTCCAAAGCAAAAGTAACACATTTAAGGTTAAAAGTAACACATTTAAAGCTAAAAAGTAACATCGTTAAGACTAAAAAGTAACATCTTTTAAAGGAAAAAAAATGATAATTGTTATTGAAAATGCAAAGTGGCATATTTTATACTGAAAGGTGACACATTTTATAATGAAAAGTGATACTTTTAATACTAAAAAGTGATACTCTTTATTTATACACGTGAAGGGTGACGTTGTAATTTTCAAAAATTGAGGGGTTGCACTAAGATTACTGAATCTTAGCCCATTTAACATAGATAGGTCCGTCTTACGGATTAAGATCTGTAAGACCGTCCTACAGAAGACCACCTCTGTAATTATTAATTTTCTGGGACTTGATTCGTTTCATAATTAACTCTATGAAGTAAGCTTAGGTGAAATAAATTATAAGGAGTAGTATAACTAACTCCTACGATATTTACAATTTATTTAGGGGATGATCATACCCTCATAAAACTTACGATGCGAAAATAAGTAATTGTTATTGGATAGTTGTGGACTAATTAATAATTAGCGGTTGTGACTCAAAAGTGTTATAGTATTATAATTGAGCCTACATATTAACTTGTATGACAGTAAGTATTATATGAGAGAATGATATATTTGTCCCTATGTGTTAAGAATATTGTGATATTGTTATTGACTTTATGGAGTACAATTGAAACCCGAGACTTGTAAGCTTGGGTGTAATATTAGTGGAGAGTGACTAACCCAGTTTAGGGTAGTCATGGATAAGTTGTGAGACTTATATAAAGAGTTAAAATGCTTGTAAGTATTGTTTGACGGGGCTATGAATAGCGGGATCGAGAACCTACTTTTATTATCATATGTACACCACTTGGGTACATGATAATTATGAATCAAATTACAAAGCTTACGCATGTTATAGGTTTCCAGTGGCAGCAAGTTGGTGTGTTGGGTATAATAGAGTCATCCACCTACTCTTGTGTTGTATGGAGTTCAATACTCGCAGTTAGCTACTGACAACATTATATATTATAAGACATAATGTTTGGATATTCTCGCTAGTAGTCATGTAGTATTTCGTGGTGTAATTACTATTGACCTTTGTTTGTGATTGGGTATACTATCCAGTATTTACGGACTTAGTGATTGTATAATGTTATGGGTAGTTGAACTAGAAGACTACCCATGTGTTGATCTTGGTGTCCAGTAGCTACAAGCACAATTACGATTCTAATGTATGGTTACCTGCCAATATGTGTTTGATGAATGATATAGATTCAGTGGTCTATTTTGGGGATTGTTATAACAAAGTTTAGTATTCACAGACTTGTCTTTTGTAGGTGTTTATGGTAGGACCAGTGGCATACTCTCGTGTTGTTTAACGTTTAGTACTTACAAACATTACATTTGTTATCGTTAAGATGATTTACATATAGTGTTTGTTTTCAGCAAATACATGCTTTGGTGTTTATTTACGAGCAAACATTCATGTTTGGTATTTATGTTGAGCTCCCATACTTGTAACTCAACAATTGTGTTTAGTTACAAACAAACATTCATGTTTGGTATGTGTGTTGACATCTCATACTTACAACTCAAAAATTGTGTTTATTACAAGTAAACATCTACTTATGTATCGCGTTAAGTCCATCTGGCATACATGGTTCGTCTTAGTCTGTGTTAGCCTCCATTATCGGTCGTAGTGGGGAAGTAGCCCCATCGTTATATTCAATACTAGTAACTTTGGTAAGCTAAACTATGTATGACTATCGGTAGTGTGTTCGAGCTTTTTTGCCGAGGAAGCCATATGAAGGGAACCTATTTTGGACACGACTAACGATTCAGACATGATTTCAGCATGTGTACTGCAACAACAACACAACTATGGTTCTAAAGGACTGGTCAAGATCGAAAGCTCGCCTACAGTTGTTTATCATGGTTATGTGCTAATTACGTTTCATCAATGTGTATTATAACATGTTAAATGTGATGTGTGCAAGTATATGTATAACTATACTCAATTGACTAATGTGATGTGTTTACAAATGTACATAACATCATGTCATGTAGTTGTATATAGTAACTTAATGAGTTATCATTCACCTCGCTGTAGACACCCAAATTTTGTACCTCTGTTATATGGCATGCCATAAAATATCAAGATCTGTTAAAAGGACTAACGAATGTCAAGTTACAGGGTTGAAAATGCAAAAGAAAAGAAGAATGCATAAACAGTGAACTGCATGGGCCAAAGTGCCAAAAATCATAAAGGAAAAAGAGGAGTGGGCAGCCTCCCATCCATCTGGGCGCCGTGCCCACAAGGGCTATGGGCAGCGCCCATAGACCCCCATTCACTATGCAGTTGCCTTTTGATGCAATCTTTTCAGCACACAGTACAAGCTGTTGAAGCACAGGCTGATCAATCTTAATCACGAAGGAACCCCGGATCCCATCTTATAAATAAAGGCTCCCGGGCAGTGAAAAAACAGAGTTACACTTCGCAGTTTGTGAAAACGCTCCCGAGAGAACGTCGAGGTTATTTCCCCTCTAACTCCGAAGCTCTGCCGAGTTGCCAAATCTCTCCCTAAACACTCAAACTCTCCGCCCAAAGTGAACTATAGATACCCAACTAGGTTTTCGCCCTATTTTACCGGTTCAAAAGAAGCAAAAAGAGCAGCTGCCCTGCCCAAATCCAGACGTCAAATCTAGCCAAAACAAGCAGTTGCTCTACCCGATTTAAGACGCAAGCAAGCACGCAAAGCAAGCAGTTGTGCCGCCCGGATCCCAAGGCGAAAAACAACAAAAAGGAACAGCTACGCTACCCAAAATCCAGCAACAACAAAAGCAAAAAGACTCCCTCTCCCTGATGGACAGAGCGAGCGTGCCCTAAAGCCTACCAAAAAGAGGTTTGGTACAGGATAAAACCTTCACGCTTCAAGAGGTAGATATTTTAAAGTTTATTTACTTTTTACCTTAAAAGTGCTATTTAAAATAGTCATATATCATGAAATAAGCAGTTATGCTGCCCAAAATTCTATAACAAATAGCACTACAATAAGCCGTTATTATGGTGAAATTTTTATAAACTACATTTGCAACTCTAAAATGAGGATGAGGCTGCTATATATATATATATATATATATATATATATATATATATTAAATGCTTTATTTAAATTGCTAATTTTATAAAAGAGTATATTTAACCAAAAAACCTATTTTGAGACCGAAAGGGCGAGTTGGGTGCCTAACCCCTTCCCAACTCGTAACTTAGCCTCCGAACCCTTTTACAAATCTGGTTATTTGTTGTTTTTCTTTGTTTCTCCTAAAAATAAAGATGACGACTATGTTATACATATTTTGAGTCAACAATTAAGGACAGACGTATTCCACGTGCTTGAAAGGTTTTAAAACCACCCGTTTCTTAGTAGCGGGGGATCCGGTTAAGAAACGGGGCACTCACAGTGGCGACTCTACAGGGGACGTTGTTTTTATTTTTAATAAAATAAAAACGGAGGACTAGACTCAGTTGTTTTTTTTTTTTTGTATAAAAAAAGAGTTCTTCTTTTGGGTTTTTAGCTAAATATGTTTATTATTTATTTAACAGTTTAAATATTGCATCTTTATATATATGTGTGCATAACCATGAAATCTTGCAGCAGCTTCATTTTGGGTACCAGTGCAACCCGAAAAAAAAGATACAAACAAAAAGAAGAAAACGGAGGCAATATTTGCTTTATTTTGCTTTATTCTGCTTGTATTATTATTTCTGGCAAATATGTAAATATTCTTTTATTCTGTCATTTTTATTTTGAGGATTAGAACCAAATGTAATTAATAGGAACAGATAGTTTCTCCACTTTTCTTTCTATTTATTGATCTGAATGGCCGTCACGCTCGCTCGCGTCGTCTTTTTAGGGATTCAAACTAATGAGCCGAGAAAATCCACAAATGAACAAGATGACAGTCATTTACTGCTTTATTACTGCTTTATATCTTTTAAAAAAAGACTTTACTAATTTTTAGATAACTCACACACGTGCATTCATGTAGAAATATTTCAACTGTTACCCTTTAACCCAATAAACACGTCCGGGTATCCATGATCTCGAAAGAGAAGCTACAGAGAACTTAAGCCGAAATTATCACATCCTGTGCCCCTTACTGAGGGGCCAACGGGGTGAAGCCAACCTAGCCCTGCATCAGACAACGTTAAAAGCATATAGATTTTTAGGACACTTCATGGACCGATCGGTTTTTATACCTCAAAATTGGTGGCCAATCCATGTTGCAAAAATATACATAAATGAATAAAGATATATGCATAGGGGCTGACCAATAATTTTTATGGTATTTGTCCCAGACCATTCAAATGGTGGATCCCGGAAAGAGTATAGACCCTTCGTCTGAGATCTGTCCAATCTTGGAAAGTCGAAAGTCAGGTGGAATACGAAGGTTCTATACTTTGGAGAAAGAATCTATTATTCCATGAAAAGTCCCGAGACTGTCAAAATAAAACAGGGCTTGTCCGATCAATTTTAGGAAAAATGAATAATAAAAGGGTTAATATCACTTTTGGTACCCTAAGTTTACCCATTTTTCACTTTTGGTACCCAATGTGCACAAAGTATCAAATATCATCCTAAACGATTTCCAGTTTCATCAATTGTGATACTTTCCGTTGCCAATCTGTCAACCCAAAAGGAAGACTTGCTGTTATAGGTTGGAAAGGCAGAGAAACCGGCTACGTCACTTGGTTTTGGTAGAAAATAGAGAGAGGGAAATAAGGGTTTAGCAGCCCGACATTTCTTCCCCAATTCGTCAAATTTCCCCAATTCTGCCCCCTTCCCTTTAGAACCCTAACCCTAATCCCCAAATTTCATCCATATTTCTTCAATCACTATCAAAATCAACCCTGAATTGAGCTGATTAAAACCCTAAACTCGTGCAATTGAACTCACATGACGAGAAGAAGCAAGGATGCGTCCCAACCAGATTACGGTATGTGTCTTCAATTTAAACTATCTTGTCATTCGTTCCTAGATTATTGTTTGCTAGCTTATAATATCACTTTTGGTTAATATCACTTTTGGTTAAAAGAGTTGATTTTATATTGACTTGGTACCAAGTGATATTAACCCTTTTCTTTCTTCAATTGGTACCAAGTCAACTTGTCTTAGCTTATTTTCATAATTACCTGCTATTATATTGCTTGCTTTCTTCAATCAGTATAAAATCAACTTGCTTTCTTAGCTTAATTTATTAAAATTAGACTTGTCTTAGCTTATTGTTTGCTTATTATATTTTCTGAAAATTAGTAGAAATAATAGTAGTATTATTGTTAGCTTATTGTATTTTCTGAAATTGTTGTGTTAGTTGATGATATTTATTTATTTTGCTTTGTTGTAGACCCTGAATTGGATATCATTTCGTTTACAATGAAAATTGTCCATGGTGATGTTATGAAGCATGACCCTAAAATATATGTTGGAGGGAAGATAGATTTTTTTGATTGGGTGGATGGAGAGAGTTTTGGGCTAACTGACTTGAGTGATTTTGTAGAGGAATTAGGTTACAAGTTTGAAATGGTTAAGATTTGGCATCAATTTGAGAAAAGTATAGTCATGGGTTGTAATCTTATTGTCACTGAAAGAGAATCACAAAACCTACTTAGGTCTATACCTACTAAGAAAGAGGTAAATATCTACTTAGAGCATCTTGAAACAATTTCATAAAATCCCACCATTCCAGAAAACCCAAATGTCAATGCTTCTTTGTCTTCTAATTCATATGATTCTGAAGAATTTAATGACTCTGAATATGATATGGAAGATGATGATAATGAATTTGAAAAATATGTTGATTATGATATTGAGTTTGATGGTGCTGTGGGGAAGGGAAAGTCAGTGCAGAATGAATATGTGAGTGAGACTATGATTAATAGGATGAATGAGGATGGTGATAAGGAACTTTCTGATAGTGATGACTTTGAGAGCATCTTGGGCAGTGATGAGGAACCTGAAACAAAATATCCTAAACACAATCCTAAGACTGATAAGAAACCTAAATTGAAATTGGGAACCATATATAGTAGCAAGAAGGAAGTGAAAGATGTTATTGAAACATTTTGTCTTAGAAGTGGGATGGTCATTAGATTTGATAGGAATGATGGCAGAAGAATAAGAGCAAGTTGTAGAAATGAAGGATGTCATTGGTATGCATATGCTGCACCAATGCAAAATGACAAATCATGGCAATTGAAAGGTTATAATCCAGTTCATACACAGTGTGGATGGACTTACAATAACCCAAGTATTAGGCCTGGTTGGATTGGAAGGACATTCATGAAGAAATTCAAAGAAAATCCAAGTTTAAGAACTAAAGAATTCAGGAATGAGTTGTGTACCAAACTTAAGGCTAATGTCTCAAAACAACAAGCATATAGAGCAAAAAAGAAAGCCAAACAACTATTGGAAGGAACTTTGAAGCAGTAATTCCAACAAATAAGAGACTATTGCCTAGAATTGTTTTGATGCTTGTAAAAAAGAGTTTCAGTTCTGTAGGAAGATTATAGGGGTGGATGGGTGTTTTTTGAATGGCCCTCAAGGTGGACAGTTGTTGACAGCAGTTGGGGTTGATCCAAATAATCAAATGTTTCCCATAGCTTATGCAGTAGTTGAAAATGAAACAAAAGACTCTTGGACTTGGTTCTTATCATTGTTAGAGAGTGACATAGGCTTTGAAGATCAATATGAATGGACATTCATGAGTGATAAACAGAAGGGGTTCATACATGCATTTGAAGATCTGTTTCCAAATGCTGAAAATAGGTTCTGTGTTAGACATTTACACACAAACATGAAAAGGGATGGGTTCACAGGGCAGTCAATCAAAAATTCTTTATGGGCAGCAGCTAGGGCAATCAGGGTTGAAGTGTTTAAGGCAAGAATGGAAGAATTGAAAGAGTTGGATGGGGATGCTTATGAGTGGCTAGTCAATAAGCCTGCAAATCAATGGTCTAGGTCACATTTTGGCACTCAACCTAAGTGTGATATCCTGCTTAATAATATGTGTGAAAGCTTCAATGTTTTTATTCTTGATGCAAGAGACAAGCCAATTATAACTATGCTTGAGACAATAAGACATTTGGTGATGAGTAGGTTGCAAGTTAATAGAGATAAAGCCAAGAATTGGGATTCCAGACTATGTCCTAGGATAAGAAGTCTTGTTCAGAAGAATTTCAAGGAGGGTGTTGAGGGCATACCTATCAAGGCAGATGATTGGCATTTTGAGATCAGTGGCCCATTTGACTAGCATAGTGTGGATCTTGCTCTGCAGTTATGCACTTGTAGAAGATGGGAGTTGATAGGCATTCCTTGTAAACATGCTTGCTTGGCCATTTGGTGTAGGAAGGAAAATCCCGAGTCTTATGTCAATGATTATTACAACTTTGGGACATACATGAAGGCATATGAGCATGCCATAATGGGTATTACTGGATCTGAGTTGTGGCCCAAGTGTCAGTTACCACCCCCTTTGCCCCCAAAATATGAAAACAAACCTGGAAGACCAAAGAAACTGAGAAGAAGACAACCTGATGAGCCACCTCCATCTTCCAGCAATCAACACAAATTGAAGAGATGTCAGAAATCTTTGAAGTGTGGAAAGTGTGGAGTAGTTGGACATAATTCAAGAACTTGTAACAAAAGGAATTCCAATACAGACTCAGTTTCACAACTTGTTGATGAGATCCCCTTAACTGGACCTGAACTTGTTTCACAACCCACTGAGAACTGTCACAAAGCGATCAACCTAGCGACCAACCTCGGTCATCAAATCCTTCAAAATTACCTGTAAGTTTGTGAAATTGAATACTAACTTTTTGTTGATATGTATTATACTGACTTTTTGTGAAATTGAATAATGACTTTCTAATCATCTTCAGGTTAAAAGAAAGAGAGGTTCAAGCAATGTAGGGGTGAACATAAGGGGCAATACAAATAGGATTGCTTCTATAAATGTAAGTAATATAATTTCACCATTTTATATTATTTGTTTTGATTGAAAATTTCTGACTTTGCCTTTTATTTTTAAGGCGAATCAAACATCAACAATCAGTACTCCACTTATTGTGAGGGGAGGAGTGAATTACATTACAATGGCCAATTTGAGACATGCAATTGGAGGTGGATATGGAGGTGGAACTTCAACAAATGCAAAAGGGAATGATAATCCAAGTGGCAAAGACAAGATATAACCACTGAAGGGAATGAGACATGAAATTGGAGGTGGATCTGGAAGACATGAAGACTGAATTTGTGTTAAACTTTGTTGTTGTTAAACAATTTGATGTTATTAAACTCTGTATGGTTTTGGAATTTGGTATTTGGTAGTTGGTAGTTATCAAACTCTGTATGGATTTGACTAGGAATTTGGTACTTGTGGATTTGACTTATCAAACCATGTTCTTGTATGGATTTGTGTTATGTTAATGAAATTGGTTATGTTATGTTATGTCCAGTTATGTTATACATGTTATGTTTGGTTATGTATGTCTAGTTTTACTAATTTACTGATTTGATACTCTAATTTATGACTAATTTGATATTCGACTCTAATTTACAGCTAATTTACAATACTTCAGTACTCTGTTATGTCCAGTTGTTGTATGGATTTGGTACTTGGAATTTATGTTATGTCCAGTTGTTTCTCTGCAGTTATGCAGATGTTGTATGTCCAATTTTGATTGTGTCAATGTTGGTTCATAATTTCCAGTAATGTCAGGTAGGATACTTCAGTACTCTGTTATGTCCAGTTGTTGTATGGATTTGGTACTTGGAATTTCAGTACAAAATTAGTGTCCAGTTGTTGTATGGATTTGGTACTTGGATTTGGCACTTGGAATTTCTGTTATGTCCAATTGTTGCTCTGTAGTTATGCAGATGTTGTATGTCCAATTTTGATTGTGTCAATGCTGGTTCATAATTTCCAGTTATGTCAGGTAGGACAGTTGGTTCATAATGTTGTCAATTGTTGTGCCGGTTACAAAATTTTCCAAACTCTTCAAACTTGCCAAATAGAATTGCCAATACAACTTCCATTGCAATCAATAGATTAACAAAAAACATATTGTATTTAGAAGATTGCAAGGTTTTTACATATTTATAATTACAAATCAAACATCATGGTCATACAAAAACCAATTATAATTGCCATTACAATAATGACACATCTGAGTTTTATTTTCAACTGAATGACTTCAGTCTTCATGGCCTCAACCATGGTATTTGCCATCATCAACTCAACTTTCATTTCAGCCTCTTTCATCTTCAATCTCTCTACTTCAGCTTCAAATCTGTTCAACTTGGCTAACAATCCCTGAATAATTTGTTTGGACCTTATGCTACATTCATCATCCAACCATTTAAAAAATCCACAATATTCATGTTGATGTAATTAAAAAGAAAAAAGAAAGAAAGTCAGGTATATCTACCATATCAAACAAAACAAGAGGCAAATGCAATAAAAATTAAAATTACCCCATATTTTGGGAATGCCCAATATCTTCTTCCTGGATTATTTCTAGTCCAAGAAGTCTTCCATCCAATCTTTATTCCACATTTACAGTACATGTCTTCCATATTACTTGAGCTCCAACTACCATTTGAAGAGGTTTGTGTGGAGTTGTTCATTTTCAAAGTCAATAGCTTAAGAAAACAGATGAAGGTAGGTGGGGGCAGAATGATCTCGAATTGAGAAAATGGAATTACTTGTTAAGGGAAACTGAGGAAGAAATTGGGGAAGACGAATTGAGAAAAGGGAATACAATGAGAGAGAAAATGAATTAAGAATTTGGAGGAGGGAGTTACCTGGTAAAGGCTAAGATTTGAAGAAATTGGACACCCATAAATATTAGAATTTGGAATGAAGAGAAATTGGGGAAGAAATGAAGTCCCATTCCCGTCAATTGCTCAAGAAAGCTAGGACAGAGTGAGTGATACGATTATAAAGAAAATGAAATCTTTGCATTTCCTTCACTTTGGACCAGAAATCCAGGAGAATGGAGGTTGAAATGGCTACGTCACTCTTCTTCTAATGAGGGCTGGAGGTAGAGGTTGAAATGGCGGGAGAAATTGGGGAAGAAATGAGGGCTGGTGGTTGATTCTCTTACTTTTGTACCAAGACCAAGTGACTTAGCCGGTTTCCTTGCCTTTCCAACCTAGAACAGCAAGTCTTCCGTTTGGGTTTGACAGATTGGTAATGGAAAGTATGAAAATTGATGAAACTGGAAATCGTTTAGAATGATATTTGATACTTTGTGTACATTGGGTACCAAAAGTGAAAAACGGGTAAACTTAGGGTACCAAAATTGATATTAACCCATAATAAAATAATAAAGACACACTGTACTCAAACCAAAAAATCATGAAACCTTCCCTTCTGCTACCTTCAACCCTTTTCCTCAGAAACTTGGCCCGAGTTTGGAAAGGAAGAGATAGTACTGGTCGTTTAATACGGGATACATGCACAGAGGTTAGGTCAGAGAGTATAAGAATCAATGCAGAGGGTACAGATCTGGGCAGAATGGCCGCCAAGAACAAACAAACCGTTGCGGGTACCAGTAATGAACAGACTGCTCTGGAGGCAGAGATAGAAGCTCCTGGATATGCCCCACATCCTGAATTTCAGAACTGGTTGAAAAGAGAATTAGATGCTCCTGTAGGAAAAGTCGCAAGCCAAGTAGTTGGGGATTTGTTGGAAAGCTTGGCCGAAATTTTCACTATGGTCTCTCACCGAATTAAAAGTCAGATACCTCCCCCTAATTGCTCCCTCCTTCCAGGAATCAACTTCTCCAATACCCTCCCTCAAAATTCCAAGATTTAACTAAACACCAGCCCTCAACCAAATACCAATCCTATTTTCCAAAACAATATCGCTCCCCATATCCTTAACCCCAGCACACCAAACATCTCATTCCCAAACACCACCGAATTTACCCGCCTAAATGCCTGTTACCATAACCAAAAGGACTACCTCCCTCTTGACCCTTCAAACACCTATACCCAACAAATGACATCCACATGCACCAACATGCATTGGACACTTCCTCCCACCCCACTTCAGCCATAGAGTGACCAATACCTCCACTAAACCCATCCTATTCAGTCATCCTCTCCAAAATTCGTGGCTGATCATTTCTCTAAGGTTAGAGAGAGTTTCTTGAAGGTTCTTGAGTGATCAACAATGGTGGCCAAAGCTTGAGGAGGCCATTTCCAAAACCCAACCATAGAAGAGAAGAGGAGGGCAAGGAGATCGCATACCCACCTTTGCATGGACGTTTTGTACATCTTGTAGGGCTAATTTAAGGTGAGTTACAACATCTCTTTCTATTTATTTTAGCCTCATTGACCCTAGGGAAAACAATCTTGCTATTTGAGGTCAATGAGAGCACTTAGGACTTTGTAGAGATGTCATGTTCTCGTATATGCTAAATGATGAATTTTTGGTTGGATGAACAGATTATAAACAGATTATAAACCATGATTATGATGTTATTTATGTGTATTAATGTATGATAAATCGTTCTACCTTGTTGTTTAAGTGTTGGGAGCATATTTGATGAAATGGTTAGGCTTGTAAAGATGTCATGTTCTCGTATATGCTAAATGATGAATTTTTGGTTGTATGAACAGATTTTGAACAGATTATAAACCATGATTATGATGTTATTTATGTGTAGTAATGTATGATAAATCATTCTATCTTGTTGTTTAAGTGTTGGGAGCATATTTGATGAAATGGTTAGGCTCGTAGAGATGTCATGTTCTCGTATATGCTAAATGATGAATTTTGGTTGTATGAACAGATTATAAACAGATTATAAACCATGATTATGATGTTATTTATGTGTAGTAATGTATGATAAATCATTCTACCTTCTTGTTTAAGTGTTGGGATCATATTTGATGAAATGGTTAGGCTTGTAGAGATGCCATGTTTCACTATATGCTAGATGATGAAATTTTGGTTAGATGAACATGTTGTCAAGTATGATTATGATGATATTCATGTATAGAGATAGATGATGAATTATTCTATCTTGTTTGTTTAAGTGTTGGGAGCATATGTGATAAAATGGTTAGACTCGTATTTGATGAAATGACAAGAATGAATATATATGCCTAGTTTGTGACTTTGATTCTATGTTTCATACTTAATTGTTTGATTGGGGTTTTATGGGTTTAATGACCTTAGTAACCTATTTAATTATGTTAGTATGGACATAGGAGAGTATTGAGGCCAATGACTTCTATACCCTAATTTTTGAAAGATTGATTATGACTCAACGGAGTTGACCATTGGGTTAGTATGACATTAAGGAGTAATATGCCTAAGTCCTACAAATTTTGGGGTAGTATTAATGGAGGTTAAGCCTCGAAGCATTTTAAAGTGTATGAAGAACAATTGATGATTAGAGTCTTGATTTTATCTCTAATGTGGTTATGTGCTAGTTGTGAATTAAAAGCATGACTAGATGATTGTAGAGTACTTGCCTACTTATTTGAGCATATGAAAATGTATTACGTGTGCTTGAAGTTTGAGTCCAGCTGGAGTCGGTTTGTTGAGTCGTTAGCGGGACGATGTATCATCTTCACGAATTGTGGGATTCGTGATTTTGATGGATCGCCGCGCCGGGTTGCACACACCCCTCTATCGATGGTCACGGTAGGGAAGTAGTTGATCTTAGTTGTAGTATGGAAACATGACTTTGAAAACTATCGAAACTCGAGCGGGGAAATGTCTCAGGGACGTCGATATCCATGAAAGGGATATCGAGGACACATAAAGGTTTTGCACGTGTTTTTGCAGGAGCGACACAGCGGAAAAAGGGTAACGGTATCATATCCCTTTTGTATGAATTGACTCACGAGTGCTATATGTGAATAATGTGCTACGTGAATATGATATGATATGAAATGATGGTTGAATGAATTAATGAAATGTTATACTTGTTGATAACATGATACTCAAAATTGTTAAGTATGGATATCTTGACATGATTATTTATGAAATGTATATTATGCCAATAGCATGAATTATTATTGTTGAGCATGATGCCATGACAGGAAGTTATGTTAGTAACTTGCTAAGTCTTTATGACTTACTCCTATTTGTTTTGATTGTTTTCCCTAGATCCGAGCCGAGCGAGCGGTTCGAAGTGATTATCGAGTTACGTTGGTGAAGCTTTTGACGAGGTTACTACCTTGTAATTTTAGTATCTTTTCTTTTGGCAAGGACAATGGGAACATAAAGTTATGTAAACTTTATGTGGGGTAGCAAGACTTTGTGTGTTTGATTATTAGTACTTATGTTAATTAGTACTTAATCTTTTGAGAGCCGACATGTGTTAGTCGTGCCTTGTGTATTTATGATGATCATGCTTTAGTTGTTTTATCCATGTATTGGTTTGTTTATTATGTTTGTTATCCGACATGTTTTTAGCCGTTAAGCATGTTAGACTAGAGTTGTAGACTTAGTTTAATGTTGGGTTCCGGCCGTAACGTCGCCGATGACTTGGTATATAATTGCTATAAATTGTTATACGTGCCTATTGTTGCGTCACATGATTTTATTTTTGGACCAAGAGATTCATTATCTCTAAGGTTGTGTTAGTTTGAGCTTGTTAGCTCGGCGCCACTTGTTTAATTATATTACGCTTCGCATGTGTTAAAGTTTTTGGCGTATCGCCGTTATGGCCTTACCCACTATTTGCTATTTGTTTTGTTATGTGCCTTTTGAAAGCGGCACGACCTCGGGGTCTCGTTGGGATCGGGTCGGTCGCCACATTGGTATCAGAGCTTATGTTTATAAGTTAGCTATTCGCCAGGATAGGTTCCTTGGCTTAGGGGGTTGGTTTTGTGTGATAGTCCTATCTTAACGAAGAGTGTTCTTGTAGGTTAAGATGGTTGACACTAGAGCTGGTACTAGCACCGGAGGTAGTGCCAGTAGAGGTGCCGGTAGAGGCACAGTTGGTGGTAGAGAGACTAATGAGAACCGTCAGCCAGAGGTTCCTCCACTTCGGACGCCAGGAGCGTCAAGCTATGTCTACCATGTATATGGGAATGCTTGCGATGATGAACGAGATGAATCAGGGGGGCTTTGGTAGGGCTGAACCACCGCCAGGACCACAGCCACAGCCACAACCATATCCAACACCGCAGGTTGGAGTACCGGTACAGGATGCGAGACACCACGGGGATTCGATGCTTGAGAAGTTCGTAAAGCTGAAACCAAGATAGTTTGACGGGGAACCGGATGCTTCGAAGGCCGAGTTGTGGATCGAGCACCTAGAGAAGATATTTGCACCGTTGAGGTGTGATGATGAGTAGAAAGTTGTGCTAGCAGTGTTTAAGCTAGAGGGCGTTGCGGAGCATTGGTGGCAGGTGCTAAGGGAGAGTTGGGACATGCTGAGAATCCCCCACACATGGCCTAACTTTGTTAGGGAATTTAGAGTTTCATATGTGCCGGAGGTTGTTCGGGAGAGAAGGGAGAAGGAGTTTCTTGACCTAGTGCAGGGAGGTATGTCTATATCGCAGTATTCAGCGAGGTTCACGGAGCTAGCACGCTATTTCACTCATTTGATTCCGGATGAGGCCAAGAGAACACATAAGTTTGTGAAGGGCTTGAAGACGGGGTATAGGAGACAGCTGTTATCTCATCAGTTCGTGGATTATAGGAAGGCAGTTGATAGAGCCTATGCGATTGAGAGGGACATCGAGGAGCATCGTGTCATGGGTAATTCGAGTTTTTCTTCACAACCTAGACAGTCTTCGGGACGAGGTAATGGATCGGGTAATCGAGGGAATTATCATGGGCACAATGATCGCAGGAAGGGAAATGGTAAATTTAATCATGAAGGGCAGGCAAAGAATCAGTTAGGTGGTAGAGGAGCTGCTTCTACTCCGAGTCAGGGAGATCGTAGCATGATGTTGGTATGCTCCCATTGTTCGAAGATGGGGCACACGGAGGATAAATGTTGGAGGAAGAGTGGGGCACCGGTGGAGTGCTACTATTGTGGAGCTGCAGGGCACATGAAGAGGAATTGCCCTAAGTTGAAGGGTAATCAGCCAGGAGGATCGAGTCAGCCTACTGTTGGGGCTAAGAGAGATAGTGATGGGAAGGCAAAGGTGCAGGGACGTGTATTTGCTTTAGACCAGGGAGTACCGAGTCGATCAGCCGCGGTTATTGGAGGTACCGCTTTATCTTCGATAGTGAAGCACGAGTACTTATAGATCCAGGATCATCACATTCGTATGTTGCACCACGCTTTGTTGATCGTTTGCGTGTATTGCCTCAGTATTTGCCTTACGTGCTTGAAGTTTCTACCCCGCTTGGGGAATGTTTATTGACTTCGGAAGTTTATAAAGCATGTGATGTACTTGTGGATGAACATGTTTTGCATGCGGATTTGGTAGTGTTGCCACTTTGTGATTTTGATGTGATACTCAGTATGGATTGGTTGTGCGCTTATCATGCTTTGGTTGATTGCTTTAGTAAGAGGGTTACTTTTGATATGCCCGGTGTTCCTAAATTTATGTTCTTGGGTGATAACGCGTCTAGTGGTTTGCGCGTCATTTATGCTCTAAAGGCTAGGAAATTATTGTCACGTGGTTGCACGGGGTATCTAGCTTGTGTGATTGATAAACGGGTTTCGACTTCCGATCTTGAGGATGTGCCGGTTGTGTGTGAGTTTTCGGATGTCTTCTCTAGGATTTTGGGATGCCACCGGATAGGGAGATTGAGTTTTGTATCGAGTTGTTGCCGGGGACTACACCGATATCAGAAGCGCCAGCGTATATTAGGATGGCTTTGTATGGAGTTGAAGGAATTGAGGTTCGGTTGCGAGAGCTTCTTGACATTGGCTTTATCAAGCCAAGTGTATGCGCTGGGGTGCTTGCCGTATTGTTTGTTAGGAAGAAGGATGGAAGCCTTAGGTTGTGCATGTGCGGGATTGCTGGGTTGAAACAGCGACGGCGATCAAGAACAAGTATCCGTTGCCTTGCCGCATATAGATGACTTGTTTGATCGGTTGCAATTAGGATCGGTGGTGTATTCTAAGCTTGATTTGAGGTTCTGGTATCATCGGTTGAAGGTGAGAGCCGAGGATGTTCCAAAACCGCTTTCATTTGAGGTATAGGCACTATGAGTTTATGGTGATGCCATTTGGGTTGACTTGACTAATGCGGTATTTATGGACTTGATGAATCGGGTGTTCCATAATTTTCTTGGATTGTTTTGTGGTGGTTTTCATAGACGACATTCTTGTGTATTCTAAGTCTCGGGATGAGCATGCACAACATTTGAGGATGGTCTTGTCGATTCTTCGGGAGAGAGCAACTTTACGCTAAGTTTAGCAAGTGTGCATTTTGGCTAGAGAGGTCTCATTTTGGGACATGTTGTTTCTAGTACCGGGATAGCGGAGATCCTTCTAAGGTTAAGGGGATGATTGAAGGAGACTGACTACCGTTACAGAGGTTAGGAGTTTCTTGGGTTTAGCCGGGTATTATCTCAGGAGTTCATAGAGGATTTTCGAGAAGATTGCTACACCGATGACAATTTGACCCAAAAGAAGACAACGTTTGTTTGGGCGATTGTGAAGCAAGTTTCCAAGAATTGAAGAAAGGTTGACTACTGCATCGCTTTTAGCGTTGCCTAGCGGAGAGCATGAGAATTTCAGGTTTATAGCGATGCATCGAAAGAGGGATTGGGTTGTGTTCTTATGTTGGTAAGGTAACGCTTATGCTTCGAGGAAGTTGTCTCCGTATGAACAAAATTATCCCACGATGACCTTGAGTCCGTAAATGGCCATATTTGCTTTGGCATGTGGAAGCATTATTTGTATGGGTCGAAGTTCGAAATTTTCACTGATCACAAGAGAGTCAAGTATTTGTTCTCACGGAGTTGAATATGAGACAAAGGAGATGGAGGGAGAAGTTGAAAGACCATGATTGTACGATACTTTATCCGGGATGGCGAACGGGTTGCCGACGCCAGTAGGAAAGTTCATTTGTCGTGTTTGATGATTCGGGAATGGAAGATGTTGGAGGATGT